>CM058040.1:45234771-45834771 GCA_030169165.1 Centaurea solstitialis
TCGTATGGTAAAACTGAATCACCTAAGTAACTAATAATTTTTTTTATTACAGTATATAAAAAATTACAAAAGGAACTTTGCACACCGACAAAATCAAAAAGTATATTTGCAAAGTTACCATCTCCTCCGCCTTATACAAATGAAACTCTATCTTATATACACAATGCCCAACTTCATCAGAACAAAATGCATTCATCTATCCGATTCAACCGCAAGACAAGTTCAAGTTCACAGATTCAACCCCTAGACAAGTTCAAATTTCACGAGAACGGCTTAGTGGCTTCTCAAGTTTAAAAAAGAAGGCTGATTTTCACCAACTAAAATTGAAAGTGAAGAAAAGGCTTTATATTTTCTCAAGGACAATGTCGTCATAGCATTCAACAACACACTGTCTACTATGCTTTGCCCTGTCTTTGAAGAAGAGAAGTTACTTAAAAAGCAACACAATTGAGATTATGACAGAAAACATAAAGGGTGATATGATGTTTCGTAGCAACGATGGACTATTTAGGGTGATAACAGAAACATGCTATTCGGCAAGCAAAATGCACAAAACCATTAAGACAAATGATATCTGTTGTATTCTTTTCCAAGAATGATGGAACACATAAGAGAGAGAGAGAGAGAGAGAGAGAGAATGATATTTTAAAACAAATTATAAATCCAACAATCTAGCGGTTAAAAAAATTATAAAAAAACATCAACAATCTCAATTAAAGAAGTAAAACCATGACCATCTTCCCAATATTAAATTCCCTTATCGGTTCAATATGAAATTCCCTTTTCGAGCAAACAATATTATGACCGAGATGTTGGCGAATGGCTGGATCAACCATGGGCTATATGCCGCAGGCCGACCCAAAAGGTGCCTTGGAGTGCAAGCTAAGGAAACCTAATATATGGAAGTGCCTTGGAGTGCAAGCTAAGGAACTTAATATATGGAAAGTTTCCTAATTCTGTGTTTGATGATAGAATAGGAATTGAAATCCAATAGTCTATATAAAGCGATCCCGATTGTACAGATTAGGCAGATCAATTGTTAGAGTTTTGTGTTACCGAATTTCTCTAATAATAATCAACGCGTTTATTGGTTGAATATTTGTGCGTACGTAGTGTTGCTTTCGTTTTCAATTGGTATCAGAGCCAACAATCCAAATCGTGTATTGTGGTTCAGTTGATTGATCATGTCGGGAGGCGAAGCGAATCCGCCCGCGTAGGAGGCACACTCGATTTCGTTTCAATGTCTGCAATTAACATCAATGAATTACACGATATGGCAGATGCGTATGAAGGTTTTACTCGGCATTCACGGCGTTTGGGACGTGGTTGATCCGGGTTCAACGGATACAAAGAAAAACAACATTGTGATGGGATTGTTGTTTCAATCAGTTCCGGAAGACTTGATCCTACAAATCGGGAATCTCGAGACGGCAAAGGAGATGTAGGATGCGATCAAATCCCGGAACGTAGGTGTTGATCGGGTGAAGGAAGCACGATTGCAAACATTGACTTCAGAATTCGAAAGTCTGAAGATGAAAGAAAAGGGAATGATTGATGAGTTTTCTTCAAAACTATCGGGCATTGCGACTGTTTCGGCATCACTCAGAGGAACAATCTCACAAGAAAAGCTGGTGACGAAATTTCTTACGAGCCTCCCTAGACGATTCGTGCACATCGTGGCAGCACTCGAGCAAGTCTTGGACTTAAAGACCGTTACGTATGAAGATGTTGTTGGAAGGCTAAAATCTTACGAGCAACGGACTAAAGAGACTGACAAAGCATCTGATTCCGGTGAAAAGCTGTTGTATTCCAAAGGCGGAAACTCAAATCGGAATCAAGACTCGAGCCGTGGCAGAGGACGCGGTGCAATCCGAGGGGGACGAGGCGGTGGACGTGGTTGTGGTAGGGGTAACACCCAAACCCATGATAATCGGGGTGATGAAAAGAAAAAAGGTAATCATAATGAGAAGCGAGATATGTCAACAATTAAATGTTACCGTTGCGACAAATATGGACACTTTGTGTCAAGATGCCCGGATCGATAGCGCAACCATGAAGCAAACCTTAATGATGCTCAAGAAGGAGTGACTCACGAGGAAGGAGCATTCTTTATGATGAAAGAAGAAACAGTGTTCCTAAACGAAGAAAAATATATTCCTCCCAAGGTCGAGCCTAACCAAGATGAAGTCGATGTTTGGTATCTCGACAATGGTGCAAGCAATCACATGACCGGTAATTACTCATACTTTTCTGAATTAAATAAGCGAATACCTGGTAGAGTGAAGTTTGGAGACGGCTCATGCGTGCGCATAGAAGGAAAGGGATCAATTTTGTTCGTTGGCAAAAACGGAGAACAAAAATTGCTAAAATATGTTTATTACATTCCATCGCTTCGAAGCAATGTAATAAGTCTTGGCCAAACAACATTACTCGGATGTGACATACGACTCCATGGTGATTTTCTAACCATGAAAGATAGATATGGAAGGTTGCTTATGAAGGTCCCGCGAAAATCGTCTCTACATAATACAACTAAAAGTTGGAAAGCCCCATTGTTTGCAAGCAGAAATCGATGATGAGTCGTGGTTGTGGCACGCACGTCTCGGCCATATCAACTTTGGTGCGGTGAATATGATGCACAAGTTGGCTAACGGAGTACCGGTTTTGAAGCATAAAGATCAAGTTTGTGAAGTTTGCATGATAGGCAAACAACACAAGCACACGTTCCCAAAGAAAACAAATTACAAGTCAACAAATATTCTCGAAGTGTTACACGAAGATATTTGCGGACCGATTGATCATCCCACTCCGGCCGGTAATATTTATATATTAGTTCTCGTTGATGACTTTTCTCGATACATGTGGTCGTTTTTGTTAAAGCATAAAAACGACGCATCGGATGTAATCAAAAGATTTAAGAAGTCAATCAAAATTCGAACCGACAAAGAGATAAAGACATTTCACACGGATAGAGGAGGTGAATTTACTTCAAACGATTTTAATCGTTTCTGGAACAAAGAAGGTGTTGCAAGAATGTTAAGAGCCCCGTACTCACCCCAACAAAACGGCATAGTTGAACGACGAAACCGAACGCTAATTGAGATGACGCGATGTCTCATGAAAGCGAAAGAGGTTCCAAATCAATTTTGGGGTAAAGCTACTCGACATGCAACTTATATCATCAATCGTACCCCTACGCGAGCATTGGTAGGAGTCACACCTTACGAAAAATTCTATGGTCAAAAACCGAATCTTGAAGGATTGAAGGTGTTCGGATGTGTTGCGTACGAAAGGATTGATTCGAAACATCCGAAGAAGCTAGACGATAGATCGAGACCATTGGTTTATTTTGGGAAGGAACCGGGTTCCGGGTGGTGTCCGCTTATTTAACCCGGAAGAAAATAAAATCATTATAAGTTGCAATGTTTCTTATAATGAAAAAATAGCATGGAATTGGGATAAAGAAGAAAAGGAATTGCATGAAGGAAGAGGCAGCAAGAAAAGTGAATCTGGCACATTTGTAATTCCATGGATTGTGACAAATGGGCATGTTCCTCCAAATCCATCAGCAATCGAGCCCACTGCCACGCCACAGGAACCCGTCATAGCAAGCCCAGATACGACAAGCCCACAGTCAGCGACAAGCCCAGCAGCGGAAGCCCAAACCTCAACAGAATCAGAGACGAATAACGATCACGATCCCGACGGGCATAGCGAGCTTGAACATAACCCGGTATGACGTTCCAATCATGTCTCGGTTTTGCCTATCCGTTTACACGACTATGAGCTAAACATGTACGAATTAATGTTAACGTGTGACGAGGAGCCAAGGAACTTTAAAGAAGCCATTATGAATCCCGAATGGCTTAAGGCGATGACAAGCGAGATCGAGTCAATCGAAAAAAACAAAACTTGGAAGCTAGTTCCCCTACCTAAGCATCCCAAACCAATCGGACTAAAGTGGTTATTTAAAATCAAAAGAAATGCGGACGGATCACACTAGTACAAAAAGTCACATTTGCCACGGTTAAAAACCGTGGCCATAGGCCTTTGGTCACAGTTTTTTTTTCCAATCAAAACGTAGCCTATTCTTGCGTGACCATTGATACTCTTTTCGCCACATTTAAAAAGGTGTCACCATATCAAATGAAAACCATGGCTATAGCGTAAAAAACGTGGCTATAAATGGATATAATATTCATGGTATTGGAGCATTTTTACTCTAACCGTGGCAATAAACTATTTAACGCCACACAAACGCACATTAAATGTGGCTATAAGGTATCTTTTGGTCACATAAAATAAATAAAACCATGGCAATAAACGATTTATCGCCACACAAACGCATGTTAAATGTTACTATTAGGTACCTTTTGGTAACATAAAATAAATAAAACCATGGCAGTAAACGATTTATCGCCACACAAACTCACGTTAAATGTGGCTATAAGGTATCTTTTGGTCATATAAAATAAATAAAATGATGGCAATAAACGATTTATCGCCACACAAACTCATGTTAAATGTGACTATTAGGTACCTTTGGTCACATAAAATAAATAAAACCATGGTAGTAAACGATTTATCGCTACACAAACTCACGTTAAATGTGACTATTAGGTACCTTTTGGTCACATAAAATAAATAAAACCATGGCAATAAACGATTTATCGCCACACAAACTCACGTTAAATGTGACTATTAGGTACATTTTGGTCACATAAAATAAAGAAGTCCATGGCAATAAACTACTTATGGCCACCAAATTTATTTTTAAGGTGGCCATAAACTACTTATCGTCACACAAATTTTGTATTAATCATGACCAATTCGTAACATATGGTTACCATAGATGTTGGAACCGTGGCTATTGATTATATTTTGGTGACATGAAATAATTAAAACTGTAGTGATAAACTTGTTATCGCCACACATATTCTATGTTAACCATTGCTAATTCATAACATTTGGTCATGTTAAATTGCTAGAAAGGTAGCTATCGATTAACTTATAGTTGCATGAGTTAACTAAAACCGTGACTAAATTACTTATAGTCACTTGAATTATATAAAACCGTGACCATAAATTATTTATAGTCATGAAATCTTTACATTAACCGTGGCCATTTCATAACATATGGTTACGGTGATTTGTTAAAACTCGTGGCTATTGTTAGCCTTTTAATTACACAAAATAGCTAAACCCGTAACCATACACTATTTATATCCACACAAATTTTATATAACTGTAGCCTAATACTGAGATACGTCTACATAAGATTATTAAAACCATGACTATTGATAACGTTTTTGTCACACAAAGCAACTAAAACAGTGATCGTATGTTACTTATAGCCACATAAATTTCGTATTAACTATAGCCAATTTATGGTATACGTTAAATTGTTAAAATTGTGACTATTGGTAATTTTTCAATTATAAAACACAACTAAAACCATGAGCATAAACTATTTATAGTTCTTTTATTTGTTATTCACTATGACCAATCCATGACATATTACAATTGAATTATTAAAATCATGTTCACTTGACAATGATTTGAAAAGTCAAATAAGAATATAATAAGAAAAATAAACATTAAACTAATATTGATGATCATATGAATAATGTACAAGAAGACCAATAATAAACCTACCACCGCTAACTCTACAATAGGTTAGACCTTTTTTTCATTAAAACTACTGTTTGTATGCTCCTCCAGCTTGGGTATCTAGTTGTTGGTTGAATTGAGTAGTCAATTTCTCTTTGTGATACCTGCAAATGAATAGATTTTACGTGAAGATTCATACCTTCATGTTCAATTCTTGACTTGGCAAAGATGAAAACCATGGTCATGTCCTGGCATATAATACGTACCTCTCCATTATCCAACTAAAGAAAATAAGGTTCAATCACAAACATACTTCCATCATGCACAATTTCCACATTGAACCTCCTCTCCATTTCAATCGTTGGCAACAAGTAATTGCTAAACAACAAAAACAGAAACTAATGGTGCACTCTTTTTGCATTTTAGCAAAGAACTTACAATGAGGTTTGCACTTAAAAGCAAACTTACCATGGATCAAAAAAATCATAAAAACATAAGCATTGTCAGGAATTAGTGGCAGACTCGTGAAACCTACACAATTAATAGATAAAAAGGGAAAACTAATCTCTTGTAAGGTTAAAAACAAATATTTGTACCTGTTTTAGTAGCAGTTTCTAGTAACTCCCTGTTCATCAAACAAAAAATAGAATTTAATAAAACCTCATTGACAATATCTAGAAACAACAAAATTGTAGGTGAAAGCAAAATTCAACAAACCAGATTAAGTAGTTGTTTACCATCCTTATTAACCTTCTTTTTTTTTGGAAGAGGTATCCCTGACCACATTGGGCCCAGACTAATCCTCAACAATTTTGGACCGAAGCCCGACACCATCCTTATTAACCTTATTTGGTAACATTCTCAGAAATCAAATTGCCTTACGTACCGAGTAAGATTCTCCATCCTTACTTGCCATTTACCGGCTCTATAATTATGCCATATACCTGCTATGTAAATTTCTCTTTGTATCTTTTAGCAAATTTGCGTTACTGAGAAGAGTTTCGTATCAGTGCATTAATCTCTTTCATATTCGATATGCCAAATGCATTTGAATCTCAAGATGCAATCTGTATAATCTGAGAAAAATGATGCCTAGGATTTATGAACTTCTAAAATTGGGATTATGCAACCATTTTAATATATTTGTTACTATGGCCTTAAAAACTCTCGGCTCCAATACTTAGCAAACAAAACAAAATTAAGAGTTTGTATAGTATCCTAATTAAAAAGCACTACAGCACTACAAATCTAGTATCAAAATATGAACAAAGACATAATTCTAAAATTTTGCATTTACAATTATTAAGAACACTACATTATCAACCAGCTCGACTTTTAAAGCATCAAAACACATTTTTAAACCATGCAAAGGACTCATACATAGTAAAGGGAGACGCTCATTGCGTATTTGAAAAAAAAAAAAAAACATAAAATATGACCTAGTATTTGAAAAAAAAAACGACTTGTGCCTACCTTACTACTTCCAATTTATGCCGCTCTCAAATTTCGTTTGATTCTTTCTTTGTGCCGTACGAGAAACCCTTACGATCGGCTCCATTTGTGGCTGACTAGTCGAAACCCTAGAAAGAAAAGATGAACAGAAATTAAAATCAGGGAAATCAATTGTATAAATAAAATTTTGGAAAGAAGAGGGAAACTAATTTTTTGGTAGTGAAATTGAAATCAATAATCTATACTCCTTTATAAAAACTCTATAACAGTTATCTTGAATTTTTAAGATAATAGCATTGGGTACAAGTCGTCGTTAAAGCATAAAATTGAAACCTCAACCATCCGCCTTCCTTCTCCACGTTGCTGAAACCGTCGTGTACTTTTCTTCTCCACGTTTGTGCACAAATTTCTCCTCAGTTCCCTCTCCATCGCCATCTTCACGGCTTAAAAAATTTCCCCATCCCCTTTGAGCAAACAAACAATTCCTAGGTTTTTGGAAATGCAAATGTTCCTCAAAACATTGACTGGGAAGACAATAGCGCAACGCTCTTTGCATTCATCATTCGCATTTTCAGTATCACACAGTAACCGCTCTCTGCAACACATTTTTTTTTACATCATCTTCAA
Source organism: Centaurea solstitialis (assembly GCA_030169165.1). Classification (NCBI taxonomy): domain Eukaryota; kingdom Viridiplantae; phylum Streptophyta; class Magnoliopsida; order Asterales; family Asteraceae; genus Centaurea; species Centaurea solstitialis. The sequence continues at coordinate 45,242,461 of CM058040.1, forward strand.
CCTCTCGACAATCAGAATCAATCAAATCATCATGAAGAAATGGCTACCAGTAAGCTTATCTACTCTTTCATCGTCGATCAACTCTTAATTTCGCCTTCAAAATTTTAAATCCTCTTTGTTTGGGTATGATTTTTGGTGAAAAAAACGTAGTAACTTCATCTGGAGATTCATAGTCTGATGATGTTGTTCAATTAATTTCGCCTTCAACATTTCAAATCCTCGGTGTTTGGGTATGATTTTTAGTGAAAACACGTAGTAATTTAATCTGATTTCATGATTTGAGATTGAAAACTTTGGATAACTTGAACAGGAGTGGATTTGCAATGGCAGCACATGGAAGTGTATCAGGATCCGTGTATCAAGGCTGAAAAAATGGTGTAGGTTGAAAAATATTCTTTGTGAAATTAATTTATCAAGATGAATATGTTTAGTGAGATTGTATTTTTCAAGATGAAGACTTTAAGTACTAAACTGCTTTATGTATGCTTTGAAATTAAAGTTGGGTTTTTTTCCTAATATACGTAATTTGTGTAGTCAATGCAGAAAGTTTTAGTTTTTTGATACCTAATATAGAAGAATGACTCTGTATATGCAGAAGGGACAACTTGAACATTGGCCTCTCTCAGTCTTTTGGTTGGAATAAACATGGGCAACCTGGTACAGACTCAGCAAAAAATGGTGGATTCTTCATTCTTCTACCCTCTTCATGTTTGTGGAGAACACAATATTATTTTTTCAGAGTAACAAAGATATGACTTTGTATAGACATGGCATTAAAAAGTTACACTAAAAATCTCACATGGGATACCTACTAATGTAATCATTCAAGCCAAATTAATAGTTGCAACAAGTGATAATATTAGTCAACCATTAATCTATTCTTCCATGCATCCACTACTGGTGTGTACGGTTAGATTTATGAAGTTGCTTATTTCTTGGGCTCAAGAAGATTAACTCTATGCTAATAAGTTCATTGCCTCTTTGTCTTGTGTGGAAATTGAGCTATGTCCAGTATGTTGTTTGGTATGTAAACAACATCCATCCACATCCAAACTCCAAAGTAGCAAACGTTTCAGATAAACTAAATGATATCCAAAGTAGCAAATGTTTCAGATAAACTAAATGGCATCCAAAGTAGCACACATTTCATAAACTAAATGATCTTTAAGCCTGTTTGGTACTTTTGGATCAAGAGAATAAAAGCAAAATCCAAAGAGAAAGTCCTTAAGAGGCTCAAGGATGTCAACTGAAAGCATCCATTGTTTACATGTTTCCAGATTCCCATGTATCTTTTTCTTTGCTTTTGAGTTAATCTTTCTTTATATTGTGGATTTGAATTCTACCATCTAATAGCTCATATTCTTTTCTTTTTCTCTATTTACATGAATCTCATCCTTATCAATTTTTAGGTGTTAGTGTATTATACTTGGGAAGTGGAATTGGAAGTTAGGCTCAATTTTGCACATTTAAAATTGAAATTGTTTTGGCTTTGTTCGAAGCTCATGCAATTATAATGCAACCTACATATGTGTATATTATTGAGAGGCTTGCTTATCATATGTCGAGTTTGTGTTTCATGTGTCATGTGTGTATAATACTTCTTTTTCTTTTAACCCGCTTTTAGAACATGTTTTATTTGATGAGATAATGTATTTGTACTTTGCATGCTAAACTTGCTAAAGACTTGATAAGAAAAATACTTGTTAAAGACCCAAAAAATAGAATAATTGCTCATGCACTTCTTTGTAAGTTTCTTTTCTCCATTTTGCTCAATAGTAAAATTTTCAAACAGAAGAATTAATTAGTACACTTAATCCGTTTAGTTGTTTCTTTTATTAGGTTTCGTCTTATTTTCTTCCTTCTCATTCCAGTTCTTGTTCTCACTGTTGTAGGCCACCCTTGGAGTGTTGATGGTGTTGCTCCAAACAAGCCTCTCTATTCTATAATGTTTGCTTGCCTCACTCAGGTTTATGCCATGAAGAAACTTAAGGAAATTGCTTTTACGTAACCTAGATTCAAGGTGGCATGGCGTTTTGAGTTCCCAAAAAACTTATTCCTTTCAAATGATGAAGCCCACAGGTTTCTTTCATAGTGTAATTAGTGCAGAATTAGAGTTGATCATTTGGCTTCAACCCACAATTTTCTTTTTTGACCAGAGGTTGTTCTTTAAAATCTTTCAACGGAGGAGATTTTTGGCTTAAAACAAATGTTTATGATAGACAACAATGGCTACATCACATTTGAAGAACTCAAGGATGGAATGAGTATTAGTTTTGGTGCTAATCTTGGAGAATCAGAAATTCATGATTAGTTGCAAGCTGTAAGTATCATCTTAACCCATTGTTTAGAACTTCATGTCTTCATTCACTTTCATATCGTCAAATTGCATATGAGGCATTCCTTCCGTCCATGATAATTGAAGAATTTGTGGCTGCAACCTTGCATGTGGACAAAGGTGTTAAGGAAGATAGTCTGTATGTTGCTTCTTCGTATTTTGACAACGTTGACAAAGCTGGCAGTGGTTATATATTGTGAATGAATCCCCAAAAAGAGTATCTAGAAAACTTCTCAACCTCAATGTATTAATACACATATTTGAATCTCGAATTTACATCTTTGTGTAGTATGATTAAAAGATGTCGCTTTCCCTTTTTCAATATATTAAAATTACATGCTTGAAAAGGTTAGCAGCAGGAAAAGCAGCAGGAATTTCCAGATGTGTTTCACAAGAAGAATTCTCAAGACTAAAACCAAGCAAGCCAATTAAAAACAAGCCCATGGAACGGGAACATAGCAAATTCATGTTAGCCAAAAAGTCCATGAAACAAAGTATGCAAAAGGAATACAACAGGTAGGCACATAATAGTTTAGAAAAGTTTGATGACATCTTGATGACTTATATGAGTGCATTTATGTGAAGTGCATTTTAGTCCCTTTTAGACTTCTCTATGCCTTGTAATTTTTCTTGTTATGCTACAATTCATGGAAATTTTGTGTTATAAAGACACCCACTTACATTAGTTTGTTGTAATATATATCTTCTACGCTTTTGGCTTGTTTTCCTTGATTTTTAGAAGTACATAGGTTTTGCTGCTTTGTTTATGAACTTCTAGAATCAATGAACATAAGTTTTCCTTGTTTTCCATTTATCATGTGTTTGCAACAAATATTGATTTTTTCTTGTGTCTTGACCTTTTTTCTTGCGCTTGAGACATTTCTTGTAGATCCAAAAATGTTACTGACATATTCTCAATATACCAGGTGTGGCAGGAAAAGCAGGTTTATAACATCAACAAGATATGGGTTTGTTTTTAATACGATTAATGTTTAATAAGTTTCTGCTAGATGCTATTCATTCCTTAGTTATGTAATAATTTACTTTTATTTGTTGTATACATATCTTTTAGAAGTTATATATAAATGTTTCCATTCTTTATAAAATGTGGGTTTGTTGGTTGTTTCTGCTGGAAATCTCCTGTTTGGCAGACCTTTGGGTCTGTTTGAGACCGACGTGGATTAGCCGGGTGCCTGAATGGATCCCAGATACCGCAAATGTGTGTGTGAGTTTATCTTCCGTTCAAAAAAAAACCGGTACCAGAGGAAACTAACTTCTTATTTTGTTCAACTTTTTTTAGGACGGTAATGGGTTTTGAAGCATGCTGAAGATAGAACATGTTTCTGTTCTATCTTCAGTTTTGGTTTGTACTGGTTCTTGACCATTGTAAGGTCCTTTTTCAATTTCTCTGCTCTATCATAAATAAATTTTAAAATGTGATTATTGTGTTTAAAACATTTTTTTGAACAACTTTTTCTTTATTTAACTGCTTTATTGATTGTATGGCTTCAGAGATTTGTTTTAAATCAACCAAAACTAGAGTGTGTTCTATTGCAAAATAACTTCAAGGATGTGTGGCTTGTTTTCTTTTTCTTAGTGTAGTGTTTTATGAAATTAACAATAAGAATGTTACTAATATTGGTTAGCTTTGTTGATATCAAGATTTTTAGGTGAGGATAATCTTCTAATGTATAGTACATAACATAAAAGAGGTAAAGAAGGAACTTAGTAATGGTTGATATAAGATAGATGATAAAATAGATTTTATATTTGTTTATGTTGGATATATTAGGTACTACCCTATTAGCAATTATATGTTGTATGTGATTTATGTATGTTGTTACATACAAAACTTGTATGCAACCTCTTGCAGTTTAATTAAGCTTGCACACATACATAGCATGTACTTTTTAGTTGAGCTATTAAAGGTTTAATAATCAAGCTTTTTTCATAGAACATTTTTTTTTTATGATGTGCAAGTTATAATATCCATTTAACTACTTCTGTTAACTTAATTCGTTAATATGTGACAGGTGGCTCTTTTAAATTGGTTCCTCCAAAGGTGATTTTTTAACTCTAATTTCTCTGTTATTGACTTCTCCAAAAATAGGATTTCTGCACTCAAAGGTAACAATTGCAAACTGATTTCTCAATGTTGATTTTTTGTTGCAATGTCGATCTCCTTCTAATATGTGAGATTTTACAATGTCTATTTCTCCTACTTCCTTAACACAACCATGTTAACTCAATTGAGACATGTGGTTCTTTTAAACTAATTCATCCAAATGTGAGCTTTATCCTGTAGAACACACATTTAAAAAACCTTGTGTGTTTAATGTTTGCATATTTAATTATGTTCACTTTTATCTTGACAGGTGGCCTGTGAACCGCCTTGGAGTCAATCGGTTGAGATGTTTTGAATGATTTGGTTTATGTAAGTGTATGTTGAAAAAACTGGAACCAATACGAGTAGTAGGCACACAATCCTTTTACATTAACAATTATGAATTGCTATGGTGATTGGGTATTATTCCCTTCCTGAAATAGTGCTTCCTAAAGACAAAGTAGTGTCATTAGTACATCACATCCAACAACATATCTCTTGTTTAGAAGAGGGTGATCATGCAAAATGTTGATCCGAGTATATGAAGAGAATTGTTGAATTTAACAAGTTTTGCCATTTATTTCTGTTCAGTTAGGTACAGGTAGATGCTTGAGCATTTGAGGTGTTTTAGAATTAGATTGTTGTCTGTGGTATACCACCTGAAACATGTTTTGGATAGTCAATTTTGAAAAAATGTTGGCCTGCAATGAAGCAATCCTGGTAAATTCCACATTAAGCTGCAATGAACCATGTATTTTTTTTATGTTACTTTGATAGATGTGTGGGTATGTTGAGTAAACTACATTTTTATTGCACATGGCAGTTGCTATTTATTGTCTTAATTCACATAAGTTGGAGGACTTTGATTGGATAAGGGCTAAAAAGGTTTTTTGATTTGGTTGATTAGAATTCTAATGACTCTTAACCATATTGCAAATTTTGGATATTGTGGTAATTTACTTGTGAAATTAGAATATAACTACTTAAAGTTGCCATATGTGGTTTTATACGTAGCTATAAAACTTTAGACAACTTTTTTGAATAAGATGTGAAAATATTAATATGCAGCTATAAAATTTAAGCATAAAAAATAGTTCCAACGAGGTTTTTTGGCCCCGTGTTGCAGGGAAGAGGGCAGATTATAAAAATATAGTGGGATAAATCAAATAAAAATAGTTCAGATGTAACATAAATCAAATAAAAACAGTTCAGATGTTGAAACTGACTCACAAAAGGATAACACGTACCAGATACGTAGTATTAAAATATAATATAGAAAAAAATAATAAATGAAATTTAAAAATAATGTTTAAAATTCTATATATTATATAAAAAAAACTCCTTGAACAGATAAAAAAAAGTAACAAATGAAAATTATAAAGTTTAAAGTTCTATATATTATAAAAAGAAGAAAAAATTAAAAGAAAAAAGAAAAAAAAAGACTCCTATAGCTTATGAAGAGGACCTAACATTTGCTAAATGATATAGTTTTTAATTTTAATATTATGTACACTTGTTTATTTGTTTGTAAACCGTTAATTAATTTTGTCTAAAAGAGAAGCCAGTAACTTTATTTTATGAAATTCATCGCTGACCTTGTTTTGGTTGCTCCCATCAAATCTATATATATATATAAAAGGAAGATGTTGGAAGGATGATGTGGCACATTGTGGGAGTAGGATTTGCCTAAAGAAATTTCCTCATTGTTTTGATTTTTTTTTAAATATTAAATGAGTTAATGACTATTATACCCCTTAATTAAAATTTTGCATTTTACTATAAGAAGACTTATTTGGTAATTTAACTTACATTTTAATTAATTAGCTTTACCTTTCAAATTCTATAACTTCCTATAAACATTCAATTTAATCTCTTCATTTTCCAATTTATTAATTAAAGAAAAACCTACAACACAATCATATATAAACCACAAAGCTCCATCAAAATGTATTATATCAACACCTTTATGTTCTATAAGAAGCCTTCATTTGAATGTTTGTTTGTTGTTTGTCTTTTGACAATTTATTTTCGTCAGTAATTTTCAATTTTCGTAAAATTTTCAGGTAAGGTAACAATTTTTAATATATATTTTATGATTTATGTGAGTTATATGTTGTTTTTGTGTCTATATGTGCCAAAAGGTATATATAAATAATTTTCGTATATTTTTTTTATATGTTTTGTGTACATTATGTATTGTTTTTAAGATAAGTTTTTGCTTTTTTTCGTTTTATTCATGATTGTCGCATTCGTTTTTTCCCTTATACTTCCTAATTGAATTTTTTTTTGTCAATACTATAGTTATTTTTCTTCCATCAAAATTTCAAACAATGTTTATGGTTTTGTGTATTATATATGATTGTTAACAGTTTTTTGAGTTTTTTTGTTGGATTTTTTTCACAATTGTTTTTTTGCTTTTCCTCCTTCATGTCTTCGATTTAATATTTATGTTGTACAAATATTTTAAGTGAATTTTATTTTCACAATTTGTTGTGCTTATATTGTTGTTGGCAACGATCAAACTCCAAGGTATGATCCATGTGGTTTTTTTACTTATGGTTTTGTTGTGGTTTTGTTCTAATTCTTTTATGCTTTCATAATTTCACAATTTGTAATTTTATAAGAAAAAACATTAACAATAACATGACATTTTCTAAGCATTCCAATCTCAAGTTTCTTATTTTTCCTTAAAATATTCCCTTTTTTGATGTTCTTAACAAAATATTCAATTAATTAAATTTTTTATATTTTTTATTTCTTCTAAATTTTCAAAACTTATTCTAATTGTTACCTTTGTTTTTTCATTTTCATATTTCCTAATTGATATTTATGTTGATACTATAACTTTTATCTTTCATTGAAATTCAAATAATGTTTTTAATTTGTGTATATTATATATGATTGTTAATAAGTTTTTGAGTTTTTATTTGTAATTTCTTTACAATTGTTATTTTTAATTGTTTTATTGATATTTTCTACTTGATATTTTTGGTATACAAGTGTTTTAGTGGGTCTTTTTCTTAATTTGCATTGTTTATATTGTTATAGTTTTATAAAAAAGAAATTGTTGACAACAATCAAATTCTTATGTGGTTTTTTATGCTATGCTTTGTTGGGATTCTCTTCTCATTTTTTTATATTTTCATAGTCCCTCAATTTATTTATTTTTATTAAAAACCACTAACAATGAGATGACATTTGTTAAACATCCAAATCCTAATTTTTTATTATTTTAAATATACTAAAATCAATAATAAAAATGAATGACAATAGAATCAATATATATAAATAAAATTAGAATCAATATATAATTAAATATTTATTATCATAAATTTTTTTAATAAATGAATTAGTTTTTTACGAAGGATATTGAAAGTATGATATAACATTCTACCTATTGAGTATTTGCCTATAAAAGTTCTCTTTTTTTTTTTTTTGAATTTTTTAAATATCAAATAATCTAAAGACTTTTCTATCCTTAAATGAAAATTATATTTTTATTTTTTATTATATACAAGGTCTCTTTGATCAATTGACTTAACAATTTAATTAGTTTAACTTTCATATCATTTAACTTTTAAAAACATTTATTTTACCCTTTCCACATTCTCATTTATTAATTAAAAGAAAACCTACAACATAATCATCTATAATTACAACCTAATTAATATATAATTAAGTATGTGTTATTAATTAACTCTCACATTGATAAATTAATAAATACTTATTATATTTAATATCATTAATAAATAAATAATAAAGTTAAAAAATTACAAGAATCGGTACATATAAAGTTAAACTATAACCAAACTAAAAGATATCGGAATCAATTAGCAATAAATGAAAGAATATATATATATATATATATTATGTGTGTGTGTGTGTGTGTGTGTGTGTATGCAAGTTCAAATGAAAACTCAATTTTCAGATTCACCTGAAAATAACAACTTACTACAATTAATAATATATTCACCATGCAATTTTTTAGTTAAAAGTTTAGAATTTGTAATATGGATCAATGTGATCCAATACTTTATAAATTAGAATTTTCTATATGGGAGCTTTACGATTACTTTCTAATTTCATGTTGTTTTCAATATTAAATGAAGGTTTAGTGCATGTTATGAAAAAGTAAGTTGATTATGATTAATGAAAAGTATAGGGTTGTTAATTCAAAATTAATCATGTGAATAGGGTTGTACTTCTCCCGAATTATAGTGTTATGTTTATTATTTTATTTTATTACTTGCTAAACCCGGTTGTTCTAATAAAGTAGATATATGTGTAGACATTATTGAATGTTTGGCACAATTTGGTGATCTTGAGACAATTGATGGCGGTTATACAAAAGGGATTTGGAAATTATTTTGGATAATTAAATTTGTTAAGTAGTTATATACAATTCTTAACATTTTTAACCAAAGTTTTAATAGAACATATCACTTAATATGACATTCTGATATTTATCTTTGCATAACTCGATAATTTGCAAAGTTACATTACACGGAGAACTTTGTGAGATTGATGAACATTCGATTGAGAATGGAACACCCCTTTGATTTATTTTCGTTGCCTCTTAAGCATAAAGTTCCTATTAAAAACTCTAAGGAATTTTTAATTGTTTCCATTTTGTATATTTTCAAAATTTTCTATAGTTAATAATAAATATATATGTGTTATACGTTCGTTGGAATATAATAAGTTTTCATCAATTTCTCTATATCATAAGTTGGCATCTTAAAAAAAAAAAGACTCTAATTGATTTGTTATTAATTTCCTAATTCTACATTAGTTTCACAATTTCACATGTTTGATATAACATTGATATATACAACAATGGTTTAAACTAATTAACAAAACAACATTTTAAAGTACTCAAAAGTAGAAGAGTAATGTTTACAATTTTTCTCAAATATTGAGAAAACTAATTACCCAAGTAATTTTAAAATCCGAAAACAAATATTAAATTTTATCATTATAAATATTACATATAGATTTGTAACACAATTTTTTTTACATTAAAAATGATGATAGATTTTTTTTAAAAAAATTCCGGAATGACTTTTAGATACCGCGCAACGCGCGGTTCGGTCCCCTAGTATTAATATTATATATAGTCTATATTCCTGTTGTTTTAGTTTTTTTTCGAGTAACACTTTTGGTCCCTACTTTGCTTAAAATCGAGTACGTAAATGATGAAATAAATGATATTAATAAGCCCTTACCCACTAAGGTTAGGTAAACAATCCTTAGATTATCAAAAGATGCTTAGGCTTTTCTATCGGGTTATTTGTACTCAACAACTTATTTTCATCTTTTTCACCTTTTTGCATTATGATGGTATTTGAGAATCTTATAATTTCTCATACATTTATGTTTTTAGCTTCACAAGTAAAGTTCATGAATGATAAATCATACATCAAACTGTCAAAATCGGTAAAATTGGTAGCACCCCGCCGCATCGTGCGGGTAGAAAACTAGTATGGAAAAAAGAGGGAAACTAATTTTTAGATAAGGAAATTGAATTGAAATTTAAAATGAATATGCGAAAGAAGAGGGAAACCAATTTAGAAAAATAAGGATGCAGGAATCGGTAAGCTAAAAAAGAAAATTCGGAAGGAAAAATAATAATTAACTATCGATAAGGCAAATATCAATTAGTATTAATGTTATTATTTGTTTGTTTATTTACCTGTTTCTTTTTAGGTTTAAAAAGTAATTACCATTTAGTATTTCTTATTTAATTTTTACATTAAAATAAAAAATCTTGTATTTGAAATAATAACAAATGAATAAGAGATACAGTTTCTAAGAACTAAATTTAATTATAAGGCTACTGCACCCAACCCATTGAACCCACTGAACCCACTCACTTTTTGAATGCCACATCAGCTGCTACATCAGCTTTCTCCCAACCCTCTCTTTACCCTCCCATAACCCTCTACAACACACATCCAACCCTCCAAACCCTCTCACTTTTCAATTTATTTTATTTATTGTATTTATTTAAATAATATAATTAAATAAATAATATCGTTAAAAATAAGTTAAAAATTCTAATATTAATAAAAGTTACATAATTAAGTAAACTAAAATTAAGTAAACTAAAAAAATTACGAAAAAAATAAACTAAAAAAAATACGAAAATAAATAAACTAAAACTTGAAGTTGTGTCTCGCTCTTAGTACAGCCTTTTTTTGCAACACGGCTTCCAACTCCAAACCCGAAAGGTGGTCATGCGGGGTTTTGCAGAACAACCAGTCTTGCTCGTATTGCGCATATAGTTGGACTTGGAGTTTTTTTTCTTCGAGTTCCGCAATTTGCTTATCGAGTTCAAGTTTTTTCATCTTGTAGTCCATTTTTTCCGCCAAATTACGGTCCCACGACTCATACAGTTCGGTCGTGGGGGTGGAAGATTGGCCCCCTCTAAGGGCCTTTTTCGCTTTGCCCCGACCTACGGGTCGTTTAGGTGGCGGAACCTCGACCTCGTCGGAATCTTGACCAAAGTGAGCGTCGGAAGACCCGGACGTGCGAGTACGTTTTGCTGAGCGAGAGGAAGACCCACCGGACATTAACGAAATTGCAGCCCATTTAGGGCTGTGACGGACTATCTCCCAACAGTTTTCATGGGGGAAAGCACCGCCCTCCGTCATTAGGTATTGGGAACGAACCTTTTTTAGAAGGTTGACGTCGCTTTCTCCGCTAGGCCTATTGTTCATTATTTGGTTGTATATTCCGTTGAAGGCCAAGATTTTTCTGTTCATGGCCTTCCATTTTGCAGTTAGTTGGTGGTGGGTTCTGTACGGGGCGACCCCAAGTCGGGCGTAAAACGACCACTCGATTGACTTCCAAAATTGAACTACAAATAAATTAACGAAAAAATTAATGAATAAATTAACGAAAAAATAAACGAATAACTTAACAAATTAACGAATAAATTAACGAAAAAATAAACGAATAACTTAACAAATTAACGAATAAATTTACTAGATCTTTGCGCGTTACCGGATGCGGGGTTCTCGGACTCGTTAATCCACGCCTGGGATAACGCTACTTCCTCCTTGGGTGTCCATTTTTTTGCAGTTGCGCGGGTGGGGAAGGTTTGTTTCGGTTTTGCGGGAAAAAGCTCGGGTTCGGCCTCGGGTGAATCCGGAGCGGAACCTTCGGTTGGCAACCGTTGGGTTTCCGGAACATACGAATGTGTTTCGCTTGAATCGGAACCCGAGGCCATTTCACGGGGTACGAAATCGGGGTAACCCGTATTTCCGCGGTTATAATCCGTATTGACACCGGATGTCCCGTAGTGGGTGGGAAAGGCCGTATGAGAAAATTGGGTGGGAAAGTAATTTGGAGGGTAAGGAAAATGGGGAGGAAAGAAATTTGGCGCATAACCGGTTCCGTAACCGGCGTTTTGTTCATCAAAGGCGGTATAAACGGCGGTTGTTGTTGAGCGTCAAATTGCGGTATATACGGTTCGTGGTTCGCATAATCGACGAATCCCGACCCACCGCCGAATCCCGACCCACCGGCACCTCCCGAAGCACCGGCACCTCGCGAACCACCGCCACCTCTCGAACCTCTTCCTCGTAAACCACCTCGCGAACCACCGGCACCACGTGAACCTCTTCCTCGTACCGACGTGTTTGGATTCATGGTTGTTTTGTGTAAGAAATTTGGTTGGAGGATGAAGAATGTTGGGTATGTGTATATGTTGGGTGAATAGATATAGTATGGAGGGTATATATATAGAAGGTATAAATATAATTCAATTGAAAAAGAAAAAAAAATAAATAAAAAATAAACGTTGGGAGAGAGCCGTTTGACAACGGCTCTCCAAACCCGCCACACCTTGAAGCCGCCGGCTCCTTCCGATCACGCACCCAAGCCGTTCTTACCCGGCGGGCTCGGCGGGTATACCCGCTGCCAAGCCACTTCACCGCTGCGGGTAGCCTAACAAATGATATATGTATTTTGTGTAGATGGCTAGAAAATTAAGATAAAAAATAACATATAAGGGTGAGATTCGTGAAAATAAATCTTAACTTTTTATCTTTTTTAATCTTACTTTTTTATGTGAATTATAGCTTAGAAAAAAATCTAGTGTATCTTTTCGCGATGAATCTCATTTTAATGTTCGTCCACTTCTCATTCAGTAGTTAAATGAGAACTAATAAGTAATCCTAGGGTATGCTACGAAATGAAAAATGACAGAGAATATGAATGGGAACGAATTTTCATTCCCCCAAAGTTAATTAAGGTTATGTTTGGCAAACTAGCTACTAAGCTAGCTAGTTATTGATAAGTCAGCTAATAGCTGATAAATTAGCTTATGAAAAAATTATGTTTGACAAAAACTGGCTTATATATATGTAAAATGACCAAAAAAGATATATTAGGATATAATAAATAATATTAATACGTATAATTGAAAAAAACTACAAAAATGTACACAAAAAATAAATTAACTTATAAACTACTTTTTGTCCATCTAGTTAGCATATAAGCTACTTAATAGGCGTAATTTGATATTTGCCTTATCGATAGTTAATTATTATAACCAAACACCCCATTTGTTTTCCAATGTACAAATGTACACCGATCATGCGCTCACAAAAAATAATAATTAACTATCGATAAAAACAAATTTGACTGGTCAAAATAAAAGGTTGTCCCAACAATAGGCGTAATTTCATATTTTTATACAAATAGATGACAAATGGGTTCGTATGTCAAGGCATGTTATTCATATACATGAACTATAAACTATTGTTGTTATTTGAACTAATATAATTCACATGTTAAATACATTTATATTATTCATATGTAAACTAGTGTAATTTTCATATTAACTATTTTTAACTAATTCATATATAAAATATATATTTATATGAATCTCTGTAATTTGTATATGAATAATTTCAAACTGATTCACATATGAATAATATATTCATATGTGAATCAGTATAATTTACATATGAACTATTTTTTGAGAAAAAGATGGGTGTTACCACCTTTTTATTGTATCGGTTGGCTCATGGCTCATTTTAAGATAACGGTTTGAATTAGTTTTTCGATTATTTATTTTTGAACTTTCTTTACATAAAAAAAATTAAGTGAAAATAGCAAGAAAAGATTTGCACCTTTAATCATATAACTAATCGTATGTGGTATGTATATTTCTATATTCATTGATAAATTTCATTGAAACATGTTTAATGGCAATTACCACATTCATCAATGAATATATTATATTCACTGATGAATATACTTAATATAATTACACTAAAAATTAGTTTTACAATTCACATTATATTTTGGGGTTTTATTTTAAAACCTATATATATATATATGGGTCACATTTAAATGTTAATTCATATTTTATTGTAAACGTAAGAACTATTAGTATCGCGTTACGTGGCAATATTCAATTTAAATATTTATACTTTATTCAGACTGAATAAAACTTTATTCACCTCTGCATGATATTCATACTGAATAAAGCTTAGCTAGATGCTAATTCAAATTGGCATGTGACATGATTTTGTTGGTTCTCACATTCACAATGAAAGATGAGTTGACATTTGAATTTTTCTCCCTCTCTCTCTCTCTCTATATATATATATATATATATATACACACACAGAGAGATAGAGAGAAAGAGAAAGAGAGACAAGGGAAAACTTTAAAAAAACGAAAATTGAAGAACATTCTTATAGTCTTCCATCTGGAACATATGCACTTGTGCGTAGAACTAAATAAAGTTTTTTTTATATGAACATGTGCATTATGCACATATGTATAAACGCCTGTGCGTTTTACAAATTACGTCTATGCACAAATACATATAGTCTAAATGGAGGGCTATGAAGGTGTTTTCTTGGTTTTTTGTTTTTTTTATGTTTTCCCTTAAACCTATATATATATATATATATGTGTGTGTGTGTAGCCATAATTAAGCAAGAACTTAAAATATTATGATAACCATGAAAATTTATATTTGATGACACTCTCTTATATTTTTTTTTTCTTGTAAAGCTAGAACTTATTGATTAAGATATAAATTAATGTTCTATATTATACTAAAGACAAGTACATAAAAGGTCACTGTTGTAAATAACTATGTTAAAATTGCTAAAAGTATTTTGTATTTATAATATGGAGTAACTATGCTATCTCAATATAGTTTACAATGTTAAAATTAAACGGAAAATTTTTATCCGGAAATAACATATTATATTTTAATTGTATATACCATACATTTATAACCCAGAACCCAACCCATGACCCGCTTTGTAACCCGCGCTATGCTCCAAGCGGTTTATTTCTATTTCCAATATTTCATTTCGCCCCTGAACTTTTCTATTTGGCCCCTGAACTTTTCAATATTTCATTTTACGTTTTAGTTATATGTGATGTATCGGCTAAAATATGTTAGAAAAATACGTTTTAATTTTAACAAGTTACGCCATTATATTCATATCGTCGATACGATCGAAATGAGCCTAATATTGAATATTTTTTGATGTAGTTAACCTTACATATTAGGCCTCTAAACTTAGAATTTATAACGTTTATTCATTTTATACCTTTTACTTTTAAATATTTCATTTTACGTTTTAGTCATATATCATGTAGGTTTACAAATTTTCCAACCACGAAAAGTATTTATAGAAAAATATCATCGTATTAATTTGCTATTGTCATCATATATATTTTGTAACTATAATAAAGACACAAATTTTCTTTTGTTGAGTTGGTTAGTTTGTTGTTTTTCAAAGTTGGGATCATGGGTTCAAATCTTGTTAGAGTAATATTTATATTTTTTAGCTTTTAATAACATATTTATTATCTTTCTAAAAAAATTCTAATAACAAGACTCGAACACAAGACTTTTTATTAAAAAATCTAAGACGCAACCAACTAAACTAATATTAACTTTGTAAAAAAAAACATCTCTATATATGTTTCTTATAGTCAAATGATGCTACCATTTGAAATTTTCTTTTGTCCACCTTTGCAAATGGGACTTGATTTCATCACCGCTCCCAGTTAACTAGCAAAAGAGAAATACAATCCCAACAAAAGAAATATCTCCTACAATGATGTCTAAGCAGTTACGTAAGCCATCAGTCGAATCAGTTGACTCGTTCAAAATCCAAACTGGTCTACTACGGGGCCTCCATAATCGGTCAACTAACCATGCCCAAAGGCTCAAAGGTTTACTCTATATTACTATTACTATAAATATATACTTATATATACACACTAAGTCATATCCATTCCCATGACCCGTCGTAACTGGTTATAGGCCCAAACGGTCTATCTTTTTACCATCTCTATTGCTAACCAAGTGACTCGATACAAATTACCTTATATATATAGTTACGATGAATTTGTAACACCATGAGGATTGATTAGATGTAGGTCACTAGTGGAGAATCTAGAACAAAAAACCACCTGGTTCCGTAATTAAGTTTAGCCGAAAAAAATATCATTAAAAGTAAAAATCAAACATATATCCAATAATGTTTATAAAGTTCTTACAATTTAAAGTTTTGATTTTGAGTTTTAAACAAACCTTGGTTGTCACTACAATTGGAAATCGGATTGCGAATTGCGAATTGGCAAGTAGGAGTTGAAGGAGATGAAGCGCCGTGTCATACGTTTCAGTATACGGTTGTGGTTTATTGTTTAGTGTGGCTTCTTTTTTTGGTATTTGGGTCAGACTTAAAATTGTTGAACCTTAAACAAAAATTTAAAAAACTATTAATAATGTGCACAAGCAGAATCAAACCCGTGACCTCTTATATATAACACAAGGTGTTATCTAACACACCACCCTAGTCTTTGTGTTTCTTTAAGCTGCTTAATAAAATTTTAAAGTAGTTTCTATAAATTTTTTAAGATAAGTTCCAAATTTTTTATATATAACTTATAATAAAAAAAAAAATTAACTTCGTCCTTATAAATCACACATATATAAAAAAATCATTGTTGTAAACTATTTATAGCTATGCAATTTTTTTAAACATGACCATTGCTTACCTAAGGCTACATAAATTTATTTTAATCGAAACCTTAACCATATTTATTGCCATTCAAATTGATATTTGCAGTGAAAAAACTATGACATATAGTTATGTTTCAGTTTATGATCGTGAACAAGGTTTTATTTGTCTCCCAAAATGATAAAAACCATGTTCAACTAGCGCTATACCCGTCCGTAGGCCGAGTATACGACATGGGTTTAATCCTAGATTTATTATTGGTACGTTTCTCAAAGTGATCATATATATATATATATATATATATATGTATTTGCTTTCCATAACATCTTGAATTGCTTAAATTAGGGTTTTGGTGTGTGTGAGATCAATGTTCGACATAGTACGTTGTGGCTTAAGGCTTATATGTATCACGTGGCGTTACGCATAAGGCACCCCATGTTGTATTGCACGGTTTTTGTAACACGTAATTTGGTTTTAACTTACCTTTTTAATGTCTTATATATGATATAGAATTTGCCACCATAAGTGACGCCTTGAAAAACACCATGACCCGTTGTGGCTTCTAAGGCTTGAGTCTTGGCCTTGACGCCACGCCACCGTTCACGCTATTTAGAACCTTGTGTGAGATACTATTAAAACACCACAGTCTTGCAAATCTGCCAACATCATTCTTTTATTTTTTTTGTTTCTTTCTTCGATCATCGAAGCTCATTTTAATTGACGTATTTAAGTTGAATTTTTGACGGATAAAATAGAGAATTATACATACATATATATATATGCATTTGTTAGTTTAGAAAAACAAAGTCTTATTGGTTTAGACCTCAAACTTAATCACTGCCTCTTAAAATAAAAAATGAAATAAAACTTTAGACTTCACCAATGGCACTTAAAAATCATAAGTTAAATATTAATATTGATAAAATTTGAATTAAACCACATTGGTTTCTCCAACTCCAGAAACAAAATGAGAAAAAAAATTCTCATTCTCACTTTAGATATTCAGGTGTTTGTTTAAAAACAATCGAGAAAAAAGTCTGTTTAGGCAAAAAGAAAAACCTTAACCCGAGTAGCGTTTAGGGGTCATTTACCAAATGCTTACTGGTAAATATTATAGGGCCGTTTATTAAATGCTTACTTGGATAAGCGCTTATTTAGTAACATTGTCTTACTTGATCGGATGAATATAGTAAGAATCAAGAATCTTACACAATAACAACGAAAACAAAGAATGAGTGAGACTCTTAACCGGTAATTAAGGGAAACGAAGATGAAATTCCTTCCATTCATATGTACAGTGAAAACAAAGTATTATTTTTCTTCTAACCTCATGCTGATAAACCTTGGGTTCTCCAAAGGCAGCAATATCCAAGATTGATTACACATTACACTTGCAAATTAACACAAACTCAAACTACAAAACGGAGCAATAAAGAAGGAAAGAAACCTTGATACCAAATGCTTACACCAACAGATGCAAGTTCAACAGAAATGATGAAAATCGATCTCGTGGACTCTCTCAAGTATCGCTAGTATACGCTCATAAGTAGGGGTGAGCATCGGAACCGGGTACCCGCTTTTGGAACCGGAACCGCTATGGAACCGCCGGTTCCGGAACCGGAACCGATGTGAGTGGTTCCGGTTCCGGTTCCTAAAATACGGAACCGGTCGAGACCGGTTCCGGTTCCGGTTCTCATTTTTGTGGAACCGCTAACCGCCGGGTACCCGCCGGAACCGGTTAGGCTATATATATGTATATATTAATATATTAATAAAGGTAATTATATATATATATATGATTATTATGTTTAATAAACTAAATTTAAAATTATTATTTTATCTTTTACATTACGCATAAACTTACGACCACTTTTTCACTCAACTTATTTATTCTCTTTTTTCGATATTTTTATATCGTATTTAACATTTCAAGTTGTGTTTTTTGTTATTTTCATTTTCAAAAATTGTCGTAATTATTTATATAGTTTTTATCGGATAGTTTTCATCATTTTACTATTTATTTTGTTACGTTGTGACTATGTAATAACTAATAATTTTTTTTATAACATAAAATATTAAAAAAACATTTAAAAATTTAGACACCGGGTACCCGGTTTCGGAACCGGAACCGGCGGTTCCGGGACCGGTTCCCAAATATGAAGAACCGGTGCAACCGGTTCCGGTTCCGGTTCCTTCACTCTAGGAACCGCCGGTTCCGGTTCCATGAATTGTGGCCGGGTACCCGGTTTTGCTCACCCCTACTCATAAGTTTCAATAGGTTTTGGGTAATCACCAAACTTATCCCCTTCTCCATGACATTTGCACTGCTTCCAAACATCTGCCTTAGTAGACAGTAGTTCCTCCAGTACCCGACCTCCGTATCAGGTATCCTGCCAAAACAGGTTCAAATCAAACATACAATCAATCCAATAATCGATACATTTTGGTTATAATTTTAAGCCCAAAATACGCTAAACCAAGCTTGATTTTATAGGTCGTCAAGAAAGTGAGTGTGATAGATAGAAAGTGCAAGTGTCATAGATGGATTGTTTTAAACAACTTAAGTTTATATGATCAAACAAATTTTTGTGATGCAGATGTGTTGCAATAAGTTGATTAGATGCTTTTGGGCGTCTACACAAGTTTTGTAGGGCAAGTTTTATAATAAAATGTCTTGTTAGCTTTTTCTTATAAGATCAATTAATAAAGTGACTTATAGGATCAACCATCCTACATAAAAAAAGTTTTTTCTTCCTATAACACTTTTCATAAATGTAATACAATACTTGTTCTTCCATCCAAGTAAGCTCAAGTAGTTCCATTGAACGCATCAGATAATGATGTTACACTGAAAACCCAGTTTTTAGAAGTGTTTTTGTATCCTCTGAATGAATGCCTGATAACTAAATTAAAAGCTTACCTATATAATATATATATATATATATATATATATAACAAATGCAACATAATAGAAGATGATTATATTAGGAAGTAATAGCTTACAGAACATACACACTGCCACCGAGCTCTAAATCGATATATATTGGAACCAAAATTTTGCATACACCCTTTAATTAGTTTGCAAGTAATCTTCAGTTCACCATATCACTTGCCACGAATTATTTCTTGCAAAGCAGGGTCTTGTTTCACTTTCACCCACCTGCGTAACAACACAAACATTAGAATTTTGGTTTTAGTATAAGTAGTATTTTATTAAGGAAGGGTGAAGCTTTTATAAGCCAAAAGGGTGTGCTTAGGACCTTGTACGATTTTCAGTAAATTCCCTCAAAGTTCAAGGAAAACTTTTTCATGCCACCCAGAAGAAAAAGAAAAATAGAGACTCGTTAAACTAAAGAAGACTTAGAGGCGTTTACTAAACTCTTACTTGGGTAAGTGCTTAGTCATATTACCTTACTGGATAAATATGACAAGGACCAATAATCTTACCCGATAAGAGCTAAGGCAAGGACCACTAATACAGCCTCATACGGAACAATTTACCCTATAAATGTTTAAGTGTGGTAAGAGTTGTTGCCCACCGAGTAAGAAAGACTCTCGCTCTTGCCTTTGTTCTATGGCCCTCCCTTGTGCTTGAAGAGCTCTCCTGTAGAAGTATAGCGCAACAACAAAGTCAATTAATAAATTAACTCAGCATAAGAAAAAAAAAGGCACACATGATATTATAAAATTCCAATGTATACCCTATTCAAACAGGAAGAAATGAACATGAAGACTGAAGTAAACCTATGTTGTGTAACCCTGTATATATAGTAAAGAAACAACGTTTGGCAAAACGGAGAGTGGATTATATTAGCTGATAAATCTCGAAACCTTTCAAAGAAGTTTCATGTAAAAATTACAAAGTACATGTGATTTGTACAAAAAATCAAGCAAAGCATGGCATGCATGAACAAACCGTCAATGACAGTTTGTACAAAAAATTGGGGTTTCAGCCGAACCAAAACTTGTTGGTTGTTTTGTGGGTATTGTGATAATGTGATATGTACAAATTCACAATTATTTCTCATTTGAGTGAAACAGGTTATTCACCCATAAATCAAGTTTACTGAACCTGGCATAAAGAAGGAGATAAAGTCGTTCGTTTATTTGGTTTCCTATGCGACAAGATGCTGAAATAAGGAATACCAAGATGCTGAGAGTTCTCTTTGTTGATTGTAGGTGCGATTAGGGTTTGGAATGCGAGAAGACGAGTGAGAGATTAGAGAGTAGTGGTGAAGTATGGTTGTTTATATACGGTGAGATATATATCGTGGGCTGGATTACCGGGAAGGGGATGATTGATAGATGGGAGACTGGAGAAGGAGGAGGAGTGGTGACAACGTTGAAAGAAAGGAAACGTGTGTGTGATCCTGGAGAGAAGAGTTCCGGTGGGATAGGGTTAGTTTTTTTAACTGTAAAATAAGGAATTTAAAGGGTTCAGATTAAATCTTACATTTGATCCAATGGTCCATATTATCTCCTTAAAATTCTGATACAACTTTTGATCTGAACCATTCAAATTCAATTAATTTAAACGGCCCAGATCAATTTGACGGTTTCTCAAATAGACCTGGGACAATATAATATATAATTTGTTCTAATAAAAGAAGCTATTACAAAATCTAGATTCAAAATAAATAAAAAACCTACAAACACATAAATCTGAAGTAATTTAACTTCGCCAAATCCAATAGCACACGACTAAGCAGCATCTAACATAGTTATCAAAATAAATTCATATAATATAGAATCTACAACAATTCGAAACTCGAAAGTAAATCATTCAAACTGAAGCATAGCTTTATGGCAACTGAGCGAGAAAATGAAGTGATTCTAACCTTTTGCACCGACGATTCTGAAGAAGGGTTATGGACAGCAATTTCGAATTCCCTTTATATATACCTGCAAATTCTCAAATCGTGGGAGGAGGAGTGGACAACAATTTCGGCAGAGAGCATGGAGATGGTGGTGATGGGTTGTGAGATCGTGGGGAAAATTGAACTGCAGAATCATGGAGAGAAGCCGAGTGTAACCAAACTATCGCAATCCTTGTGCTTTAAGCATAAGAACTTGTCAGGAGATATATATTTAGGATTTTACTAAATCTCTGAACACATAGTTTGAAGAGTGTAACCATTGCTAAACAACAATGCTTGCTTATAAGAACTCACTTTTCTGTTCCAATAATGTCCCTATAGTGAAAGAATAAGAACTTCAACCAAGTTTACTCTCTTTCAATCTCCTGAATGATTTATCCTTTATAGAATACAAAGTACAACAGAGGAAGACTTGGGCCTTTTTCAAATGCAAACAAAAACACTACACTTCATGTAAATGAGGGATTTGGGTGAACTATAAAGATCCAGCTTCAAACATCAGTATATCAGACACTTTTTCTCCAAAATACCTCAACTTCTTGTTAGTATTTCCTCAATAACAACCACCAAAAGAATAAAACAAAAGCATTCAATTAGCTACTTACCTAGAACTGATAAGTATACTTTTCTAATAAGATGAATAAAAAGTATCACACATTAAGTCAGGGGCGGAACTACCTTATGAGCGGGGGGGTCCCGTGCACCCGCTCTGGTATGTTCTGTAAGAGGAAAAAAAAATCCACACGTTAAGTGCACCCGGTAAACTTCAAGTGGTGCTCCGGCATATTTGGATTTCGGAGGGATTAAAGGTGCACATTTCTAAAAACTTTCATGAAATCAATCAACAAATTGGAAAATTATCTCGAATCAACCAAAAAGTACGTCGAAATCATCCAAAAAATTTCTAAAAATTCCTCGAAATCAACCAATAAATCCTAAGAAGTCGACAAAAAACTTGAAAAAAACCCATCAAAGGCGGAATTCCGCTAAAAAGACATCGAGCGGCTTCGCGTGCAATTAAAGGTGCACCCACTCGACAAAAATCCTGCGTCCGCCACTGCATTAAGTAATAATCAAATGCAACTTAAATCAATAAGCAAACGAATTGTACCAGAAAGACGGCAGAGAAGGAGAAGATTCAGAGCCATCGTCTAGAGAAATGATAGTGTCGGCCCAATTTTTACCATCGGAAGAAGCTTCAAACTGAACCGGAATCTTAACCTGACCTATCAAATTCACCGAATTGACTACCTTCGCTTGCCACGGAATCTCGCTAGGTTTTGGCCAGGTCTTCACCGGCTCCTTTTGAACGAAAGGCAATGGTGTCGGTGCCGGCGGCGATTGTGATCTTACCTCCGACGGTCTGGTTTTGGAGGACTTTAGAGTTCGTAAGGTGTTTCTGGTGGGGGGGAGGAAGAAGCGTGCTGCTTCTGGAGGATAGAGGTAGGGGGAGCGTGAAGAGGCGCTTTCGCTCGGCGATGATTGCTCGGCGGACGGAGTTCATAACGGCGGCGGGAGCGGCGACGCCGGCCACGGCGGAGGAAGGGAGGAGGGAGGAGGGAGGAAGGCGGGCTTGGGGGTTTGCTGTTCAAGTGAAAAGAATATCTAAACGGTTAGCGACGTGGGGGAGAAGAATTGATCTGCACCGTTGAAAATCTATTAATTTAAACGCCCAGATCGATTTGACGGTTTTCAAATCGACCTGGGTCAATATAATATATAATTTACATATAATTCAATTTTAAAACTGTAACTATTCGTTGACTTTTAATTATTCACAATAATAATAATAATATCTTTTAAATACATATGCTTATTTTAACCATAACCTTAGCTATATTTTTAGCCATATAATTAAATTTCATGTTATGCAGGACCAAATCATAAAATATAGTTACATTTTTTCTTTAGAACTGTAGCTGATAGTTTTTTTTCAAACACAAAAAATAAAACAAACCATGGCGAATACATGATATATAATTACACTTAAATTTTACAAAATTTGGCTATACTTCAAGTGACAAAATAACAAAATTGTGACAATAAATGGCTTATTAGTCACACGAACCAAATTGTTAAAAACATGACTACTGGTTACTTTTTTGGCCACCGACTTATTATGAACGTGACCTAAACTATAATTATAACCATACAACTTTCATACGAAGGTTTGCCAATTCATGACCTATACCTACGCTTAATTCATAAAACCATGGCAATTGGTTACTTTCTGGTCACACAAGGTAACTAATATTGTGGCCATAAATACCTTGTCTTTTGGCCACATTTAACAAGTTTTTGTAACAACAAATAATTTTCTTTTAGCCACAAAAAGTTAGCTTCATGTGGCCGTATGTCTACCTATGGCCACGAGACCATAACCGTCACAACATAAGGTCATGGTTAGATAAAAACCGTGACTATATGCCTATATATGGCCACGGTTTGTGACTCTTATTGGCCACGGTAAAAAAGATGTGACCACAACTAACCATTTAGTCACTCTTTTATTAAAACGGTGGCTTTATTTTTGAATGTGTTTCATAATGGTTACAATTATTAAATTAAACCATGGCTAAAAGAACGCCTCAATTTTATTTCTGATTTTTTGCCACGGTTTATAACCTAACCATGGCTAACTTGTATTTCAAAAGCGTGGCAAAAGATCATTTTTGTACTAGTGTCAATCTCACGGTACAAAGCGCGGCTCGTTGCAAAAGGCTATGTACAAGAATACGGCATTGATTTTGATGAAGTCTTCGCGCCAGTAGCTCGACTTGAGACAATACGATTATTAATTGCTCTTGCGGCCGGGAAAGGATTGAAGATTTACCACTTAGATGTGAAGACGACCTTCTTACACGGAGAATTGAAAGAAGAAGTGTACGTGAGTCAACCCGAGGGTTTCGAGAAGGTGGGAGAGCAAGGAAAAGTTTACAAGTTAGAAAAAGCTTTGTATGGTTTACGACAAGCTCCAAGGGCTTGGAACATAAAGCTTGATGGCATCTTACGAGAAATGGGCTTTCAACGATGCTTGCATGAATCAGCAGTATATACAAAGGTTTCAAGAGGTGAATACATCATTGTGGCGGTGTACGTGGATGATTTGTTTGTAACAGGAACGTGTCACGAAATAACAAGCCAATTCAAAAGCATGATGTCTTCGAAGTTTGAAATGTCGGATCTCGGTTTGTTGACTTATTACTTAGGCATTGAAGTTTCTCAAGAAAATGATTGTGTGACAATCAAGCAAGCAAGTTATGATGTGAAAATCTTGAAAGAAGCGGGCATGGAAGAATATAATGTTGCACAATGTCCAATGGAACCGGGACTAAAGTTATCGAAAGCCGAGGATGAACCAGAAGTTGAAGCCACTCATTATCGGAGGGTAGTAGGGTGCTTACGCTACCTTCTTCACACTCGTCCGGACTTAGCTTACTCAGTCGGGGTAGTAAGTCGCTATATGCAAAGTCCGAGAGAATCTCATGCGCGCGCGGTCAAGCAAATCCTTCGATACCTTCGCGGTACAATTTCGTTTGGAATTAGATACGAGAGATGCGATGAGTTGAAACTTCTGGGTTATAGTGACAGCAGTCATAATGTAGACGCGGATGATGGTCGGAGTACTACTGGTCACATTTTCTTTCTTGGTAAATCCCCCATCTCGTGGTGTTCACAAAAGCAAGATACCGTGGCCTTATCTTCATGTGAAGCCGAATTCATGGCAGCTACATCGGCAGCATGTCAAGCAGTTTGGCTAAGGGAGTTACTCGCGGAGGTAACCGGATTAAAGAAGCAAAAGGTGTTGATTCGTATAGACAACAAGTCGACAATTGCGTTGTCTAAAAATCCGGTGTTTCACGGAAGGAGTAAACACATTCACACTCGTTTTCACTTCATTCGAGAGCGTGTGGAAAACGAGCAAGTTGAAGTCGAACACGTGGCGGGAGATAGTCAAGTAGCGGATTCCCTAACGAAGGCTTTAGCGCGAGTCAGGTTTGGTGAAATGAGAGCGTTGCTCGGTGTGTGTGAATTGCCGCTTCAACCATTCAGGGGGTGATTGTTGGCGAATGGTTGGATCGGCCATGGGCTATATGCCGCGGGCCGTCCCAAAAGGTGCCTTGGAGTGCAAGCTAAGGAAACCTAATATATGGAAGTGCCTTGGAGTGCAAGCTAAGGAACCTAATATATGGAAAGTTTCCTAATTCTGTGTTTGATGATAGAATAGGAATTGAAATCCAATAGTCTATATAAAGCAATCCTGATTGTATAGATTAGGCAGATCAATTGTTAGAGTTTTGTGTTACCGAATTTCTCTAATAATAATCAACGCGTTTATTGGTTGAATATTTGTGCGTATTGTTGCTTTCGTTTTCACGAGAATCTTACCCATTAAGAGCAAAGAAAAGGATCAAGAGTCTTACTCTATAAGTGATTAGAATTTGATAAAGTTGCTAGCAAACTTCTCCTTAGACTTGGTGTCTTTATTGGACTTCTTGAAATTTATAATCATGAACCAAAATGTTGACAGCTGGCATTCTATTTCTCACATCTAGATAGGAAAAATAAGATTCACGTTACTTAAACCTACAAATCTAATAACACAAAGCTATTTAATCAAGAGCGGGAATAAGAAAAAAAAAATTAAAGAGGTTAACACCAAATGTTTACCTGAACATCAAACAATGGTTCAAATCAATCGTAGTCTGTTTCTTTTACTTCACTCAAAGGCCACATTAATCAATTGAAGGTTTCTTGAACCCAACCATCAATCTCCAAGGTGTTGACTTCAATGACAATCGATGCTTTCTGGAACATAAACAATGCAAATTGACATAAATATAATCGTAAGAACTCAGCCAAGTGATGGTGAGGTGACATCAAAGAAGCAGTCCAATAGCATCAATAAAGACGTGGGTATTGGTTTCTGGTTGAAGACAAAGTAGCTCATCATAAGAGTTTCAAAAATCTCTTAACAAACCTTTTCTTTTGATAAATAATGCTGCTTCAAAGCAAAATAAAATGCAGGGCATGATCAAAATAGTGCAAAACTAACAACTTAGACCTTCATAGCCAAAAATCTTTAGTGTAAATAGACATGTTGGCATGTTGCTTGTAGGAGCCGTTCAGAGGTATTTTACCTCTTTACCGGATTGCTTCTCGATCATCGTCCTCCAATCTCTAAACGTTCTAAACACATCGCTCTTTCGCTTCAAGAAGAACGCCCACACACGACGTGAGAAATCGTCGATGATAGTTGTTGATCCAGCTCTCCTAAGACCTGATGAAATGATAATGATCCTGTTACTTTACTTAGTGAATAGGTTTTACTTCTGTTATAGATTGAGGAATTATCACTGAGATTGTTCAGTGTTATTCCATGTTACTTATGCTGTAACTTATTTTTATAATGATCAGGATCAGGATCAGGATCAGGAGACGAACGAGCCTATTCTGTAGTCTACTGATCCTGACCACCGAAGTGAAGACCTCCTGAAGACATTCAAGTCATACTCAAAGAACCATCAGCAAAGTCAAAGAATTAGTTGATGACAGGACCAGCATGCTCGTGATCTGAAGACGGAACTCAGTGATAGCAGGCTGCTCAAATTAGTATGACGTCCTGAAGAATTATCAGGATACAGTGACCTCTGATCACCCTCAGTATCAGAGCTTTCCTCACTAATCAGTATCCTGATCCTGAAGGATTAGTGTAATGTCTCAATCTAATGCACAAAAGGATTATCCGCCTTTACTGACACAAAAGTACATAAGGACAGTCTCTTTTCTGTTCCCTCCGTACTTATCAGACCTCAAGGCAACTGTCTACTCACATCCTCTTTTGCACACCATGCAAAGTGTAACACCATATTACTAACATTTTTCGGATTTATATGATTTTGGAACTCATTAGATTTTTTTTAGGAGTTAGACCTCAATAAAAATACGGGATACATTTATATATCATCCAAAAGTAAGTTTTTATACCAACATTTACATCCAAAATACTAAAAAGGTTCATCGGGAAAACATCAACCCGGATACAAAATGACAACTAAACAAGTTCTACTCAAAAGCATAGATTACTAAATACCAAAAGATGACGATCTTTGCTTCCAACACGAGCAATCAACGGCTAACAACCTTCTCTTTACCCTTATCGACCTTTCCTGAAATGTTTGCCACTAAGAGGATAAGCTATAAAGCTTAGTGAGTTTAAATGGATATCATGTGCATCATGGCTCATATAAGTACATATACAACGAAAGTCTAAGAATATAAGGATCAATCTCATCAAAGGCATGTGCTTTCAAAACATAGGTTCTCAAGGGAACCACAGGGAAATCATCTTACAGTGGGAGCTCAATGATGCGAACTTATCACACAAACACATTAGATACTCCAAATCGTGCTATGCATAGCTAGTGCACTATTCAACAATTTATGCACACAATAACAAACAAACATTAGGTTTGACTGACCAATCCGTGTTCCTCCACCCCCGGATGGTGTACAAACCCTTTACTCATCTTCCTGTAATAACCATCCTCCATCCCCGGACAGATGAGTAAGGACAGCCCCTCCGGTTGTCTCACCCGGATCCAAAGGTGCCCGACAACCGGCGCCCAACACAAGAACAAAACAATAACAATCCATTTCAAGGAGTGATCATGGAATAACAAGTAGCAAGACAACAAAGATAGCACATATACATATATATAGCACATAATAAACACATATCCATGTAAACTCACAATACAATTCGAGTGTATCAAACCGAGTGCCAAACCGAGTGCCAAACCGAGCGGTCGAATTCTAATTCCAACTCAAAGGTTGAAATCACCCCCAAGACTCCAAACAAGCTTAAACCATTCCTGGAAGTCATATTCAAAGTCTCATTAGTGATTCACAACAAGAACTCACACAAATTTTATTTCAATAAAGGTACTTTATTTGAATTCCATTTCAAACTCTCAACTTGCAGAGCTGTTTTGACCCTTTAAAACTCAAAATCTCAATTTGACCTCCAAAGATAAGTTGTAGCCCTTGATCTTACCTTTCCAGAGCCTATTTTTACATAATTTTAGGATTTTTCTACAATTTTCCACGAATTTTACAAAGCAACAGCAGGAAGCTGTCAGAAATCAGCTTTACAGCACTGAACAAACGACCCTTTTTACCCTTCCTAACCTTGGAATTAGCTTTTGAGGTCTAAATACAAAACAAAATAGACAAACCAAGCTTTCCAATGCCGCTGACCTCATATTTTTCTGAATTTTCTATGATTTACTATGATTTTTGCAAAACAGAGCTGAAATTTAGGTTTTAGAACACTAAAACCTTCAATTTCCATCTTTTCTTAGCAAACTTTTGCCCAAACTTACCAAACTCAGATTTCTAACATGATATCAACTACATCACATGAAATCATTGAAAATCCAAGTATTTTTCTAATTAACCTTCAAACATTCAACAACTTCTCACCTAACTTTTGCAAACCTTTCAAGATTAGACATGGTTTCTCTTAAATAGCTTCAAATCTAGCTTATATTTCATGAAATAAACTTGTTTAAGCCACATGCAATTCATAATCTAAACCCCTAATTTCATGAATCTTGGGTTAATCATGAAATACATCAAGAACAACTGTAAAGATGGTTTATACCTTTGATTGATGATCAAATCCTTCAAAAATCTTGAAATTCCACTTTGATTCAAGTTAGATTGAGCCTAAGTGTGTGAAAATCGCACCTTTGGTGTGTGAGGGAGTGTTGGAACTGAAATTGGCTTAAAATGGGTATAAAATTTGTGTTCAATAAGCCAAATTCGAGTTGGGTCGGGTTTGACCCGGTTTGGGCACCCATTTGACCACTAAACACTAAAAATGAAATAACTTTTTGCTCGGAACTCCGTTTTCGATGAGGTTTTTGCCTACGCGTTCGTAACGAAATAATCTACAATCTCCAATTAAAATATTCCAGAAAATATCTCCCCAAAAATAAATCGGTTTTACGTCTCCGTAGCTTAGATATTGAAATTTAGACCCGTTTTCTTAAATTTTCTCGTTTTAGCTCCATTTGACGAGAAATTTTCTAGATCCTCTATACTCCCAAGAAGTATAACTCTAAATTTCCAAACTCAAACTCCCACTAAATCATAGATTTTCATAATAAACACTTAATGTCCTTTTTAACATAATAATTAAACATACTTAGCGGATAATATAGGCATATTGGAAACAGGATGTTACACAAAGAGTATTTGTTTATAGTAAATAGTACATAGGACCACTTAGAATGTGACACATACACAAAAGTGAGTCTGCATGCATTTAATGCATTGGGTATAAATAGGACTTGAAGAGATGTTCTCCATACTTCTTCTTCATCCTAAAAATACCCTAATCCTTTCTTTCTTATTCCTTCTAGTTTATATCTTTTCTTATCTTCTCACTCTAGTGCATAGTAAAAGAACTTAGATTGTTTAGTTTAGACTTGTAGTCTTTTCTAATTCTGCAACAATCTGTAAATTCATATTGTTAATACAACAAAGAATTTAAAAGTGAAATTTGTGTGATTATATTCAACCCCCCCTTCTATAATCCCATACACTATCCTTACTTGAAGGTCACCTCATTGGGACCAACAAGTGGTATTAGAGCAGATACAAGCTCTCATTTTCTTCTCTAAGAAAAATCTTGTGATCCTCTCTCTTAATCCATGGCTCTTCAAGCTAAGGATAACTACTTTGATACCGGTTCTGCTGGAAAACCTCCAAGGTTTAAAAAAGACAACTTTGCTCTTTGGAAAACCAGGATGGAACTTTTCCTATCTGGTTCTGATCCCCAGATTCCATACTTTTTGGAAAATGGACCACATGTGCCTACAAAACCTGTTCATGCTGTCCCTGCTGCTGGCGACCAACCACCAATACCTGCAAGGGAACTGGTGAAGCCTGTCACTAACTGGAATGACGAGGACAGACGCCTTGTCAACATTGACACTAAGGCTAGGTCTCTCATTGCCATGTCACTCCCTGATGACGTCTTCCACTCTGTCTGTCACCTTCGCTCTGCTAAAGAGATTTGGGACACCCTCTGTGTTCAATACGAAGGTACTGCTGTTCTCATGGAATCAAGAAAGATTTTCTTGGTTCGCCAGTACGAAAGCTTCATTCATCAGAAGGATGAAATTCTCTCCCAGATACATCAGAGATTCAACTGTCTCTTGATTGACCTGAAGATCATTGGTACTATCTATCCTAACTCTGAGGTGGTTACCAAGTTCATGGAAGCTCTTCCTAAACATTGGGAAATCTACACCTCCTGCTTAACTATGTCAAAGGACATAAAGACACTCACACTAAGTGAGTTGTACGGTATTCTTCTGAACCGTGAGCAACAGAAGAAACTGAAAAAGAATCTCATAAGAGATACTAAAGATTCCAAAAGCACCTCTGTTGCACTGGTCTCTGATTCAGTTCCTACTGTTGCTACTCCTTCTTCTGTAACTATTACTGAAATAGAATCCTCTGACTCTGACATGTCGGAAGATCCTGATTTCAATGAATCTCTAGCTTTACTGACTAGATCTTTAACTGACAACCCAAAAACAGAACCTGTTGATAAGGCTACTGCTATCTGCTACAACTGTCAGGGCAAAGGACACTTTGCGAATGATTGCAGGTACAGGAAAAGTCAGTTTGCTCCTTCTTCTGCCAAATCTTCCTCGAAAAACCCCAAATACCAGCGCCTGAAAGAAAAGTACAAAAAGATGAAATTTCAGCGCAAAGGTAAAGGTCTGATCGCAGAGGACTGCGACTGGGATGATGTCTCCTCTGATGACTCATCTAATGAGGAAGATACTCAAGTGGCACTCATGGCCATTATTGAGGAACCTACCTTAGCTCTCATGGCTAAGATAGAAGAGGTCCCTGAAGAGGTTCCTACTCAAGCTCCTGAAGCTTCTACCTCTGCGACTGAATCTACCAGTCAGGACAAGGGCATCTGGTACTTGGACAGTGGATGCTCTCGACATATGACTGGTTCTAAATCTGTCCTCTCTAATTACCGTGAAGAAAGAGGTCCTGCTGTGACCTTTGGTGGAAACGGTAAAGGCCAAACCCGAGGGTATGGCACTCTGACCAACGGAGTAACTATTTTCAAAAGAGTTGCTTATGTTGAAGGCCTGATGCATAATCTTCTGAGCATCAGTCAATTGTGTGATAAAAATCACAAAGTCTCCTTCTCGAAGAAAAAGTGCAAAGTCAAGAACAGACGCAAGGAAGTTATTCTCACTGGTGTCAGACAAGCTGACATCTACATCATCAACATGAATACTTCCACTGACAACTTCTGTTTTGTATCCCGTGCTTCCTCTAATACAAATTGGCTATGGCACAAGCGTCTCTCTCATCTCAACTTCAAGACGCTGAATCAACTCTGCATCAACAATCTTGTTGTTGGTCTTCCTGACTTTCGCTATACAAAGGTATCTCTTTGTTCAGCATGTGAGAAAGGAAAACAGACCAGGGCTAGCTTTAAGTCCAAGCAGATTTCCTCCATCAGCTCTCCTCTACAACTTCTCCACATGGATCTCTTTGGACCTGTCAACGTCCAATCCATTGCTGGAAAGAAATATACTCTGGTAATCGTTGATGAATATTCCATATATACTTGGGTTTTCTTTCTTCGATCCAAGAGTGATGCTCCTGAAGAAATCATTCTGTTCGTCAGGAAGATGGAAAGACTCAACAACCTTACTGTTCGATCAATCAGAAGTGACCATGGAACTGAGTTCAAAAACAGTACCCTGGAAACTTTCTTCGATCAGAAAGGTATCTCTCAGAACTTCTCATCTGTAAGAACTCCTCAGCAAAATGGTGTTGCTGAAAGACGAAACAGAACCCTGATTGAAGCTGCACGATCTATGTTGAGTGAAGCCAACCTTGCCACTCAATTCTGGGCTGAAGCCGTTAACACAACTTGCTATATCCAGAACAGATCTCTGATAGTAAAGCGCTTCAAAAGAACTCCTTACGAACTCTTTCGTAACAGGAAACCCTCAATCGAACATCTCCATATCTTTGGTTGTGTCTGCTACATCCTGAACAACAAAGATAACCTTGGAAAGTTCGATTCCAAGTCTGATGATGGAATCTTTCTTGGATACTCCTCAATCTCCAAAACTTACCGTGTGTTCAACAAACGAAGACAAGCCATAGAGGAAACGATTCATGTCAAATTTGATGAATCGGGTCCTACCTTTCCTCACCCTCATGATAATTCTGAAATAAATCAGTGGGCTGACTCTTTCTTTCAAGTCCCTGATATTCCTATTGCTGATCCATCTCCTCAAAACCTTCCTGATGGTTTTGAAGAAAACTCTCCTACTCCACCCACTCAAATATCCATACCTCCTATAATAAATGCCACCCCTATCACCCAAGTCACACCACCTGAACCTAATCAACCCACTAACAGTGAAGACTTTTCTCAAACCACTGTTAGTGAGCCTGCTCCTACTAATCTTCTTCCTGATCCATCAATGAATGAAGCCTCTACTTCTGGACAGGTGTATCAGCCACCTGCTCTTCGTTGGACCAAAGATCACCCAATTGATCAAGTCCTCGGTAATCCTTCCTCTGGTGTTAAAACTCGACGCCAATCTGGTAACGTCTGTCTTTATGTTAATTTCATCTCTGAATATAAACCTAAAGAAATAGATGATGCCTTGCGTGATCCTGCCTGGGTCTCAGCCATGCAGGAAGAGCTAGCAGAGTTCATCAGAAACAATGTCTGGCTTCTCGTCCCTTGGCCTCGAAAACGTACAATCATAGGATCCAAGTGGATCTTCAGGAATAAGCTTGATGAGATTGGTACGATTATTCGAAACAAGGCTCGCCTTGTGGCTCAGGGATACAAGCAGGAAGAGGGCATTGATTACGATGAAACTTTTGCTCCTGTTGCTAGGCTCGAAGCAATTCGACTTTTCCTCGCCTTTGCAGCACATATGAACTTCAAGGTTTTTCAGATGGACATTAAAAATGCCTTTCTAAATGGAAAACTTAATGAAGAAGTCTATGTGGCTCAGCCTCCTGGATTTGTAGATCCTAAGTTCCCTGATCACGTCTACAAGTTAAACAAGGCTCTCTATGGGTTAAAACAGGCTCCTCGTGCCTGGTATGATACCCTTTCTACCTTTCTTCTCTCTAAAGGTTTTGTTCGTGGTAAGATTGATAGCACTTTATTTCTTAAGAAATATCCTAAGCATATCCTTCTTGTCCAGATATATGTCGATGACATTATCTTTGGATCAACCAATCCCAAACTCTGCGAAAAGTTTGAGTTGCTCATGAAATCTGAATATAAAATGTCTATGATGGGTGAACTAACATTCTTTTTAGGACTTCAGATCAAGCAATCTGAAAAAGGAATCTTTATCAATCAAGGTAAATATGTACATGAGATGCTAAAGAAATTTGATCTCACATCATGTACACCGATGAAGACTCCAATGGCTCCTCCTCTAACACTTGACAAGGATTCCAAAGGGAAACCTGTTGATGTGACTCTCTATAGAGTAATGATTGGCTCACTGCTGTATCTTACAGCGAGTCATCCTGATATCATGTATTCTACATGTTTATGTGCTCGTTATCAGGCTGAACCCAAAAAATCCCATCTGACCGCTGTAAAGCGAATTTTCAGATATCTGAAGGGAACTCCTAATCTGGGTCTTTGGTACTCCAAGGACTCAGGGTTCGATCTAACAGCTTATTCTGATAGTGACTTTGCAGGATGTAAGATCGACAGGAAAAGCACCACTGGTGGGTGTCACCTACTAGGTGGAAAGTTGGTGAGTTGGACTAGCAAGAAACAGAACTCTGTGTCCACATCAACTGCTGAAACTGAATATGTTGCAGCAGGAATCTGTTGTGCTCAATTCCTGTGGCTGAGAAATCAACTTCAGGACTATGACATACAACTCTCTAAAATTCCTATATACTGTGACAACACTTCAACGATCGCCATCGCTAACAATCCTGTCTTACACTCCAAGACAAAGTACATTGAAGTGAGATATCACTTCATAAGGGATCATGTGATGAATGGTGATATTGAACTCCATTTTGTCCCTACTGAATATCAGCTCGCTGACCTCTTTACCAAACCACTGGATGTAACGCGTTTTAATATGCTCATCAGTGAACTTGGGATGTTAAATTCTGACGAATGAAGTTTATTAGGACAAACAGTTGTTAAGTCCTATAGAAAATCTTTTCTCAGGACACTTTTTTCTTAACAACTCCTGAATAACACATTTATCAGGAGATAACTCTATTCAGTACTTACAAAATCTTTGTTCAAAATTCGAATACTGATGATTCTCAGGTAAGTATTTCTGTCCCTGAAAACTTATCGCATTAAATACTTAATGCGATAAATGTGTTATTCAGGAGTTGTTAAGGTTTCAACAGCAGGAGGATGCGCACAAGACTCTGAATTTCAGGATGTAAACTTTGGTTCAGTCACTGGTGAGATTATTCACCTCATGGAGAATAGTCGATCAGAAGCTGTCAGGACTGAACTAAGCAAAATGACATTCAGAGTAACTCCCTTAAACCCTGAAACCACTCCCCTAAATCCAACCCGTTTCAATTCTGAAGCCTCCTCATCCAGAACCCCTGAAATCCATGCCCCTCCTGAAACTGTCTACCTATCGTCAGATGATGAATTCATCTCTGATGATTACTCTACCCCTGCTTCTTCTCCTAGATCTCCTCCTTCTAATTCTCCTAGATCTGAAGGAGAAAATTACCCTGACACATCTAATGCATTGAACAGGGATGGGCGTTTAGATGCCGTGATAGAGCGACTCGAGAGTACAAGAGTAAAAATTCCTCTTCGTACCTCTTGGGACTCTGAGTTCGCCTATCTCTCGCAGGAGGAATATGAGGAAGCAATAAAGGCTCAGGAGAAGCATAATAAAAAGCAAAAGGAAGCTTTCCTTTCTGCTCAAGCCGCAAGACGGCTCGCGTCTGATTTTGTAGAAGAAGACGACGAAATTAGTGTTGATCCTCTTCTAGCACAGAAGGCCGCGCTGAAGGTCTTCAACAGGAATGCAGAGGAACAGGCTGAAGAAGTGAATACCGAGCTTGACTGGTGCAGAGATCGTCTACATCTCCGAAAGCATGGTGCTGCCATTTCAGGAATCCGTCTTCGCCGAACCCGCGGCAAGAGAGGCAATCCTGGCAAAACCTGGATCACCGTCAAACGCTCTGGAGTAAAAGACGTTGAGCACACTCTGGACAAGTTAGATCGATACAACTTGTCAGAGTGGAATGAAATCAGAAGCCTACTTCCCAAAGCCAACAAGAACTA
Organism: Centaurea solstitialis; assembly: GCA_030169165.1. NCBI lineage: Eukaryota > Viridiplantae > Streptophyta > Magnoliopsida > Asterales > Asteraceae > Centaurea > Centaurea solstitialis. The sequence goes on from CM058040.1 coordinate 45,278,168, forward strand.
TAGGGCTGAAGTAGAAGAAGTCATAAATGGACTTATTGCTCGCATCAGAAGAACAACCGAAATTCCTGATGACTTACTCCAACCTTCTTCAGCACAGCCAAAGCCTCCTGTTCGAAGATCAGCAGGCACTTCAACAAGGAGACCCACTCCTTGCATGCCCAGGACTGCATACAAGCCTATGGATCTCTCGATGCTTGATCTTTCTTTTCCTACCGGAGTCTCTCTCTTTGAAGGTCAAGTCATCAAAGAACCTGTTCATGGTATTTGTGTAGGTGACAACTTCAACATCCTTCGCTTCCAACGCTTCAGCGAACTACACAAAGCACCCACTGAACACTTGGTATCAGTCCTCTTCATCGCACTGAAAATAAAGAACAAGGACAACAAAGAATTTGTTCGCACTGTCAGAGCAATACTGGATAGGAGAATAGCCACTGGTGAAACTCCAATCATTGTCCAAGTCAAGACTGAAGAAATCTCTGAAGACTCTGATAGCTAGAATTCTTTTGTATTTTTTTTCTTTCAGTATTACAATTATGTACTTGTGTATTTTCTTTACTCTTGTACAATCTTAATGAGATTAATGGAAATGCATTTCAGTGCATTGTACTTTATTCCATCATAGTACTGAAAAAGATCCCTCAAAACAGTAAATGGGACATGTACCTTTATGAGTTCTATTTCCTACTGTTGAATTCTAGACTTAGATTTATTTCTAAACTTTTCTAGATTAAGACAATTCCTCTATTGTCTTATCATTATCATTTAGGGGGGGATTGTTGATCCAGCTCTCCTAAGACCTGATGAAATGATAATGATCCTGTTACTTTACTTAGTGAATAGGTTTTTACTTCTGTTATAGCTTGAGGAATTATCACTGAGATTGTTCAGTGTTATTCCATGTTACTTATGCTGTAACTTATTTTTATAATGATCAGGATCAGGATCAGGAGACGAACGAGCCTGTTCTGCAGTCTACTGATCCTGACCACCGAAGTGAAGACCTCCTGAAGACATTCAAGTCATACTCAAAGAACCATCAGCGAAGTCAAAGAATTAGCTGATGACAGGACCAGCATGCTCGTGATCTGAAGACGGAACTCAGTGATAGCAGGCTGCTCAAATTAGTATGACGTCCTGAAGACTTATCAGGATACAGTGACCTCTGATCACCCTCAGTATCAGAGCTTTCCTCACTGATCAGTATCCTGATCCTGAAGGATTAGTGTAATGTCTCAATCTAATGCACAAAAGGATTATCCGCCTTTACTGACACAAAAGTACATAAGTACAGTCTCTTTTCTGTTCCCTCCGTACTTATCAGACCTCAAGGCAACTGTTTACTCACATCCTCTTTTGCACACCATGCAAAGAGTATTTGTTTTTAGTAAATAGTACATAGGACCACTTAGAATGTGACACGTACACAAAAGTGAGTCTGCATGCATTTAATGCATTGGGTATAAATAGGACTTGAAGAGATGTTCTCCATACTTCTTGTTCATCCTAAAAATACCCTAATCCTTTCTTTCTTATTCCTTCTAGTTTCTATCTTTTCTTATCTTCTCACTCTAGTGCATAGTGAAAGAACTTAGATTGTTTAGTTTAGACTTGTAGTCTTTTCTAATTCCGCAAGAATCTGTAAATTCATATTGTTAATACAACAAAGAATTTAAAAGTGAAATTTGTGTGATTATATTCAACCCACCCTTCTATAATCCCATTCACTATCCTTACTTGAAGGTCACCTCATTGGGACCAACAATAGTGAGCATGTACGAAGCTCCACCATAAGAAGTAACTCGGGCCAGACCCCAAAGGTCGGAATGAATGTAGTCAAGTGGCCCTTTGGTCGTGTGGATGCCACTTGAAAACCGGACCCTCTTCGTCTTGCCGTACACACAATGCTCACAAAACTACAAATCCGTAACTTTGTGGCCGTCCAACAAATCGCGTTGACTTAGCTCGATCATGCCTCCAAGGCTCATGCAACCGAGACGTAGATGCCACAACTTGGTTAGATCACCATCGGAGAATTTCTTTGAAGCAACCGCAACGTCACCGGTAACGGTTTGACCCTGCAAAATATAAAGGTTAGCGGTTTTTCTTAGAGCCTTCATCATAAGTAGTGCTCCTCGCTTGACCCTTACTACTCCATTCTTGCCAATGAATTCATAGCCATTTCGATCAAGGGTACTAAGAGAGATGAGATTTCTTCGGAGTTCGGGAACATATCTCACGTCCCCAAGAGTTCGGGTGATGCCATCATGCATGCGAATTCTAATCGTGCCTTTACCGATGATAGGGCAAGAATCATTGTTCCCCATTATTACCACACCTTCGGGAACCTTCTCATACGTGTGAAACCAACTGCGGTGGGGACACATATGGAAAGTACAACCCGAGTCTAGAATCCACTCTTCCGAGGTATTCATCATCCCCTCGGAGACCATCAAGACTTCACCGTTTCAAAATCCGACTTCACCTTGCTCAACAACATCGGCTTCACCGGAGGTACCCGATGTCTTGTTCTTGGCTTTGTTTTTGGCTTGAAGCTTAAAACATTCTTCCATGGTATGACCCTTCCGTTTACAAAAGTTACGAAATTTTCTCGGTTTTCCACGAGATTTTGATCCTGATTTGCTTGACGAACTCGAGCATTTTTCAAAAGGTCTTCCTCTTGCATTTAATCCTTCGGCCCTTGGTTCATGACCGGGATTAATCTCCTTCATCTGCTCCTTCGAGCTCAAAGCGGTATACACCTCATCAAGAGAGAGGGAATCCCGACTATAAATGATAGTATCCATGAACGTACCAAACGACGGTGGCAAAGAGCACAACAAAATCAAACCCAAATCCGCATCGTCATATTTCACCTCAAGGTTCTTCAAATCACCAACTATCTCCTTGAACTTCGATAGGTGGGCCGTAATTGAACCACCTTCAGATAAACGTAAGGCATATAACTTAAGCTTCATGTGAAGCTTATTGGGTAAGCCCTTTTCCATAAACATCTTGTCTAACTTAGTCCAAATTTGGTACGACGTTTCCTCTTCCGCATCATCTTGTAAAACATCGTTTGAAAGGTGTAATCTTCAAAATATCAATCAAGAGTATAACTTGAATCAAAAATAATTTGATAGCTTGAATGAGTTGAAGTTTATTACTAAAACTTATTACAACTCCTTGTTTCCTTAATTTCTCCTATTTACTTATTCACTAACTAACTTTCCTTTCTGTGTCTTTTCCCCTACGTTTGAAGAACAAAAGCAACAAAGAAAAAAATGACTTCGTTGTACTTGTAACACATCTTAGAAGAGACTTAGGGGCTGTTCGGTTGTGGCTTAATGGGCTGTATAACCTAAATAGCTTATTTGCTCAGCCATAAGTGGTTGTTCAGTTATGGCTTAATCTGAAATTTTTTGACTGATTCGCTCAGCCTACAAAATAGAGTCCTATGGACTCAGCCCACCATTTTCCCTGAATACCCTTGCAAAAAAAAAGACACCCCTTTTATTCACGAGCAGTGAAGAAGACACTGAATCATCATCTTTGTTGTGAAAATACCGAAACCCAACTAACAAACTACTCACTAGTTGGACCTCACTATAACCACTAAATTCCCAAGAGCAAATGAACTACGGTTCTTATACGAGATATAAGCGGAAATGATCAATGAACATGAGATGACTAACCAACTAAGCATATGCAACGATAATAACCATACAATGTAAGATAAAGCATAAGTAAATAGAGACACCGAGATTTTTACGTGGAAACCCAAATCGGGAAAAAACCACGGGCGGAGGACGCCGAGAACCAATCCACTATCACTTGATGTAGTTATAATGAGATGTTACAAGCTTTTACAATGGAGAAACTTCTGACTTTCTTGAGCTCTCAACTAGCTTATTGGAGAATATGAATATATTGTATAGTTCAAAATGTGGAGTGCTTTGTGTGTGTATATGGATGAGGGAACAAAGTACTCCCTAAAACAATAAACTAATACAAGGGATATGGCCTCCAACAATAAACAATTGTGTAGAGTGTAGTGTTGTCAACCAATCAGCATAGAAGCTTCATCTGGCCAAAACCAGCCCGGGCGGGTCAGCCGCGGGTAACCTGCGGGTAAGCTGACCCGCATATGCTCCCAAACTTCACCAACATCAGCACAAACGGCTAGTCAAGCTGCTGGTCGTGACCGGCATGCTGACCCGCATTTACTGCTGTCTTCTGATTCTGAATTTGGTTTAAGGCAAGCTCTTCTCACAAATCTCCACCCTTGTCTTTAACCAAAACCACACACAACGAAAAAATAGATCTCCACCTAATCTTCAATCCAAACGAGACTCGAAAACAAACTTCACCGATCTTCATCTCAAAGCTAAAAAACAACTACCCGAAAACTAGCGATAACAAAGTGATCAAGTCCTCTCCATTCAAACCAATAACCAAAGTGGTCCTCCGCTGGAGCGCCCCGAAGGGCATCAACCTCGTTTCTCGACACCAACCAAGTCCAAACACAAGTTGAACTTGGCAACCGGAAGCGGCTTCGTTAGCATATCCGCTGCGTTATCGTCGGTGCTTATCTTCACGACCTTAAGATCGCCTCTTGCTACTACCTCTCGGATATAATGGTGGCGAATGTCGATGTGCTTCGTCCTATCGTGAAGCACTCGATCCTTTGTCAAAAGAACCGCACCTTGATTGTCGCAAAACACCTCTTCGACCTTCAAGCGCTCACATAACTCACCAAAAAATCCTTTGAGCCAAACACCTTCTTTTACGGCTTCGCTAACTGCCATGTACTCCGCTTCCGTTGTGGACAAAGCGACGGTAGGTTGCAAGTGTGCCCTCCAACTAATAGAACACCCATCAAGGGTGAACACGTATCCGGTGATGGATCTTCTATTGTCGATATCCTTGCCATAATCCGAATCTGTATAGCCAAGTACCCCCGAAGAATTTCTCCCGAAATGCAAACACAAATTCGTCGTCCCCTTCAAGTAACGAAAGATCCATTGGACGGCTTTCCAATGCTCCTTTCCCGGGTTGGCCATATATCTACTAACCATCGAAACTGCATAAGCGAGATCCGGTCGGGTACATATCATGGCATACATTAAAGATCCCACCGCACTAGAATACGACACTCTCGCCATATAGGCAACATCGGCTTGAGTCGAAGGACTTAAGGCTGATGATAGCCTGAAATGAGGCGCAAATGGAGTGTTGACAGACTTTGCTTCAGACATACCAAAGTGGTGTAGAACTTTCTGAACGTAACCTTCTTGACTAAGGTACAACTTTCTCGCCTTTCTGTCACGAACAATCTCCATACCAAGAATCTTCTTTGCGGCTACCAAATCCTTCATATCAAATTCTGAATTCAATTGATCTTTCACTTTCTGAACTTCTCCCATATCTTTAGCTGCAATTAGCATGTCATCTACGTATAAGAGCAAATACAATATCGACCCATCATCACACTTCTTGAAGTAAACGCAGCTGTCGTACGACGAATTTGACAAGCCGTGTGCGGTCACAAAAGCGTCGAATCTCTTATACCATTGCCTAGGAGATTGTTTGAGGCCATAGAGAGACTTTATCAATTTGCACACGTGACCTTCTTTACCCGGAAATACAAAGCCTTCCGGTTGGTGCATAAAGATCTCTTCCTCAAGTTCACCATTCAGAAACGCGGTCGTTACGTCCATTTGCTCAAGCTCCAAAACATCGTACGCGACCATCCCTAGCAATGCACGAATAGAAGTATGTTTCACCACCGGTGAAAATATGTCGTTATAGTCAAGGCCAGGAATTTGACTATAACCCTTCGCGACCAACCGAGCTTAGTACCTTGGCTTTTCTTCCGGAGTTGCCCCTTCCTTCAACTTAAAGACCCACTTGCTCCGAACGGCCTTCTTACCCTTGGGAATAAGAACAAGCTCCCAAGTTCCGCTCTTTAGCAAGGATTCCATTTCCGCCTTCATCGCCATCAACCATTCATCTGCATCATCGAGCTTCATAGCCTCACTATAGGAAGTAGGCTCCACCGTACCCTCCATTTCCTCCGCTACATTAAAGGCATGTGCTACTAAATCGGATTCTTCGGTGTACCGTGCGGGACACACGATTTCCCTTCTTCCCCTATCACGAACAATGCAAGGTTCGGGCGCTTGTGGCATGGTTTGAGATGATGAATCATCTTCCACTTGAGCACCTATAGAGGTAGAAGAAGAAGCGGCATTTAAATCGTTTGTAACAATGGGGCTCGATGTTTGAGCCATAGGTAGCTCCACCTCAACCGGAGGTTTCTCTTTCGGAGATTCGGAAATGGGCTCGGATGTAGGAGGCGGCGAATCACTCAACATCGAAGATTCGTCAAACGTGACGTCTCGGCTTATAAGGATCTTCTTTGTTTCTGGGCACCATAGCCTAAAGCCTTTGACTCCATCTTTGTATCCAAGGAAATTGCATTTGATAGCTCTCGGTTCTAACTTCCCGTTATCAACTCGTGCATACGCCGGGCAACCAAATATCTTCAAATCCATGTAATCGGCCGGTGATCCGCTCCAAACTTCCATGGGAGTCTTCTTCTCGAGACGACCGATGGAGACCGATTAATTAAGTAACAAGCGGTAGAAGCCGCTTCCGCCCAAAAAGACTTAGGCATCTTCGAGTTAGAAAGCATGCAACAAACTTTCTCGAGAATAGTGCGGTTCATCCTTTCGGCCACACCATTTTGTTGAGGAGTGTGGGCAACGGTGCGATGCCTCGTAATGCCATTCTTTCGACAATAGGCATTAAACTCCTCCGAGCAAAATTCCAAGCCATTATCCGTTCGGAGGTATTTTACCTCTTTACCGGATTGCTTCTCGATCATCATCCTCCAATCTGTAAACGTTCCAAACACATCGCTCTTTCCCTTCAAGAAGAACGCCCACACACGACGTGAGAAATCGTCGATGATAGTGAGCATGTACGAAGCTCCACCATAAGAAGTAACTCGGGCCAGACCCCAAAGGTCGGAATGAATGTAGTCAAGTGGCCCTTTGGTCGTGTGGATGCCACTTGAGAACCGGACCCTCTTCGTCTTGCCGTACACACAATGCTCACAAAACTGCAAATCCGTAACTTTGTTGCCGTCCAACAAATCGCGTTGACTTAGCTCGATCATGCCTCCAAGACTCATGCAACCGAGACGTAGATGCCACAACTTGGTTAGATCACCATCGGAGAATTTCTTTGAAGCAACCGCAACGTCACCGGTAACGGTTTGACCCTGCAAAATGTAAAGGTTAGCGGTTTTTCTTAGAGCCTTCATCATAAGTAGTGCTCCTCGCTTGACCCTTACTACTCCATTCTTGCCAATGAATTCATAGCCATTTCGATCAAGGGTCATACCATGGAAGAATGTTTTAAGCTTCAAGCCAAAAACAAATCCAAGAACAAGACAACGGGTACCTCCGGTGAAGCCGATGTTGTTGAGCAAGGTGAAGTCGGATTTTGTAACGGTGAAGTCTTGATGGTCTCCGAGGGGATGATGAATACCTCGGAAGAGTGGATTCTAGACTCGGGTTGTACTTTCCATATGTGTCCCCACCGCAGTTGGTTTCACACGTATGAGAAGGTTCCCGAAGGCGTGGTAATGATGGGGAACAATGACTCTTGCCCTATCATAGGTAAAGGCACGATTAGAATTCGCATGCATGATGGCATCACCCGAACTCTTGGGGACGTGAGATATGTTCCCGAACTCCGAAGAAATCTCATCGAGGGGAATCAACTTAAAACCAATACAAAGAGTTTTCCTTGGCGGCAGCCTAACGTGGCGAAATTGAAGATCCCATGGTGGCATAGTCTTGTACAAGACATAACTAACGAAACTGGTTGAAGAACACTCAAGATCGAGATCACTTATGTCTTATACACATGTATGCCTATTCCTATGATGACTTTTATGTGTATATTTTCCAGTTGATGATTTTGTTAGGAATTATGTGCAGAGTTGACAAACCAAGTGATTATATATCCAATGTTACAAGACACTTGAGGGTCACACCTGTGAGGACCTATAAGTCGAACAAGTTAGATGAAACCCAGAAAAGGAGAGTTAGGGTTTATAATAGTATATTATAAATCAATTGGGTGATTACAGTCAGAATTACCAAAGTTGGAGGGTTATTAATTAATTAGGATATTATATATTTATTAGATAAATAAATATATAATAGTTAATTAATAAGGTTTTTATATATATTAGATAAATATATATAATTATAATTATCGTATGCAAATTCTTTTCCAGCTAATTAAAAAGGAAAAGGGTTAGAGATAATTATAAAAAGGAAACTGAATCTTATACAAACTGTATAATTTCTCCATATAAATAAGCCTTATAGGCTTAAGGAAAAAGTAGAAGCTTTTCAGCTAAGAAAATCAGTTTCAGTTTTCCCTTCCCTTCTCTCTCTCCAAACCGGCGCACCTTCCCCCCCGGTCGAATTTCCGTTTTATTGTTCGGGTTTCATACAGTTCAACTAGAAGGACGTTCGTTGGTCGATCACCGGTGGACTATCATCAAGCAATCCAGGTAAATTTATCTAACCTAATCTATTAGGATTAAAACTAGAAACGATTAAAGATCATTAGGCTAATAATGGGTTTTTAGTTTTATCGCTTCCGCACGAATAGATCAGAAACAGCGTGTTTCTGATCGCGTAGGTTTTATCAGTTTGATTAACCTGTGTGATTTATCAAACCAGCGAGGTTCGTTAAATCTGTATTAATCCTCGAGTCAGTTTGATCCAAGGATACCCACAAAAACCCAACAGTGGTATCAGAGCCATGGTTGATAAATCGTTTAGTTTTTATCTGTTTATCAATTTATCAATCTATGCGTGATCCGTTAAAATTAAGTTGTTAATATTTACATAAAATTTTAGATTTTTGTATCAAATTGTTGTTCATACGGAAAAACCCGGAAAAACCATCACCAGATTGGTGATGGCTACGGTTGTGACACCACCACCGCACCACCAGCGTGGTGGTTGCGGCTGGTCGACGTGATTGATTAACGGACCGCACCACAGCATGTGGTAGCGGCCCCCGGTTGCCGTACAAAAACTCACGCCACCAGGTGGGTGGCGGTGATCGGCGTTTTCAGGCAAAGAACAACGGCGCAGCGGCACCGTATGATGTGAACAACGATGGCCGGAACGATCACGGCTGCACCACCGATCGTGGTTGCGGCCATGATTGGTCATGGTGGCGGCGTCGACCTTGAACGGAAACCACCACCGCCCCCACCGATTGTGGTGGCGGTGATGTCGATTGAAAAACACAACCGCCAAACGGCGGTGCCGATTCGATCAAAAACAGCCACCGTGGTGGCGGCCGACGCCTAGCCAAACCACCAGGGAAGGTGGTGGTGGCGATCTCATGACTACCAAACCAAACCACATGGTCATGGTGGCAGGCGGCAAGCGGTGGTAGTAGCGGCTGTATCCTCGCCGAGATCAACAACCCGGGTGGTAGCGGTTTTGGCCGTTATCATCAGATTAAACCCTGAACCACCAGGCCAACCACCGGCTGCCCTAAGGCCACGCCAAGGCAGTGGCAATCGCCGAGTAACGGCGGTGAAATTTTTGATCACCGGCTGGAATCAAATCCACACCACCACCAGAAGCCACATTCGTGGTGGTGGATGGTGGTGCTAAACGATGGCCGTAGGCCACGCCACCCGATCGGTGGTGGTGGCCGAACCCATATCGAACCACGGTTGACGCCAAGGCCAAACCACCAGAGTGGTGGTGGCCGGCGGTTCTGATGATGGGCCGTGGTTGGAGCGCGGCCAAACCACAACCACCAGAAGCCGCTCACGCGGTGGTGGATGGTGGTTGCGACAATTGGTGGTGATCGATTGGGTCGGTTGATGGCGGTAGTAGCGTTGCTATCGTTGCCGATCAATGATAATAATTACGCAACGGCCGTTCGACGAACAAACCACCAGCGTGGTGGTGGACGTTGATTCTTGACCGTGATTTGAACCTAGGGTTTTTCGTTTTTGGGCCTAGTTGCGTTATCAGACCCAAAGGCCCAAGTCCTTTGGACCAAGTTATGGCCCAAGAGGGGTTTTATCAGTTTTTAGTTGTTTTATCCAGATTAATCTTTTTAGAATATTTTAAAATAATGTTTTATCAAACCAGTTATTTTGAGCAGCATGATCAAATAGTGTGAGATTGTGGAAAACCCGTGATTAGGGTTGCGTGTATTGACAACAATATATAGACAGATATGTTACAAAGGGGTCCCTAAACTATACAAATATTTAACACACCCCCGTAGTTTGATCGGGAGGTAAACGAATGTTCAAACTATTTCTAAAATCAAGAAATAAACTAGTAGGTAGACCCTTCGTAAAAATATCTGCATACTGATAGGCGGATGGAACATGCAAAACACGCACATGACCAATCGCAACACGCTCCCTAACAAAATGTAAATCTATTTCCACATGCTTGGTTCTTTGGTGCTGAACAGGGTTAGATGCTAGATACATGGCACTGACATTGTCACAAAAAACAACAGTGGCACGAGAGAGAGGACAATACAACTCGAGCAGGAGATTTCGTAACCAAGCAGTTTCGGCAACCACATTAGCTATCCCCCGATACTCGGCCTCGGCACTAGAACGTGAGACAACATGTTGACGTTTGGAGGACCAAGAGACGAGATTGTCACCTAGATAGACACAAAACCCTGAGGTAGACCGACGTGTATTAGGACAGCCGGCCCAGTCGGCATCAGAATAAGCAACCAAGCGATCAACGGCTGACGCTTTAATATGAAGACCATGAGACAAAGTACCTTTTAAATACCGTAAGATGCGCTTAAGAGCATTGAAGTGCGGAAGACGCGGGTCATGCATAAAGAGGCAGACCTGTTGCACGGCATAGGCAATATCAGGACGAGTAAAAGTCAAGTACTGCAAGGCACCAGCAAGGCTTCGATATAAAGTGGGATCAGAAACAGGCTCACCATCAACAGCAAGCTTTGTTTTAGTGTCAGCCGGAGTACTGCAGGGATTACACGAGACCATATCAGCTCGTGCAAGAATCTCCTGAGCAAAGGCAGTTTGAGAGAGAAAAAGTCCGGATTTGCTACGAGACGCAGCAATACCTAGGAAGAAGGACAACGGACCCAAATCAGACATGGGAAACTCAGAGGATAACTGATAGATAACCCTGGAAATGAGAGAAGGAGAAGAGGCAGTAAGAATAATGTCATCGACATAGAGAAGAAGATAGATCGTGTCAGAGCCGCGATGATACGTGAATAAGGAAGTGTCGGTCTTACTGCTAATGAAGCCCAAAGATGATAGGTAGACAGCAAATCGCTGATACCACGCACGGGGTGCCTGCTTAAGACCATAGAGAGCCTTGCGCAGGCGACAGACATGATCAGGAAAATTACTGTCAACATAGCCCGGAGGCTGACTCATGTAGACAGTCTCAGTGAGGTCACCATGAAGGAAAGCATTTTTAACATCAAGCTGATGAATGGGCCAATTTCGAGAGATGGAAATGCTGAGAACTGTACGAATAGTGGCAGGTTTGACGACCGGACTGAAGGTGTCATCAAAGTCCAGACCGGGTTGTTGAGAGAAACCCTGAGCAACAAGACGTGCCTTATAGCGCTCAAGACGTCCGTTACTGTCAAACTTATGGCGAAAGAGCCAACGACGACCAACTATGTTAGCAGCAGAGGGCTTTGGGACAAGATCCCATGTGTGGTTAGAGAGAAGTGCGGTCATTTCAGCATCCATGGCGGCCCGCCAATTAGGGTCACACATAGCCTGAGCAGTAGACCGGGGAATGGGAGAGATGTCACTAGTGACAGAGAGGTTGAAGATCTGTTTAGGCTTGAGAGATCCTGTGCGAGAACGAGTGGTCATCGGATGACCAGAAGGGGCAGCAGGCGCAGAAGATGTAGAAGTGGCGTTAGTGGTCTCAGCGGATGGAGGCGGAGACGAGGAAACAGAGGTAGAAGAACCATCAGCTGGCGGAGGGGAGGAAGTGTTGACGATAGGAGAGAGGGAAGGCAGAGACTCATCGATATCAAACGAGTCATATTCCTCAGAGGAGGGGCGTGGCTGGAAATCAGGAAACGGAAAATGAGTTTCGTCAAAGACGACATGACGAGAGATGATGACCTTTTGGGTGATGAGATCTAAACAGCGATACCCACGATGATCAGGACTCGGACCGAGATAAACACATGCGGAGGAGCGAGGAGCAAGCTTGTGTGGAGCAGTAGGAGAGGTGTTGGGATAACAAAGACAACCAAAGACACGTAGGTGAGAGTAGGAAGGAAAGAAACCAAATAACATCTCAAAGGGTGTCTTGTACTGAATTGTTGTGGAAGGAAGCAAGTTGAAGGTGTGAACGGAGGAAAGAAGAGCCTCAACCCAAAACGTAGGTGGTAGGGAGGCTTGGATGAGTGACGTGCGAATGGTGTTGTTGATAGTGCGAATAGTGCGCTCAGCCTTCCCATTTTGCGGGGAAGTGTACGGACAAGAAAAACGGATTTTGATGCCATGAGTTTTGAAAAAATCCAGAAAAGGTTGATTGTTAAATTCACGGCCGTTATCACATTGAAAAAGTTGAATGTCCGTTTTAAATTGATTAAGTACATAAGCGCGAAACGTTTTAAAAATAGAAAACACCTCAGATTTAGCACGTAAAGGGAACACCCATAAGAAATGAGAAAAATCATCCAAAAACAGAACATAATATTTAAAACCACTTAGACTAGTAATAGGAGAAGTCCATAAATCAGAATGGATAAGTTCAAACACACGAGAGGTTTTAGTAGAAGAAGAAGTAAAGGGTAAACGACAATGTTTTCCTAACTGACAAGCATGACATAAAGAAGAAGTCTGACTAGAACATTCAATAAACTTGCGGGACAAAAGAAACTGAAAGACAGCAGCACCCGGATGACCAAGCCGCCGATGCCAGACATCAAAAGAGACAGCAAGGTGAGCAGATGCAGGTACAGACGGAGACGACGCAGGGAGAACGGGATAGAGATCATGGTGATCACTGTCGCAACGCTGAAGAAAGGAACCTGTTTTAAGATCCTTCACAGTGAAACCAAAAGGGTCAAACTCAACAGACACAGAATTATCAATGGTAAAACGTTTTACAGAGATAAGGTTTTTGATGAGTTTATCAGACACTAGCACATTTTTGAGCTTAAGAGGCCAAGGAGAAAAAGGTAAGTTACATTGGCCAATATAGCTAGCAGGAACCACAGCACCATTACCAACCTGTATGAAATTAGAATTACAAGGAGTTAGAGAGTGCATTGTACCTTGATTAAAAGTCATATGCCTGGTTGCACCCGTATCCATGTAGAAGTTGTTGTCCTGAGGCGCCTGAACAGACATAGCCTGAAACACCGAAGAGAGGTCAGTATACTGTGGCTGACTGTACTGGGAAGCATGTCCGCCAAAAGGCTGTTGAGGAGGCGGTGGCACTTGTATGGACGACGGCATGGGTGGAGCAAACTGGTTAGGGACAGACACCGGATGGTGGGACTGAGAAAGTCCGTAGTAGTAGGGATGTGACATCACCGGTGGCTGATGGAAGGTTGAAGCTGGAAGCTGCTGAGGAGTGCTAAACATCGCAGGGGATGGTTGAGGAGGACCAACCCCAAATGGTTGCGCAGGAGGCGCACCAAGAAGACCCGACTGAGATGGCGGAGCATGGCCAGGTGTAGCTGTATTCCCAAAGTAAGCCTGAGAGTGTCCCTGATTGCCTGCAAAAGAGTGAGAGCTTGCAGAAACATTAGTATTACCCCCCCCCCTTTGGAAGCAAAGCGCCCATTATTTCGACCCCTATTAGATTTATTTTTCGACTTCCCATTTGAGGCAGACTGGGCAGAGGAGTACAAGGCAGCGGAAGAAGTTAGAGGGGTATCTGTGTGGGGTTCAACTGACTCTTCACGAGACTCATGAAGGAGAAGCATGTTTTTGGCTTCGAGAAAGGAGGGGAAGGGCTTTGTGTTGGTGATAACATCTACAATGCTATGATAAGAGGGTGGCAACTGACGAAGGATTTGCATGACAAGTTCAACTTCATTGATTTTGGAGTCACAATCAACAAGAGCATCGGCCAAATTTTTTAGAGAATGGCAGAAATCAGTGATAGACAAGGTGCCTTTTTTAGTGTTACGAAATTGCTCTTGGAGTTGGAGCATGCGAGACATTTTATTGTTCAAGAAGAACTCATCAAGTTTATCCCAAAGGTCTTTTGCAGTACAGTTATCACTTGAGATTATTTGTAAAAGGTTTGCATCACAGGTGGAGTAAAACCAGGATTTGATGCGGGAGTCAATGGCCTCCCAGTCCTCATCATCATCACTAGCAGGTTTTGATTTGCCAGTGATGTGACCATAGACTTTAGCACCTTTACACACATCTTTGAAAATGCGGCGCCAAAGCTTGTATTTAGACCCATCAGATGAAAGCTTAAAGCTAAACTGTGGGTAGACATTGGTGAGGGTAAAAACAAGCTGGCTGGCGGTAGGGCTCGTGAGGGCATCTGAGGGTGTGGAGGTAGTCATGGCAACAAAAGGAAAGCAAAAAAAATAAACCTAATAAAGATTAAAATAAAAGCAAGAAGCTTAACCGCGGGAAGAGGGATAGTAATGTACCAAACACGCTCTACGTACAGCAAAGATGATGAAGCGAGAAGACCGGAGACGGCAGCCAATGACAATTGATATCCGGTAACAGTGGATCAAGCAAACACCACTCTCGAAATATGTCTTTAGGAGTATTTAAATCAAAAGACACACATATGCCTTTAGTATTATTTTAATAATAAACAAAAAAGGCATACATATAATTGTCAATTGAGAAAGCAATGTTGAGGAAGGCCACGCGCTGAAAGGAAGTTGCAATCTCAAAAAAGCAATTTTTTTTTTTTTTATTAATATCAAAACCACGCACAACTTTGGGGCTAATACGCACAGCAACGCAGAACTTTTATTTTAATAATTTTTATCGACGAACACAGAGGTGGGTCACCGGCGTAGATCGAGCAAACGACGAGCGACGACAAAGGGGCGGTCTGGTGGCGGCGACAACAGTAAGTCAGCGGCGGTGTCTTACTATGACTGCGGCGGCGTTATCACAGCCGGGCTAGAGTTCCGGCGTTATCACGGCAGAAGCGCGACGGTGGAAGAACGGCCGGCAAGAGGAGGCCGGCGAGAGCAGTGGCTGGTGACTGGTGACCAGCGGCTAGTGGCGGCTGGTGGCGGCCGGCGGCTGCAAAAGAGGGATTTAGGGTTTGGAAAAAAAGAAAAAAATAGGGTTTTGATAGGTGGCTCTATACCATGTGAGATTGTGGAAAACCCGTGATTAGGGTTGCGTGTATTGACAACAATATATAGACAGATATGTTACAAAGGGGTCCCTAAACTATACAAATATTTAACAAATAGGTTTTGTGTCGTGTCTTGACCATCTAAGTCGAACACGACACGGTTTAAAGTTCACTCTTTTTAGACAATCAATTTGTTTGGTAAAACCCGGTTTGATATAACTTTGGATAAAAGGATTTTTCCTCTTGAAAAACAATTTTATTTATAAAAGTGTATATTTATAAAACTAATTTTAGTCTCAATTTATAAAACTGTTGTTTTTATAAATCAGTTTAAAACCAAGTTTTGCAATAATTGAGACAAGATAATTTTAACGGATCCAGGTTTATTTTCTCGTAATTATAATATTGCTTATTTGTATAATTGCGTGATTGCTTGAGTTATATATATATATATATACATCCCAGTTTGAGTTTGTATCTATATCCATTATAGTATTTGCCAACCTAGACCCTTGACATATTCACGGGGAGGTCTGCGTGCCATTTACAACCCCTTATGTAATAATGACCCTAGGATAGAAATTTTTCTTTCTTTCTTTCGGGATGACGAGGCCAGTGGGAGCTACTAAAATTCTTCATCTTACCGGAGTACTAACAAAACATGGCGAGGCCAGTGGGAGCTACGCGAGTTTTGAAGCCTTTAGTACAATAGGTCATTATTGGTCCCTAGGAAACGTTGGCAAAAACTATAATTAGGTACTATGTGATTAATTATTGCTTGATTGCATGGTTGATTGATTATTTGTGATATCTTGCATGTTAATAGTTTTAAATAAAGTTGTTATTTTAAAACTAGATTATATCACAAAAGGTATATAGGTTTTATTAGTTTCGTCAAACTTTTCAAAACGATAGTTTTGTTTTAAAACCTGCAGATGATTGTTTTTATAAAAGGCAAGTTGACAAAAACAGTTAGTTTTAATCAACTAGATGTGCTATTAAAACAGTTAGTTTTAATTAGCAAGTGATTTTAGAACAGTTGGTTTTAAAATTACATGCATGTTTGAAACAGTTAGTTTAAAACGTAAGTAGCCTTTATGACAATCAGTTTTTCAAAATCCTGGAAGTAAAGTTTTTCAAAACCCCGAAAATCATAGATCAGTAGTGCAACCCATCTAGGGGCACCTTCGGCGTAAAGTACATAGGCGTTGTAAGTGATCACACATTCAACGTCTGTGTTCAAACTGAAGCTGGAGGGGTTACATAACTTTGCGAATTATCTCCGGGTGGTACCGGCCAGGGTATAGTGATCAGGTCCCCAAAATGGTGAGATCTGTTTTGGTATTATAATGTTCACCGGGTGGTACCGGGCCAAAAAGCACTAAGAGGGACTAAAACATGCACAGGTAGTTGCCATGGTCCCGAAAAGATCTAGGAGTCATGTCAGTTAGATATGATTGGTAAAAGTCCTTACCTACCGAAATAAATACGGGTCTGGTGGAGCAAGAACATTACGCACATCAGGACGTATGAAATAAGGATCCTAGTCCAATAAATTGATCATTTAAGGGTTTATTGATATTTTATTGGAAATTAATCTATTTACAGTTGCTAAGACCAAAAGTTTTATTTTGTGTAGATGGCAAGCACTGTTACCAGCACTAATAATCTTTCCCTCCGATCTATCCTAGAGAAGGATAAACTGACCGGCTCTAACTTTCTCGACTGGGAGCGCAATCTGATGATTGTGCTCAAACATGAGAGAAAGTGGTATGTGCTTGAAGAGCCACTTGGGGAGGCACCTCCGGCAAACGCTCCGGCCGCTGCCAGAAATGCCCACAAGAAGCACTCGGATGATCTTCTTGATGTCGCCTGTTTGATGCTTGCAACTATGAGTCCAGATCTGCAAGCAGGACTCATAAATACAAATGCTTATGACATGATCCGCCAGCTGAGGGACATGTTCCAGACTCAGGCTCGTACAGAACGCTACGATGCCACCAAATCATTCAATGAGTGCAAGATGGTAAAAGGGACATCAGTAAGTGACCATGTCATGAAAATGAAACGGCACTTAGATCATCTGGAAAGGCTTGGTCATCCTGTTCCGTTGCAGTTGGCAACAGACACCATACTCAATTCACTGTCAGAAGAC
Source organism: Centaurea solstitialis (assembly GCA_030169165.1). NCBI lineage: Eukaryota > Viridiplantae > Streptophyta > Magnoliopsida > Asterales > Asteraceae > Centaurea > Centaurea solstitialis. The sequence goes on from CM058040.1 coordinate 45,295,721, forward strand.
TACAGGCCATTTGTAGTCAACTACAATATGAATAACATGGAGAAAACAATAGCAGAATTGCACTCCATGCTAAAGACAGCTGAACTGAATATGGGGAACAAGAACAAGACCAAGGATGTCTTGATGGTGAAAGACGGAGGGGTTAAAAAGAAAAATGGGCAAGCTAGCACCAGTAAAGGAAAAGGACCAGTCCAGGCCATCCAGAGTGCACCCAAGAAAGGCAAGAGCAAGGGCAAGGGCAAGAAGGTTAAGCCAAACAAAGCAAGGACCGAGAATCGCTGCTTCATATGCAATGAGATCGGTCATTGGAGGCAAAACTGCCCTAAGCGTCATGAAGCAGGTATGTAAACCTCAGAAAATTTATGATTGCTTTATCTTGTCACTTCTTACTTGTTAGTTTACAAGTATACTGACACCTAGAGCAAATGATTATTGCAGGAGGTCAGAAATGAAGTGAAGTGCCCAGAAGTTGCTGAGAATCAAAGTACAAGATGGTTTAAGTCAAGACATTTTGAATTTACAGTTTTAAAACAGTTATTTTTGGGGATCTATGTTTTAAACAATTTTTGGATAATTATATTTTATAATTTCATGGTTTTATTTTCAAAAGTTATTGTCTTGACATAGAAATATCTGATTATGCCTAGTATTCTTGAATTTATATGATCCTAGTTGTTGCCTGTCATAGTTACTTCAATAAAATTTATTAAATTGAAGTAATTTGTATAAAAACTAGTAAAACACACGAGATTCCATAGGAATGTGTTTTGAGAATAAAACATTTATGAATAATAGTTTAGTGATCAAAAGGAGAGAATTTAGAATATTAACTCAGATGGCGTTAATAACAGTATTTGTAAAACTAGAAAGATTCCAAGTTCTGGAATCAGGATTTAATCAAATCCAGATAAGTTTTATAAAAGAAATTCTCAGAATTAACTAGTCTAGTTTGATCAAGCTTCATTATTCAAATGTTTTAAGGAGAGAATTTAGAATATTAACTCAGATAGCGTTAATAACAGTATTTATGAAACTAGAAAGATTCCAAGATCTGGAATTAGGATATTGACCAAATCCAGTTAAGTTTCATAAAGGGAAATTCTCAAAGTTCATTACTTGAAATTAGGATTGACTAATCAAAGTTTTTGACTAAGTCAATAGTAAAATTTTGAGTAATAGTTAGTTTTTATAAATAAGTGGGAGCCCAATTTATTCTCTATCTAGTCTGAGATAAAAGAATAAAAGATGCAATTATTGATGTATCTCGGAATTCATAATCCAGGTAGGATAAGAATTCATAAGATATAATTTACCCTTTTAGTCAAAAGGATAAAAGTTTCAAGACCCATGAAACAAAGGTCGTGACTGACTTTAAAATCAATAATTAGAGTGTTGGATTAAAACATATGATTCCAGTAGATTTGCCAGTATTGCAAATGGAATCTGATTTCAGGTAGAAATCATTCATCTACACAGCAACTAAGGAAAGTTGCAGTCTTACATATTCAGGAACTGGAAGTTAGTCCAGGTCTCCAAGTTCACGGAATATGATAAAAGACTAATTATTGTTTTAAGAGGTGTTTGCAAAACAATAATTAGCAGATACAAGTAAACAGACTTGTGTTTTTGGTTGTCACTTTGATTAGATTGGTAAACTTTAATCAAAGGGTTTAAACTAAAGATAGGTGATACTTTATTTTAGACCAGTATTTAACAAACGTTAAATAGACATTATGAAAGTTATTAAAGAAAAGACATTCAGTCTTGTTATTATTACAGCGTGTAATATGGACTATACAAGATTGATTTCTTTATCACTTTCACATTTTGCATGTTTTAATTAATCCAGGAATGAAACTAGTTTCCAGTTTTCATTCAAAATCTGTCCGTGACAACTTATCAATGTGGGAGCATGATAAGGTGTTAAAGTCATTGTGAACTTTTAGGTAGTTATGGTCAGTTGCTGAATAACAGCTACAAGTGTTGTAGACTAAAAGTTGCACAGATATTTGATAGAGTAGCAAATATCGGACGTGATCCGCGGTTGAGATTACTTCTTGGAATAAAGTCATAAGTGAATCTCACAGTGGTTGTCCCTATCACCTGAGGTATCTGATTTGATATCATGAGGACTACTGAATTCTTAGTGCACTCAACCGCTACGCCGTAACAGGGTGGCTATAAAGGGTGTAACTAGATTCAGCGGAAGCCGTGGTGTCAAAGGCAGATATGCAAGATGGGATTTGCACCTCTTCTCAGAAGAGAGATATTTCTGGGCCCATCTTGACTGACTAAGTATGCTGATGAAGTGCATGGCCATGCCCAAACGAACTGATTAGTTCTTTGTCGTTTACCTATCAGTAAAAGTCAGATAATCAAGAAAACAGAATCTTGAGTATTTAGAGTTGACACTTTCCAGGCTCATACTCAAAAATGAAATATCGCGATGCAAAGGGAAAAGCCAAGATATACCCAATCAATGAACAGTAGTTTCATAGATACCAATTCCTCACGGAATGTTTATATCACCAGTCTAGGTATAAGAGTTCTTGTAACCTGGTCAGCCTAAGTGCCTGTCTAGGGGCCTCCTTAGGTCCGTATAATCAAAGGTGGTATTGCCAACTTGCACAAGTGGGAGTCTGTTAGGAATTATGTGTAGAGTTGACAAACCAAGTGATTATATATCCAATGTTACAAGACACTTGAGGGTCACACCTGTGAGGACCTATAAGTCGAACAAGTTAGATGAAACCCAGAAATGGAGAGTTAGGGTTTATAATAGTATATTATAAATCAATTGGGTGATTACAGTCAGAATTACCAAAGTTGGAGGGTTATTAATTAATTAGGATATTATATATTTATTAGATAAATAAATATATAATAGTTAATTAATAAGGTTTTTATATATATTAGATAAATATATATAATTATAATTATCGTATGCAAATTCTTTTCCAGCTAATTAAAAAGGAAAAGGGTTAGAGATAATTATAAAAAGGAAACTGAATCTTATACAAACTGTATAATTTCTCCATATAAATAAGCCTTATAGGCTTAAGGAAAAAGTAGAAGCTTTTCAGCTAAGAAAATCAGTTTCAGTTTTCCCTTCCCTTCTCTCTCTCCAAACCGGCGCACCTTCCCCCCCGGTCGAATTTCCGTTTTATTGTTCGGGTTTCATACAGTTCAACTAGAAGGACGTTCGTTGGTCGATCACCGGTGGACTATCATCAAGCAATCCAGGTAAATTGATCTAACCTAATCTATTAGGATTAAAACTAGAAACGATTAAAGATCATTAGGCTAATAATGGGTTTTTAGTTTTATCGCTTCCGCACGAATAGATCAGAAACAGCGTGTTTCTGATCGCGTAGGTTTTATCAGTTTGATTAACCTGTGTGATTTATCAAACCATCGAGGTTCGTTAAATCTGTATTAATCCTCGAGTCAGTTTGATCCAAGGATACCCACAAAAACCCAACAGATTTAGGGGTCAACTTCATGTTCTTAATAATCATGATAGCTTTTATAGTAGAATAAATTGGAATATTCTTGATCGGCATTTTTTGTAAGTGCTATTTGTGAGTTTCCTAGTGACTTACAGTTGTTCCATAACTCGCAGTAAACGCTAGATTGGAGATGTTGCATCGATTGCGAAACAATGCCCATCATGAGTTTCATCACGAGTTTGATGGGTGAAACTAGTAACAAAAGTCGCTATGGTCACTAGAATATTTACGAACAAACAATGACAATCGTGAGTTTGATGGGTGAAACTAACGACAAAAGTTGCTATGGCCACTGAAATGTTACATGCAAACAAGGATCATTGAAGGTTTGTTCTATTGTGACTTTAAACTAGCAACAAAGTCACTAAGGATGATAGTTTCTAGTGGTTAGACAACAACATATATAAAACTATTGTTCTCCCAATTTCATCAATTCCTGATTATATCACAAAATTAAGGGCCCTCTCTCTCAATTAGTATCAACATGGTTTTATTTGCTAGATTCAAGTATAAACGCGAGTACAATTTTTGTATCCCTTTAGACGGATGCTATACCGATGAAATTTTGTGTCTTAGGACACTACGTATTTATAGGCCTCATTCAAATTCTCTACATCTTACGAGAATCTACTAACCAAGTAAAGTTAATTGATAGGCTTCAAATGATTACATATTATCTTATGTATACACTTTGATTTATATAAAAGAATTTCTATTTTCTTCACTTTTTTGTCGACTACTCATACGAAAGCCAATTTCAAAGTTGTCAACAGCGCTGTGGCGGATTGATTATCGCTAGGGGGGTTTATAGTGCCCTAACCGAGTTCGAGCCTTCCCGTGCGTATGCCTGGGGACATTTAAGTGGGGCCATGCTTAGCCCCCCAAATTGTCGGGGATTAGTCGGGCTTTGGCCCGGACATTACCGTGTACAGTGGTGGAACACAAACATTATACTTTCGGGGGCCGAAAAATGGTATTACGAAATTTCGAAACTCAATATATATATATATATAGGGGGATTTTTATTTGTATACCATTATTTTAGTGTGAACTTGTGAACCATATCCCAACCATACAAATTCAAAATCAACGGTCAAGATTAATCATGGAAGTTTCCTAAAATCATGGGTGGTTAATAAGATTAATCATGCAATTAATCTTAACCATCAAAAAATGATTTGGATGTCTAGGATTAAGTTCACAAGTTTACATCTAATAATGGTTCAAAAATGAAAATTCCTCTCTCTATATATATTCATTTGGTTTTTTAATATGTTTTTTTATTATGATCTACCAATAAATTTTATAAAAATAAAACAACAAATTTTTTGCTCTTTTAATACTTAACCGTATAATTATATATTTTTTACTACAATATATTAATAAAATCAAGTAAAACTTAAAGATAGAAATAAAAATTGCTAATGTAAAACTAAAATCTACATATTTCATATAATCAAACCAATTTATACATTTTTATAAAACTTATATATAATAAATATGTGGACTTAGGATCAGGTGAGACCAAGCTTTTACCGTGAGACCGCGTGAGACCAATACCTAACGTATGAAACTTCACAAAAAACACGTGAATGTACATAAAACTCGAATACGCAGACCTAAAAATCACTTTCGATGCAAAAAATATCGAAAACAAGCTAAAAAACGAAACCTTCACACCTCAAGTTCTGTGAAGGTTACATATATAATGCGAACCTTCACAAAAAAAAATGTTGTGAAGGTTTCGTTTTTAACCTTTTTTTGGACTTTTTTTTCGATAATGTTTTTTAGTATGTTTTAACGATGAATGTTTAAAATTTTTTACCTTCACAAATGTTTTGATGTGAAGTTTCAAGTAAAATATGTTGGTCTCACCGGTCTCACCAAAAAGGCTTGGTCTCACCAGAACTTAACCTTAAATATGTGACACACATGTATTGGAAGAAGGGATTAATAAAAGGATTTTGTATTAAATAAAAGTTAGAGTAAACTTTAGTTTTGGTCCCTGTGGTTTATAAAATTCTTTGAAAGTGAGACATGTGCTTTCATAAGTCTAATTTTGGTTCTTATGGTTTGGATTTCGCTTTAAAAATGGAACCTGATCATTAATGCTGTTAAAATTATCCGTTAGAGTTAAGAGTATTTTCGTCCAACCATATTTTATCCCCTTTTGTAACTTTCTTTTGTTTTCTTATTTTTATGTAAAACCAATTAAATTATGGGGACCAACTCTTTAAATATATAATTGAATTAAATAAAAAAAAATAAAGTACAAGGAATTGTCTTTGTCTTCCAGAACCCAATCGACCAACACCCCCATCCCATCGTCGGTCAACCTCTACAGCCGTCTCCGGCCAAACCCCAACTGCCATTGTCGGCCAAACCCTCACCGCCATCTCCGGCCAAAACCTAACAACTACCTCTAACGAAACCCCAACAGCATCGTCGGCCAAACCCCAACAGCCATCTCCGACCAAACCCCAACCACCATCGCCATCCAAACCCCAACAGCCAATTCCGGCCAAACCCCCACTTCCATCGCCTATCAAACCCCAACCGCCATCTCCGGCCAAACCCCAACCACCATCGCCGGCCAAACCCCCACTCCCATCGTCGGCCAGATTTACATGGATGCTCTTCAGATTTGTATATGTTTTCTTGCACCGACGTTTTTCCTAGAATTCTTCCTCCTCTCTCTGTTCAAACCCAAGATATGGTTCCAGATTTACAAGATGCTCTTGAGATTTGTCTTATGTTTAAATGTAGGGTTGTGTGTGTCTATGGAGGAGTTAGGTGTATAAAAAAACTTGGTTTGATTTGGACAATTTCATGGTGAGATTTTCCAGTGAGGCCACCGGAGAAGATGACGGAATATCCTTGAAGATGAAGGGTGTGTTGTTTGTATATGGTTAATTACATGACTGGTCCTTAAGGTTTGATGATTTTATATAAATAAAAAGAAACTCAAAAGACGTGCATGGAAAGGAGATAAAATATGGTTGGACGAAAATACCCTTAACTCTAACGGATAATTTTAACAACGTTAATAATCAGGTCCCATTTTTAAAGCGAAATCCAAACCATAAGGATCAAAATTAGACTTATGAAAGTATATGTCCCACTTTCAAAGAATTTTATAAACCCTCTAAAAGTTAATAATATTTGGGGATTTGTAATAAATAGAAAAAAATTTATATTCACCAATCAAGAAGTTTGACACTACCAGGTTTGAACCTATGACCCATGAGAAACGCCATGGGATGATTACCATCTAGGCTACAACCCAATTGCCTACACGTTTTCAAGTATATTATACTTATTCAAAAACCCGCAGGGGCCATGGCCTCCACTATGTACCGCCACTGACCGTGTAAGTGAATGGTATTTAGAGAGCTTAATAAACCCTTAAGCTTATTCGCTTAGCTAAAATTAGATGTTTGGTACCGGGTTAACTAAATAGTTTTTGACTTAATCACTCAACTTCAAGAAGGATGCTTTATACACACACACACACACACATGAAATTTCTATCCATACCCCTCCCACACCAAACAGAAGCGGACCTAGAAATTTTTTCAAACGATGACACTATTTAACTATAAGAATTTTATATAAATAAGTTTTTCAAACGATGACACTATTGTCGAATTCTTTTACAAGCAATAATATTTTTGTAACACAATAAATCATTAAAAGCTAAAATCTAGAAAAAAAATGTGTTCAATGAGACTTAAACCCAAGACCTCCCATTTGAAAAGCAAGGAACTAACCAACTCCACCAAGGGAATTTTGTGTTTTTATTGTAGTTTTAAAATATATATGGTGGCATACAACAGATTTATACGATGGCACTTTTTATGACCCTGTAAGTTTTTACACTATGATGGGGGAATGAAACGGTAGGCACGTGCCACCGTAGGCACCAACACATAGGGGTGGTAATTGGCGGGTTGGAGGGTCAGAAACCTCAACCCTGACATGACCCATTTAGTTAATCGTGTCGAGTTCTTCAACCCTTACCCGTGAAGGGTCGTGTCGTGGGTCGTGTCACAGGTTGGCGGGTTGGTGGGTCATAAATGGGTTGACGTGTCGTAAACAGGTTGACGGGTCATAAATGGGTTGGTGGGTCATAAACGGGTTGACGGGTCAAAGTTCATACTTCATACAATTCAAATAAAAACAAAGTCCAAATACAGTTAAGTTCAAAAGCAACCAAATACAACAAAGTTCAGAGAAGCAGCTGAAAATTGGAATACGGAGTTCGAATGGAAGTGGCTGGAAATTGGAATGGTGATGGTGAAGTGAGACTGCGAGAGTAGTCTGGATGAAGACGAACTAGGGTTATTGACTTCTTTAGTTTTTTTATTATATAAAAACTATATATATAAAATAATTAATTTAAATATAAACGCGTTCGTGGGTCAACCTACCAACCCGTCGGGTCAACCCGTGAAATTTGGTGGGTTGGCAGGTTGACAGGTTGGTGTGTCAAAAACCTCAACCCAAACCCTTTTATTTTCGTGTCGTATTGTGTTGGGTTGGCGGGTTGTGACAGGTTTTGTGGTTTGGATTTGGATGATGAAGATTGGTGTTTAGGTTGAGATTTAAAACAACTTTAAGCTTGATTTTGTGTATTTTACAAGTTGTTTCATTGATTTTTTGGAGTTGGAAAGGATTTTGGGTCTGAAAAGTTGTCTCATTTTATGAAAGATCCTGGCTTTCGTGCTTTGGTGGGTCTCCGAGATCCCAACTTTTCAGATCTGATTTTTTTTTGTTTCCTGACCCCAATAAAATTTCCCCAACTCCCAACTTTTGAATCGGACCTTGTGAAATTAATTGGAATCAGACTTTAAAATTTTGTATTAGATTCGCACGTTGGAATTTTGTATTGGATTCAACTTCAATTTGGATTTGGAGGAGAATTTCACTTGAATTGAAATTGAGAATCATTTTTGTGGCGAACTTTTGAACTGGGGAGTCGGACTTACGTCAAAAGAAAAAAAAAGGAAGAAAAAGAAAAGTTCGCATCACGTGTGTATCAAAAAGTATTGAAATCAAAATCCGAATCACGTGATGCTTTAAGATTAAATCAAAATCCAACTAGAGTTTTATTCTGAACAAATTCAGGGATTATCTTCAGATGCGCTTTCAAGTTTTTCAAGTTATACGATCAATCAAGCTTTCGAGTTTTATTCTTTTTGGGCCACAATTTCTTAATGGGCTTTGATGTTAATTTGGCCCAAATGATTGATCACTTTCAGTTGCGCTCCAGATCCACGCAGATTCAGATATAGATACGCTTCAAAATCCCTGCGCTTAAATAGCCACATCTCTTTCCCAAATGTTGTGTAAAGATCTCAGCCCCATTTTAGCCCAATTCAGTTTTTAACCATGAAAATTAAATTTCTCTCGTATCCCCAGATGTTCTAGATTCTTTGAAAACAAGTCAGATTTGTAATGATTTCAAAACGACGATGATCGGATTTTGCATTTGGTTAGATTACTCAGAAGGCTGACGCTCGGCAACTATTATTCTAGAGTTTTTTTTCGTTGGAATTATTCCTCTTAGGAGTGGAGTTGAATTTTTCCTTTGGATGGCAGTTTCAGTGAATGGTATTGTTGTTATGTGCTCAATTCCTAACCATTTCACTGTAGTTGAGATTCGGTTGTGATCTAGAATTTTGAGTGACGGTCGTCATCCATCTGACTAAGAAGACTAGATTTGGATTTGATTACTTGACATTTTGGAAGATTTCAGGAAATCGACTATTTTCTGAGTAGTAGAGAGATCAAAGCAGAGTATCTCGTTTAGTATCTACTCCCAGTTTTTCAAGTCATACGGTGTTTCAGTGATCCAAGCTTCAGTGTTTTCCCTGTTGTGAGCTTCTCAGATTTAGAGCTCTTATACTGAATTCCTATTCAACACGCGGTCAAAGACAAATCCTTTATTTTCCTTCCTAATTTGCACTGTAACTCACATATGCATCTATCCCGTGATTTTTCTTTGGTGCTTTGGGTTGCAAGCTGTTGCATTCTGATGAATCAACATGCTTTGGTGCAAGCTGATGAATCAACATGCTCTGGTGCAAGCTGTTGCATTCTGCGGTTATCAGACGTGTCGAGTTATTTACAGGTTGGGCTGTATTTTGTGCAATCAGTTGCGGTTATTGTACATCGGATTTGGTATTTCAGTTGAAACTGAAGATAAAGAGCTACAATCGAGGGGGAGCTTGGAGATCAAAATGTAGCCGAACGCCACTAAAGTTTTCTGAAGAAAGCAAGGGGAGAAGATCAGAGATGCTTCCTTTATAAAACTTTAGAGGGAGATTGTTAGGACCAAATTGTCCTAATTAGAGAAAGTTTTATAAAGTAAGCTTTGAGAGAGATTAATTAGTGATTAACTAATTGTTGTAGCTTACGGGCTTGGGCTTGAGCTTGATGTAATGGGCCCTATATATAAAGGGTTAGGGTTTGGGAAGAGATGGAAGAGAAGCATTTTCAATGAGAGTCATCTAGTAAGGGTTGGTGAAGTGTGTGTTTCTTGTTCTTTGAGAGCTCGCATAATAAAGTCAAGAACTTTCATTTTTTGTCAATTGATTTCATCTCTTAATCCTCTTATTTTTTGATTGTTTGGGACCAACAGATAATATAATTATTAATTAGTTTAATAAAATAATTGGGGTAAGGTATTTTCGAAATAATGAAAATGTTAAATTATGGAATGTCCAAATGCTTTATCCATGAAAATTGTTAGAATTCGAAGATTTCATTCATCAAAACGATACAAGGGAATGAAATTGGTCGTATGAATCGTCAAAAAGTTAGAATCTGTCACAAAAGCGTTATAAAAGTTGTCTAGAAATCGTCAAACAACGAGAGATACCCAAAGCCCTTCTTGGTAATTTATGAAAAAACGTTGGATTCTACCGGAACGATTAGTATTTTATGGAATATCACCGATCGAAAACTTTCTTAGAGGATTTTTGTGGATAAAATTAAGTTATTTATTTTGTGTTAACAGTTTGTAGATGCATAAAGGTCAGAATTAGTATTAATCTCTAATTATTTAGTGTAGACACAAAAATGGTTATTTGGTAAATGTTTGAAAGAAGCAACAATTCAAGTGATTAATTTATCATTTTAACCTTTTTATGGTTTAATTACGAGTGAATCACCATGGGTACACAATACTATTGTGAATCCCAAACAATAGAGAATGAATGATGGAGAGAAAACTAGAGGAAATGATTAAGCATTGATGAACATCTAGTTATGAGAATGTGGTAGAATGTAGATGAAAAGACAAGAGAATAAAACTACTTCTTGGGATTGCTTCTCATTCAAAATAGTAGGCTACCAATTCTACACAAAACCCTAGGCTATAGCATTGTATTTATAGCACTAGGTATTTAGAGAGTTACAAGATAAGCCCTTAGAGTCTATGACTCTTTACAAAAGAGGGCAAACATAAAGCTAAAGCTAATATAAGAAATAGGAAATAACAAGATAGATCCTTGACTTCTTCACAACCCTCAAAGTAGGGTCTAACAATCTCCCCCTTTGGGAAGAAGTCAGAAGGGTGGTGGAAGCTCCAGCGCCGGCTCCCACTTCGACATCTGCAGGAATTCATCCCATTCTCCAATGATCATCGCTCTCATCTGCATCGCCGCTTCAACACGCCTGTACATCAGCCTCTCCTTGAGCTTTCTCTCGATCAAGTTCATGGCCTCCAGTATCTTTCCCTTTCCGTCAATGAACTTTTGCTCTGGTACCTGATCAGCCAAAAGTCTACTCTGCATCCCGTTGTAGACGTAGAGAAGGGTCCCGTCGCAGAACTTGGCTAGTTCACCAAATCTCATAAACCCGCGCTCCCTCTTCTTCCTCGTCACATAGAGAACCCCGTGCTCCGGTATCCTGGTTGGCATGTACGGAAGATAAGCATCAGTACCAGGTACGAGCAGGTTCGGTCTGAGCAGGTTGACCTTCGGCTGGCGGCTCTCGATCGCAAGCTGGTAGTTCGTCACCCGCGCAAGAGTGATCGCGTGGCGAACGCACTTCTTCAGAATCTCGGTGCCGTCTCTGTAGTGTTCAGGTCGGAGAATTGGATCCTGGAGGTACTTTATGAGCGTGAGAATATCTTCCAAATGCACCCGATCTAGATCTGCTTCCGTGAAGGTCCAGTCCTGCAACACTCCTCGAGGAACGTCGGTCCCATACATATGGACGTCGTACTCAAGGAACAACTGATGTCCATGTTTGTAAGGGCGCATAGCAGTTACCTTGATGAAACGACGTCTGATTCTTTGACGTCCGTGAGTGGCCCAGTTGCACATCCTCTGGTGCACATAAGCAGTCCTTCTTCTTTTCGTCTTGATGTGCGAGATCCCGAAGTAGACCTTTCGAGACCATACGTGCAGTTTCTCCTGCTGGAAGATACGGGAGAAGGACTCCTCAAGGAACGGCCGGAAGATGACTGAATGGTTCCAGTTGAGCTGGATGATGGTTGGAGCAGCGGATTCTGGATCTGTCGAGTGGATGGTCCGAGGAGCTTCTGGAGTAGGAAACTCGAATGCAGATAGAAGGCTGGTGTAGTCTGAGTCCCGGACGATGTCGTCCCCCCTCTGGAAAATCCTGAGGCTCTAAGCAAGCGACCGAAGAATCTTCCAGGCTTCCTCCGGAATCTAAACATCTGATAAATCTGTCGGCGCTGCTTCTGGGGGAACTACGTCAATCTGCGCCGTATCGGTCATCTGAGGAAACTGGACGGTCTCCCCAGCCGGGATTGGCTTGTAGTGCCAACTCCCCATGTCAGGAATCTCCTCCGTGTCTGAATCGACATAGGGAGCGTCGGCGGCAGCAGACTCTGATGGAGCAGTCGAGGGGGCGGCCGTGGAAGCTGGAGCGTATGTAGATCCGGAACCCGAGGCTTGAGCGAGGCCGATGCGAGGTCTCTTGGATCCTTGCATCTCCCCCTCATGAGGACCTGCGCCCGGGTCAGTGTCATCATGTCCCCGTTTTGAGGACTGAGACTAAGGCCGGCACGCTGCCTCGAGTTGGCGTATACGCGGTTGGCGGCTTCCAACTGTGCCTCTCGATCCGCCAACTGTGCATCCCTGGCGGCTAGTAGTTCCTCCGCTCGCTTGAGCTTTGCCGAAAGCTTGTCGTTCTGAGTAGTGAGCGCGGAGACTGTCATGTTGAACTCGGCTTCAAGTACGTAGCCCGGGATGGCTTCTTGAGTAGTTGGTTGAGGAGGTTGTAGACGGAGGATTGGCTCGGTGCGGAGAGGAGGAGCCACGGATTGATGCTGTTGAAGTTCAGTAGACTTGCCTTTTGCTTGGCGTCGTAGCTCTTGTAGTTCGGCCTCTCGATCGGCGTCCCGAGACTTCAAGGTCTCTATCTCTCCTCTTTGCTCTTGAGAGCACTCTCGAAAGCCTCAAGTTTTTCGTTCCGGGAGGCCTCGGCGCGGTCGAGCTCCGCGAATCTGGTTTGGACGACTTTTAGGATGTCGTCCGAATCCGTCAGGCCTAAGAGCCTCGGTGGTGCGTGAGCGTCTTTAAAGACTCGCTCGAGTCTGTCGACCCGGTCCGGTAGTACAACACCCGTGCCACTTGGGCTCCAGTTGTCGAGAAGAGTCCTACTGAGGTGCTCTCTCGGCCTGACGTCACCGCTGGTATGATGTTGACGGTGTCAGGGCTTCCGGCGGATCCTCGAAGGCGTCATCAGACGCATCGACTCTCCCCGTTCCGGCCAGGCCACTCGGGCGGGCGGATGATGCTCCAAACTGTGTCCTACCCAAATGAATGACGTGATACATCTCGGGAAGTGGATCTAAGACACTTGGTGCACGGAAAGAAGTCGAGAGGTGGGGCAGTTCCTCTCTTATCTCAACATTGACCGACTCCGAGTGAGTGGTCAATGGAAGTTGTGCTAAATCCCCGTGTGAAGATGAAACGACCATCTGTTGAGAGATGGCCGAGTGGGTGGCTTGGGTGTGCAAATGCGCTGGTTGGCTGCCAGCGTCTTGACCCGACGTCATCAAGTGACCGGTCTGAGTGTGGGTTGCCTCTGTGGGGGAATGACTTGGGGTAGACGGGAGTCCTAGGGTGTCTAACCTAGCGGGTTCTTCATCTCCTCCCTGTTCTTCTATCGTAAGCCACTCTACGTCTAAGTGGACCTCTTCATCTTCGGTCTCTTTTCTTAGACCCTCACCAGCACCCTCAAGGTCTTCATCACCTTGTTTCTCCACTGCCGATCCCACTTCATCTTCATCACCATCACGACCGTCAGTTCGGCCATCTGAATCAACGTCATCCTGTTTGAGGATGTCCACGGAGTCGTCTCCGTTGAAAGATGACGTGACCTCATCTTCATCTCTTTGAGCTCTACCGCTCTTGAGGTTGTCCACCTCCTCGGAAGAACCATCACCGAAGTCCACTTGTTCGGACTCGGTGGCCTCAACATCAACGACCTGTCGATCGGACGGAGTGTGCTCGGAGGTGGATGAGTCCTTGCCTTCACCATGGTCTGAATCACCATCTGAATCGTCTCCAGAAGGTTCGCCGTGTGGATCACCTTGTGGTCCGGGAGCAGCGTCAGTCTGGGGAGGTGAAAGAACGTGTGCTTGTTCTTGTGGAGAAGCTTCCACGTCTTCACCTTGACCCTCGAGTGATTGAGCTGGTGACGGCTCCCGTTCTTCATCATGAAAGGGTGACGGCGGCGAGTACCTCTGAGTACCGGTGTACTGCTTCGTTCTGGATCTGATGTAGTATTCTGCCGAGTGTTGTTCCTCATCAACCAATTGTCGTTGAGTGCGGCGACCCCTTGCTTGTCGGACTTGTTGATAGAGAGCGCTCGGACGGACTTCAGGCACGTGTGGAACCGCGGATCTGCTGACTATTCTACCCGGCTCCCCCCCACGTCCACTCTCATAACCCCTGAACCGGAGGCTCCCCCAGTGGAACCCCGGGGCTCGGCACCTAGGGCCCGAGCCGAGTGACGGACGGCTTGCACATCCTGGGCAGGGCTCCTCGGCTCTAAAGGAATCCGTGGATGTGTCGACTAAACCTATGGACGCCCTATAAAGTCCTACACTTACAGCTTCCCTATCCGCGGTATCCAACACGTGGCGAGGTATCAGCATCTCCACTTGCCCTGGCTTGAGCGTTCGATACTTGGATCTGGAGAGTTCCTTGCTCTTGAAGGTTGGGTGACGAGATCGGCGATCGACTTCTGGATGGCGGTCCATGTGATCCCGATCATCAGGGCAAAGAAGCGCATCCACGGGATGGACGAGTGTTTGGTGCGCTGGTCGTTCGGGTCCACATCCCGTGTGATGTCGATCCACAGTTGCGCCGCTATGTCAATCCTACGCCCGTAGATCACGGAGTGGATGACGTGCCATAGTTGGGTTCGAGGCCTTGTCGATGCCTTTGACCTTGGCAGATAGGCATCTGTTCATAATACTGAACAAGTCGCCCATAGTGGTGGCAGCATGTTGTTGGTAACATGAGAGATATCGTTGAGCGCTGACCAGGGTTTTGCATGACACCAATGGCGAGGATCTCGCTGAAGAGTATCGGTATGTCAATGATGGCTCGAATGGTGCTTCGACGGAGTCACAGGAAGGTGCAGGATGCGACGGAAATCATCAAGGTTGACTGATAGCTCCGTCTGGTCTACCCGGCCAACGAGGGTTCGGCCTCCAGCATGATGAACAATCCTGGATGTGTTCTAGAATTGTTGGAGGTAGATCATCGGCACCTCAGCAGTGGCCTCGAGAGCATAGGCTAGAGGGTGCACCTTCAGGATTTCCAAGATGACTGGTTCCTGAGCTGGAAAGCTGTTCAGATCCACGTACTCGTTGTTCTGAGTAATGGGCCTGAGATCTTCCTCGGAGATCAGTGCGCGGTCAGCAACAATGTTGAGAGCCATTTCTGTTTAGATACAACAAGTTTAACAAGTTAGAACACTCAACGATTCATCAAGTGTTGAGAAAGAAGTGGAGAGGGAAAAAGTACCACACCCGATTCGGGTTTTGGCAAAACCCGAATCGGGATAGTCACAAACCCGAATCGGGTAAAAACATTACCCGTCTCCTACACACTCTCAAACACTTGTGAAAAATTTGGCATGACCTCGACTCAACGCGAGTCGAGAAACACGAGTACCCGAATCGGGTTACTCAGTTTCCCGAGTCGGGAATTGAGATCACTTAAAATTATGTATTTCCTCAAGAAACCCGATTCGGGAATTGGGTATACCCGAATCGGTAAAGATGATAAAACACTTAGAACTATTTTGAATTTCCTATAGAAACCCGATTTGGGTTTTGGGTATACCCGAATCGGTAAAGAGGGTAAAACACTTAACAAAAATTTGAAAAACGAGTTCAAAATATCCACCCTTAAGACGGATGCGGGAAACTCGGATACCCGAATCGGGTTATCCATGTTTCCCGGATCGGGATTTTTGTAACAAAGAGAACAAGGGTTCCAAGATGGATCGATGCGGGAAACCCGAATACCCGAATCGGGTTATTAGGTTTCCCGAATCGGGACTTTGAACATCAAGAACATTCATCTTACCCGAATCGGGACTTATGAATACCCGATTCGGGGTTTATGAAAACCGACGACTCTTCGGTTTCAAACTCACCAAATCGATCAAAAAACTTGATTTTAACTATGTAAACTAGTACATTATGCTTCTAAACAGTTCTAAACAAGTTTGTAATCACAAAATGACCGATCGAACGTCCCAAAAACCCACTCCAAAGAGTTTGGGTTTCGGGTTTATTCAAGAAGCTTTAGGCTTTGATTCGGCTAAGAAAACGAAGCAGATACGTGTTAATACTTATATCATCGTGTCCGAAATCTTACCGTGATCGTCTGGATGTAGTCGGATCGAAGAACGGAGGTCGGAAATTGCCGGAAAGTGGCCGGAAGCGGGACGGTTGTGTTGGCGGTTCGATGTAGAGAGAGAGAGAGAATTTGAATATTCTTTAAACTGATGTGAAAGCATAAATTGAAAAGGACAAAAATCCTTTTTATATAATAGGAGGTCAACTTATCAGTTTAAGGATAAGTGTACCTACTTTTCACTCTCAACATTCGAAAATGGCACAAACACCTCCTGGACTACAAGTTTCACCCAAATGGCAAAACGAGTCCCTGAACTTGAGTTTTAGAAAGTTTTCAAAAACAGCCCTTGAACTTAAGTATCAGAAAATGGCAGATTTGGTCCCCGAACTTGAAAGTTCAGAAACTTGTCACATCCACCCCCTGAACTTGCAAGTTCACAAAAATGCACAAGTTCAACCCCTTGACCTCTACGTAACGACTAACCTGGGTAGTTTTTTTCGGGTATTAACTGTGTAACCCCGGTATCGGATTCTGTGCGAGTCCTGATCTGATATAATCAGAAGTCTTGTTATTGTCCACACCTACAAAATAAAGTCCATGATGGTATCCATTGTAGTGTGGATCCGAGAACATTAGCACAAACAAACATATGATTATATAGACACTCCCCCTCGAAAGATGCTATACTTACAAGACTCCCCCTACACACATGCATCCTAACAGATCCCCAACTCCCCCTAGACTTTAGGCGGGAGGTCTAACATTCCTAGCTTGCTTAGAAGGAAGAAATGGCGCTTCTCATCAAACGCCTTAGTGAACAAATCAGCAAGCTGAAGATCACTTTCCACAAAATACAGTTCAATATTACCTTTTTCGACATGATCCTTGATGAAGTGGTATCGGATGTCGATATGCTTTGTTTCGGAGTGCTGAACTGGATTCGCGGTGATCTAAATGGCACTTTGAGAGTCGCAGTAGATTGGAATCTGGTTCATGGTGTATCCAAAATCCGCTAGTTGGGTTTTCATCCATAGAACTTGTGAGCAACAACACGCGGCGGCAATGTATTTAGCTTCGGCCGTGGAAAGTGACACACAGTTCTGTTTACGTGATGACCAACTCACCAACTTGTTCCCAAGGAACTGGCAGGCTCCGGATGTGCTCTTCCTGTCCAACTTGCAACCTGCATGATCAGAATCTGTGTAGCCAATTAGCTCAAAACTAGAACCCTTTGGGTACCAAAGGCCAAAGTCTGGCGTGCCCTTCAGGTACCTAAGGATTCTCTTCAAAGCCTTAAGGTGTGAATCACGCGGGTCGCACTGATAACGTGCATAGACACCCGTGGAGAATACAATGTCCGGTCTACTGGCCGTGAGGTATAGCAAAGAACCAATCATTGCCCGATATTTCTTTAGATCTACCGGCTTGCCAGACAGGTCGGCGTCCATTTGAAATGATCTGGACATTGGTGTAGCAGCGGAGTTTGAGCCAACCATATCAAAACGTTTTAATAAATCGTGAACATATTTTGATTGGTTTATGATAATGCCTTCAGGGCATTGACGGACTTGAAGTCCCAAAAAGAATGTCAATTCAGCCATCATACTCATTTGAAATTGTGATTTCATAGTGTGCTCAAACTCTTTGCACAACTCAGGCTTTGTAGAGGCAAAGATGATGTCATCCACGTATATCTGTACAATAATTAAATCATCACCTGATTTACGAAGGAATAAGGTGGGGTCGATTGTACTTTTCTTGTAGCCAGCTCCTAGCAAATAGATAGTGAGAGTTTCATACCATGCTCGTGGAGCTTGCTTGAGACCGTAAAGTGCCTTGTCTAACGCATAGACATGGTCGGGAAACCTCGGATCTACAAACCCTTCGGGTTGTTCAACATACACCTCCTCATGAAGGACACCATTCAGGAACGCACACTTGACGTCCATCTGGTAAACCATCATATTCTTGTGAGCGGCGTACGCGAGAAAAATCCGTATGGCTTCTATCCTTGCGACCGGCGCAAACGTCTCGACGTAATCGATACCCTCTTGTTGGCGAAACACCTTTGGCGACCAAACGAGCCTTGTTGCGAATAACAAGGTTGTTTTCATCCTTTTTGTTCCGGAAGATCCATTTTAAGCCGATGATGGACTTCCCCCATGGTCGTTTTACCAGGCGCCAAACCTTGTTCCTTTCAAACTCTGCCAATTCATCTTGCATGGCCCTTACCCAGTCCGGGTCTGACAGAGCTTGATTGATTTCCGACGGCTCAAATTCGCTCAAGAAGCATGCGAAGAGACCTAAGTTGCCGGATTTCTTTGATGATCGAGTCTGGACATTCTGAGATGGACTCCCGATGATCTGGGATGGAGGATGACTTCTTGACCATTTTCTTGAGTGAGGAAGAGTGACGTAGGACTCTTGGTTGTTTGTCGTGTCGTTCTCGTCTTGCACGATGAAATTCCTTGACTGGATTCCTCCAAAAGGACCACCTGTAGCCCTTCCCAGTGGCTCTATATTCAGAACAACTTCTAGTTTGGGCTCCCGAACCACTTGAGCATACGATCTTTGAGAGGTGCTCGGAGATGGTTGCGGAGCGGCTTCAGTGACCGGAGCACGAACAGGGGTTGAATTCTGTGCTACAACGGGTTCTGGTGAAGCTCCTGAAGGTTGTTCGTATGATGAATTCTGAGGTGGTGAGACCACTGGATCTGTAGTCGTATTCTGAGTGGAAGTAGTAGCCTCAGAGGTGCTTTCCGTCACGAAAGCATCGGACGATACAGACGTCGTGGAGTTTCCAGGTGTAGCAGGTACGATGATCGGACCAGTTAAGATCGGCAAATCATAGTCTGAAGGATCTATAAAATCTGAATCAAAGGTGTTAGGTCTAAAACCTGTGCTCGGTGGTGCATTAGGCAAGTTAGGCAGAATAGCATCAAGATTACTAGAGCTAGCATCAGAGAGAGTTTCGGTTTCAGAGAAATCTACATTAGTACTTTCGAGGATGGTTTGGGATCGTTTGTTGTATACCCGATAGGCCTTTGAGTGTGGTGAGTATCCTATGAAGATAGACTCATCAGCCTTGGGATCAAACTTTCCCAAATCGTCCCGGTCATTCAGTATATAACACTTACAACCAAATACCCGTAGATGCTTGATGTCAGGCTTACGCTTCTCAATCATCTCATAAGCGGTCTTTCCGGTTCGCTTTACGATGAGAGTGCGGTTTTGCGTGTAGCATGCCGTTGCAACAGCTTCGGCCCAGAATGATTTAGGTACGCCTGAGTGAGCCATCATGGATCTCGCTGCCTCGACCAACGTCCGGTTCTTCCTTTCTACTACCCCGTTTTGTTGGGGAGTACAAGCTGCAGAGAAGTTGTGAGAAATTCCCACGTCTTCAAGAAAGGAATGTAACTTCGTATTACGAAGTTCGTTCCGTTGTCACTTCTCAACTTCTTCACCTTGAGATTCAATGAAACTTGAATCCGTTTGATGAAGGCAATGATTCTGTCAGCAGCATCAGATTTGGCCCGAAGAAATTCAAGCCAAGTGAACCGAGAGAATTCGTCTACAAGAACTAGCATGTACTTCTTTCTGGCTAGACTTTCAATCCTCATCGGTCCACATAGATCCATGTGAATCATGTCGAGTGGACTTCAACAGTTAGTTTCTAACTTTGGAGGATGGGAACTTCTTTTCATTTTTCCTAACTCACACGCAGAACAAAGTGTGTCCTTGGAAAGGCGTGTCTCAGGAAGTCCACTGACCAAGCCTCTGGAAACCAGCTTGTTCATGTCATTGAAGTTTTGATGACATAGCCTTTGATGCCATAACCAACTGTCTGCCTTGGTAGCTTTCGCGAGCAAACAGATCTTGTTATCTGGATGTGATAGATCCTCAAACTGAGGATGCGTTTGGGGAATGCACTTAAAGACGGTCGTGTACAGATTTCCAGTTCTACGTGCAGTTAGAACAGGCGTTTCGTCTTCAGTGTTCACAGTAGCTCCGTACATGAATTGTTTGCACCAGAAGCCATTGTCACAAAACTGGCTGGAGCTGAACATGTTGTAAGCCAAACCCCTCACAAACCTCACCTGCTTGATAACATACTTCCCATCTGTGATGCTTCCATACCCCTCTATCCTTTTAGGTCTTGAATCAGCCATCTTGACGTATCCCTCAAACTTTTCAACGAAGTCAAAAAGGAAGGACCGATGACCAGTCATGTGTCGATGGGCTCCAGAATCTATGTACCACACATGACTGACCTGCAAAAGGATTAAGCTTGTTTAGGGACCCATTGCCCAATGGATTCCTTAGGGTTAGATGAAGCAGGTAAAACACTCGATGCAGTCTCCTTTTCGGATTTCTCCTTAGGCATAGGGGACTGTACTGAGGAGGAGGTTTTAGAGTTTCCTCTTCGCCTCCTTCGTCTCTTATGAGACTTGGCATTCAAATTATGAGCATTTAAAGAACTAGCCACACCAAAGCGCAAGAGATTGTCAAACATAGTACACATGTCATTCCTAAAAGTAGCAAAAACAGTGTTCAAATTCCCATTACGGGTTACAGACAAGTTTGAATCAAATCCTACACTAGGTGGGGCATGGCCTAGATCCGCACGAACAGGACCACGCCTCTTAGGGAAAGTAGAAAAGGGGTTGTTCCTTCCTTGATCCTTTCTTGGTGGCTTCACATTCTGTCCACCATCTTCTTTCCTCGCAACTGCATTAGAAGCAATGTGTGAGTTAGAGGACGGTTTGTGTGAAATGGATTTACCACCTTTTCCAGATGACGGTTTTTGAAAATTAGGTTTTGTGGAATTGAAAGGTTGTTTTTTATTAGGTTTGGCCCGAGAGTTCTCCCCCACTTCAAAGGAGCTTGAATTGAGCTCAAGACTTTTTATGGGTTTGGCTGAAACACAAGCATCAGCAGATTTGGAATTCTTGTTCTGGAGTCCCTTGGGTGCGTGAGGCTTAACTGACTTCCCTCTGTCAGTACCAACGCATTTTTCACCCTCAGGTTTGTTTATCTTAGAACCGGATGCAAGTGTCACAGCAGACTCATCGGGATTGGAAGGAATGCTTACCTTTTTCTTGGGAACGAATCCGGAAGGATCATCCCCCTCATCCAAGAATATCTTTAGATTGTATTCAGCAGTGGGATCTTGGACGGTCTTAGGTTCACTGATCCTATGGTGTGAGCTAAGGACAGTCTCATCATCATCTGATTCTATCGAGCAAAGATTTTCAAAATCAAGGACTTTCTTTTTCAAAAGGGAATTGGACACCAGTTGGTTGTTTAAATATTGGCGATACTTAATCCTCTCATCATGAAAAAGTTCTTTTGTTATTTCAAGGCGAATGTCTGTAAGGATGTATCGAGTTTGAAGATCTGCAACCTTCGTTTTGAAGTTAGTGAGAGAGGAGGTTGCAGTTTCACATTCTGAAGAGAGCCTAATTCTCTCGGCATTAGCCTCAAGAAGGTTCTTTTCAAGTGTGAGAACCAATGTGTCTTTTTCCGAGATAATTGCGCTTAGATTCAGAATTTGATGTTGACAAGCATCTAAGTCCATGGCCTTCAACCTAAGTTCAAAAATCTCCTTCTCCAGCTTGACTAGGTCAGGACTCTTAGTTGCGGAAACATCCTTTGGGGGGATAACTAAGACATCCTCAGATAATTCCATCTCCCTAGAGTCATAGCTTGAGTTCAGGTTGGAATAGTCTATGGGAGGCATTGCTACCTTAGGAGTTCTGGCTTTGATGCTTTCCCAATCTGAGTTGGTATTCCTAGGATCCTTGGCTGGAGTAAAGATAGGTCCTATGGGAGTGGGACTGGTGGGAGGACTACTGGAGGTGTTGTCGGACAGACTGGTGGTCCTAGTTATGACTTCTCCGTTAATTACTTCACTAAAGGTCACAGACTGTCTAACAAATTCCTCAGTGGAGAGTCCTCCTACAAAAGCAGGTTTGGGCTTGGATGCGGACATGTTCTCAAAGGTGTACAGATGGGACGGTGCTTTATCTAGGATGTTCTTGTCTGAGTGTCCTAAACCAGGTTTAGCATGATAGAAAGGATTGTTATTGGCATGAGCAGTGAGAATATGCAGAGTCTGTTCAGATTGACCTCTCTTGAGATTGTTGTCTTCAAGCTCTTTGATTTTTGAAAACAGTTTAGTACTTTCTTCCGAAAGCAGTTTAAATTTGAGCTCGAGTTCTCCATGACAACTTTTCAGTTCGTCATGAGATGTATTAAGGGACAACAGTTTGTTCACAAGATTGGTTTCTCTGATGCTAGACTCGAGAGTTTCACGATTATAACTAATCAACAAGTCTTCGTAGGAGCTCTTATACACAGCACTGTCGGTTCTAAATTTCGTGACGAGAATTCTCTCCGTTTGGAGTTCTTTCTCAAGTGCACAAATTTTAGATTCCAACATGGATGTGCAATCAGATATATTGGGAGTGGAGGATACCTCGAAAGCGTCGTTGTTGTATTGCAGGCCGGTTTCAGCATCAAAGTCGACCACTTCGGTGTTGCTACTGTCCGGCGCCTCGAAGTCAGCCATTAAACACGGTCCACCGACCATATGATCCTCCTCATCTGAGCTCTCCTCCTCACAAACCCAGTTCTCTTCATCAACCAGCAAGGCCACGCCCTTCTCTTTCTTTCTCATAAGAGCGGCCTTCTTCTCAAAGTAAGCGGCATCCTTGTATACCGCTTTGCAGTCTTTTGCATAATGGCCAGGCGTCCCGCACTTGAAGCAGGTAGGCCCATGGCCATTTGACTTTCCTTGAGATGATGACATGGGTTGAGGATTCTGGACTTGAGTACTGCTTGTTCCCAACTGCTGTTCGCTGATCTGAACACCCTTGCCATGTGGAGGTTGCTTGGGGTGACTTCCGCCATTGAAGTTTCCACCATGATTGTTCTGATCTGCTCCACCAAACCTTCCTTGTTCATAGCTTCCTGAATGATGATTGAACCTTCCATCATCATATCCAGCACCGTTCTTTCCTTCATAGCTTTGTCCAGAGAAGTGTTGGCCATATCCACTGCCTTGATTGTTGTAGTTTGAACCATGCTGATTGTATCCAGATCCCTGATAGTTGCCTTGATAGTTGCTTCCATTTCCCGAGCTTTCTTGGTAGTCCAAGTACGTGCTGTCACGCCTGAAGTTGTTCCCAAATCTTCCACGACCACCTCTTCCACGATCAGATGACTGATATCTCCCTCCATGTGAGTAATGACCTCTCCCTTGATCAAATGACTGATGTCCACCTCTTCCCGGTCCAAAACGGTTCCCACCCTAAGAGCTTGAACGGTTGAATCCCCGATTAGCTATCAGACGCTGCATCTTATGTGTGATCAATGCAAGGGACTCATTCATGTTGTGCAGTTCCTCATCAGTAACAGTGATGATCGTCGGATCATTAAAGTTGTCACTGTGCTGGTAGTAGTCTTGGCTCACATCATAGTGGTAGTCTTGGTAGAAGTCTTCCGGGTAAGGATTCACCGACAGATTTGATCCTCCATGGTGCACGGCTGCTAGTGCAAGAGGGTCAACAACTTTCTTTGGTTTGTTGCCGGTGATGAATTCTTCATGCTGGACCATCATACTGAATAGGTCGTGAAGTCCCATTTGACCAAGGTTCCTACTCAACTGAATGTTAATGGCCAAGTTTCGCCATTCTGGGTTTAAGTTCTTCAAGAACTTCACGTTCACCTCGTAACGAGACTTCTCAACCTTCAGTCGTCGAAGATCATTGACTAGGGAGTTCAAGCGTTGGTATGAGTCGTGCAACAGTTCGCCTTCTCTTGCATGAAACCCTTCGTAGGCATTCATGGCAGATTCCTTTTGAAACTCTGAGGCAGTGTCTCCCCCTTGCATTTGCTGTTCTATTTCATTCCAGATATCCCTAGCATTGTCGAAGCTGTCGACACGGGAATACATGTCATTTGGGAGAGACATTATGAGAAGGGACATTGCACGCTTATCGATTTCATGACGTTCGCGTTGTTCTTGGTTGTACAGGTGATAAGGTTTCTCCACCGTGTATGAGGGCAGGAGTGGACAAGTGTCGGTTTCTGGCACTTCGGCAATGGTGACAGTAGGTCTTACTGGACCTTCTCTGATAGATTTCATCAGATTTCGATCAAGTTGATCTAGGAAATGGATCATTCTCAGTTTCCATTGGGCATACTCTCCCATAACGAGCACTGGGGGACGAGACTCAGACCCCATGCTAACGATTTCTCTCGACATCATATCCTCTAAGAAAAAGATCCCCTTCAAGTGGATAACTTGGTTTTGGAAAAAGCTTTTGAAAAAGACTGTTCTGGCGAGCACTCGTGATACAAATAGCCTTGAGATTTTGAAATTTTGAAAAATGGCTAAGTATCGGATTTGAAACGAAAATTGAAAATTTCCGGGTCAAAGAGTGCGAGACCCGATTCGGGATCGTGAGATTCCCGATTCGGATCTGGCCGAGAAACCCGGTTCGGGTATTTGCAAAACCCGACTCGGGTGAACAGTACAAATCCCGATTCGGGTAAGTGGTAAACCCGACTCGGAATTAATTTGAGCAACCCGGTTCGGGAAACTCGTTACCCGATTCGGGAAACCGAAGTTTTCCTGATTCGGGGAACGTGTATACCCAATTCGGGTTTTGGTACACTTGCCCGATTCAGGTTTTCTGAGCTGATAACTCAGTTCAAAAATCCTGATTCGGGTAAACAGACCAGAGGCTCCGAAAAATAGCTCAAAAACATCAAAAACCACTTCTTAAATCAGTGAAAAGTGACCCAAATGATGCAAAACAATTGTAAAAACCTCTAGGAATCACTTATCACTTAAAAACAATAAGAGAAGAGTAGATTTGAGGCTCAAAATGAGCAAAAGTTGGAAAACCCAAGTTTTTTCAAAAAGCTTTTCAAACCATTTTAAAGTGCAAAAATCTTCAAGAAATCCACCAAAGGTTTAGCTCTGATACCAAATGTGAATCCCAAACAATAGAGAATGAATGATGGAGAGAAAACTAGAGGAAATGATTAAGCATTGATGAACATCTAGTTATGAGAATGTGGTAGAATGTAGATGAAAAGACAGGAGAATAAAACTACTTCTTGGGATTGCTTCTCATTCAAAATAGTAGGCTACCAATTCTACACAAAACCCTAGGCTATAGCATTGTATTTATAGCACTAGGTATTTAGAGAGTTACAAGATAAGCCCTTAGAGTCTATGACTCTTTACAAAAGAGGGCAAACATAAAGCTAAAGCTAATATAAGAAATAGGAATTAACAAGATAGACCCTTGACTTCTTCACAACCCTCAAAGTAGGGTCTAACAACTATATATTGTCATATAGATCGGTTTCGAACTGTATTAGGAATTTTACGAGACTTCCAGGAGCCGAAGAAAAAGGATCAAAAGAAAAGAGAAAATAAGCATCAGCACGCTTCTCGCGGCGCGAGGATAGTTATTTGCGGCACGAGCAAGCCGATGGATCACCGGATCGGTCCCAAATCGATAGCCTTTATCAACTTATTTAAGTATTTTATTAAATTAGTTTTAATTAGGTTATTATTTATCTATAAGTATTTATTTAGCTTATTGTTTAGTTTCCTTTATTAGTTTTTCTTAATCATCAACTTAAGATTAGTTTTAGGGAAGATTTAGTTTATTTAGTTTCCCTAGTTATCTCTTTTTGTTTAGGATATAAATATGGATTAATGCTTTCAATTGTATCAGATTATATTATACATGTTTCCTAGATCACAATTATCATGTGACAAATAAAAAAGAAAAAAGAACTAGCTCAATTTTTACTGGGTTGATTAAAAAGATATTTGTTTGGAATGAAAATGTGGTATAACATCTCAATGAAAATGTGTGAAAATACCAATGATTTTGTTGAAAGTATTGAAATTGCCAATGAAAAAATAGTTGATGGTTTTGTTGAAAATAGCAAAAATGCTATTGAAAATCCATGTATTAATGAAGTTAGAGACAATGAGAATTTGTGTAATGATGAAGTTAATTTGAATATTTTTGATCCAATTGTTTGAGATGTAGCTTAGAATAAAAAACAAAAGATTCAGTTGTCGAAAAATGACTTAATTATAACTGAAAACGGACATTATTTCTGGTTTTATGTCTCCCTTTTATAGTTTCATCGTTCTATTTGTTAAAAGAATAGGTATAAAAACATCTTTTAACATTTTACATAGGCTATCAAAATTCCTAAAACCAATCCTGTTGACTAATTAGTAAAGTAATTGCTTTGACTTTTATAAACAAAAGGAATGATCGTCACCCGGCTGCTAGTGAGATGTAATATCTAAGCATTATTTGTAATATATGTTTTAAAATGCATTTTTAATTTTCTTGATGAAATTTATTTTATGCATGTTATATTTTTGTTGTTTTTAATATCACTTGATTATGAGGTTGACATGTCAAACATCAATATTACATCATGATTTCCAAAAGTAGGATTGAAACAAACAAAACCATTTTAAAAATCTAATTGTATTTTTGTCAGATCATATTCAACAAATTTATTAAAATAGAAAAAAAGAAATTTGTTTCCTAAAATGGTCTATCAAGCTTTGTTAAATCATTTGTCAAAATAAAATTTTTTGAAAATTCCTTTAAATATAAAGAATTTTCTAAAATTTATACACGAGAGAAAAACAATTTTCTAATACATTATATCAACAATATTATTGTTTTTTTTAAAGTTGGTTAAAAAACTTATTGAAATGCTAAATTTATTAAATATTTTTATTAATATAAGTAAGAATGAACTTTTTAACTTAGAAAAATTGTTACAAATGAAAGAAATAGTTTTCTATGTCAATAAAACTTTAATAGTCGTTAAATATGCTCTAATGTATCAGAACTAAAACGATATATTATCTCTCAGACATGCTGACCGATCGATGCTGGCTCTGTATCCTGTACATATTCAAGCAAGAAACTAATAATTTGAATGCCGAGATTTTTGTAAAAGTAGGGATGTTTTGAAAACCCTTTGTAGAAATAGGGGTGTTTGAGTTTTGTTGGTAGAAATAGGGGTATTTTAATGGGAGCCCACCACCTAATAATCTGTTTTCTAAAATTTTCATTTTCAACCTTTATATATTTATAAATGTTATCCTCTAACTTACATCTTTCTTTCTAATTTATATCTTTATTTTCTGAAAACTTCATATCTAACTCTTATTATATATTATGTGTAAATTAATTTATTTAAAATATATGTATTAATTTTAGCAAGTTATATAACTAAATAGACCTCTTTAAAACCATCAAGTAACCAATATTTATGTAACAACTCATTTCCAAATAACATGAATTTAACGGTAATAAACGGAAATAAGTAACCAAAATGTTGCGGAAGCTTTAATAATTTAAAACATGACAAAATTCGCAAACTTGGGTCCAAAATGTACTAACTTTCAAAACAACTCAATTCATAATTAGTTTACAACACCAAATGTCTTCGATAAAAAAAACAATTTGTAATAACAAAACAAGTTGTTCGTATATCGTGTCCCAAACACAGCTGAACTGATTACGGATCCGAGCCATCAAACGTGAGCTTTTCCTTGTCTTTCGACTTGGTACCTGTCACTGAACCACATGAACCACAACGGGTTAAGCATAAAGCTTAGTGAGCACAAACCTAGGTTCTATGCATGCATGTACATAATCGTAAACATATAAATGAATAACTTGACATGTATCATGAACCTTACTCCAGGTGTATCCACCAAGAGCATCATACAGACACTGGTACCAAGCCTCTGAACCCAACTTCCCTAGGGGTAGTAATACCACCATAGGTACTATCGTGAAATTACATGCCAGTTCATACATTAACCACATATACATCATGATCACAAGCATAACAATATTGAACGCAGTTTAATGTACTCACCTTAGTTCGCTTCACAATTAATACAGTCAATCGCCACACAAGACGGAGTATCAAACACTTATGCATCACATCATCGTATGACACACATAAATAACATCTCAAGACTCATAACCGTAACTCTTGGTCTAGAACTAATTTAGACCTTCTAAAAGGGTAGGTAATTCAATTACGAACCCAACGGTCCTTTCGGAATCAAAATCGGAGCTAAGACGGAAAAGTTATGGCCAAAACAGTTTTCTACACAAAACAGGGGCTAGCGGTCGCTAGCTGCCATTCCCAAACTTTCTGTCCGAGCTCACGATCACCTAATGGTCGCTAGAAGGCTTTCAGGGAGGCTAGCGGTCGCTAGACTTTTTCCCTAGCGGTCGCTAGGCATACAAATCAGCTTACGAAGCCAAAAACGCAAATTCTTCTTTTTGGCATAACTTTCACATCCGAAGTCCGATTCGACCGATTCAAAAAGCCATGGTTTCGTATTTCCAAGCTCTACAAGACTACCACAATCATTCTAATACCATCTAACATCATAACACTCAATTGGTGATCCAAAGATCACCAATTTCATCCACAAAACACATATAAACCCTAACCCTTGAAAACTAACCAATACTTGAAATTCAACAACAACAAAGGGAAATTGATGATTACCTTGAGTTAGGAACTTAGTTCTAACGATAAATCAACGATCGATCGCACCATGAACACACGATTTTCTTCCCAAGCACCCATTCCCTTTGAAGTCTCCCAAACCTTTTCTTTTCTCTCAAGCTTTGACAAATGATCAAAAGAGAAGGGTTTGATCATACTAACCCTTATATACATACACTTACACACAACATCCTCCACTTCCTACATTTTACATTCTAGTCCTCCTACTTGAAAATTACATAGACTAACCAAAAACATCTTATCCTTAACCAACCAAGTTAAATTCTTAACTTTGGGAAACGGGGCGTTACAATTTAAAATATATTACAATATGAGGAAATTACAACACGAATTAAATGGTAACTAGAACATGAAGATATTACAATAAAACGAAATTAAAAGATCAAGTAGATAATGTTGGGAACCGGAGGCACAAACAAACGCAGCGGAAAACTAAATCCGATTCCCAATCGAGGATCCAATCCTAAAACCATACAAATACAATAAAGGGGAAAAAGTTATTGAAAATCCGTTATTGTTTATCAGCCCAAAGCCTTAATTTATAAGGATAAATTAGGCAGTGTTTGATACCAATTTTATCTCTTTAATTAATCAAACTGATTAATTAATAATTATATAATTTCTTTTTATAATTATCCTCTAATTAATCTAACTGATTAATTTAACTAATAAATAATTTAACTAATTATTTATTTTCTCTCTTTAAATAATTAACAAACAATTAATTATTTCTCTCACACACATAATCCAAATGTTCTCAATTTAGTGTGTAGCGGTGTGACCTACTAGTGTCTTATAACATTGGACACGGTAACCCTGTTACTGTCTCGCACATAATCCTAACAGATAAAACATTACAATAATAACTAAACACTAAACTAAAATACAAATTAAATAGAAGTATCATAAACTCATTTCCTTTTTTTTCTTTTTCTTTTTATATTTTGTAATTTTATCCAAAATAAATAGTTATGAAAATATTATTTGCATCCACACAATCAATATATAATAAAAGAGTAACTGGACTGCCACGTGTTGTCGTCTGGTGAGTTGGTTTCAAGATTTTCCCACCTAAATATGTATCTGAACGCATTTTACACTTTCGGTTCATTTAGGCTTATAGCCTTACTTGATTGACATGTGTCATCTATTTATCTCCTACTTTTACTTTCTTATTTTATTTTTAATCTTCTAATTTTTACTTAAAACTCATATAGTTAGTTATTTATTTATTTTTAATCCCTAAATATTTCAATTTATATTTTACACCCTCGTCAATTTCCCAATCTCGTTAGTTTTAATTCATATTTTAATTTAGTGTTTAGTTCTTATTGTAATGTTTTATGTACTTGATCTTTTAATTTCATAATATTGTAATATTTTTAATGTTCTAGTTACCGTTTAATTCGTGTTGTAATTTCCTCATATTGTAATATATATTAAATATTGGTATTAACTTGAAGGTTTTAAAGAAGTCTATTTACTTATATAACTAGCTAAAATTAATACATATATTTTAAATAAATTAATTTACATATAATATACATACGAAAGTTTTATGAAAATAATGATATAAATTAAAAAGAAAAATGTAAGTTAGAGGGTACCATTTACAAATATATAAGGTTTGGAAATGAAAATATTAAAAATCAGATTATATAAGTAGTGGGCCCCATCAAAATACCCCTATTTCTACCAACAAAATTCAAACACCCCTATTTTTACAAAGGGTTTTCAAAAGACCCCTATTTTTACAAATAACTCTTTGAATGCCATTAATGCTAGCTTGTCTTCAACTTAAAAAACCATTCAAAACTTAATTATTCTAATAATGGAATAATCCAATCTCATGGATTTTATTCGTATCATTTGCTTGCTTCTCATTCCTCAAAACACCTTAGGATTATATAATTTACACATGATCTAATTTCTTTTATCATATTTGTTTATAAATCTAAGAATCCCAAATAGGACCAAAAGCTGGGATCCCTTTACTCTTGCATGCATTCACCACATCCCTACTCCCTTGAGGATTACTAGTTACAATCACCACCTCCGCCCCCCACTTCTCGGCCACCGCAACGCTCATCTCCGCCACGTTCGGCCGCCCCATCACCGTCGTGTCGTGAACCATCACCTTCTCCTTCGGATGCCCGCTCACCCACTTCTTTATCTCTTTCCCGAAGTTCTCTTCGATCCCTTTCGCCACCCACAACAAACACACATCCGTCGGACCGTGTTGGAGCAAGAAGGACAAAAAGACGCAAATGCCCGAACCCGTTGCCACCACCAAGACTCGGTCGTACATGTTCACCAGGTAAGGCAGGCCTGCGAAATGGACTTGCCTTACCCATAAGTGGGTGGGCGGGTCCGAGACAAGTGATCTCGTGAAGTCGCCTACCGCACCCGCCAGCACCATGTGCTCTTCCTTCCCATCCGATATGATCCCAAAAGCATGCCATTCGGACATTGGGGACGGACTTATTCGACATAGCATCCCCGGTTTCACTCCACCCGCGAACTTAATAATCGAAGCGTGACCCGATGGCTCCGAGACCTTGACCGCGACCCGCCTCACCGTTACCCACGGGATTATAATCAGTACGGTTATAGCCAATGTCAACCAAAATTCTCGCGCTTTAACCAATCTTGATCCCACGTCTTTCGCGTAAGATTTCGTCTCGGGTTCGTAGGTTTTCATGAGCACGATGAACACCCAAAGGAGAACCAACGAACACCCAACCCGCGAACCGATGGGTTCTCTCGAACACGTTATGGTGGAGGTGGCGGACGAGTGGGAACGCCGCGAGACAACAAAGGGCGAGAAGCGAGAGGATGGCAAAAGCCACACCGATTATTGCCTTCGACGTCTCCTCTCGATCTTTAAGCGTAAGAACTAAAGAATAGGTAAGCCAAGCGACCGAAGAAACTCCACATCCACTATGTATCCCACCTAAAGATTGAAGTAAAGCGGTGGTCGCGGTTTTGACGCCTAACGGGACCCACGAATGTCCGAAAAGGTTGACCGCGAGCCAGAACACGACACGCAAGAAGGCCTCGCTTCGACATAGGGTTAGAGCCAGAAGGTTTTCAATAGAGAAAAGAGTTGCATGCTTTCTTGCATATGGAAAATGACCCATGGCAGCAAGAACTAACCCTGTAACATTGAGAGCCAAGAAAACCATAAAGAGTCTCTTATAGACTGTAAACAAGCCTTGATCTAGCAATATCACTGACAATCTTGAATCTTTCTTAGGGTTTGTTGGCTTAGAAGAAAGAATCCTTTTACTATGAGCTTTTGGTTCTTCTTCTGGAAGTGGGCTTTCTTCTATATTGATCAGAAGACTGTGGTCATAATCTTCATCTTCTACTTCTAGGTCACAAAAATGGCTACTGGGTCTGCTAAGGGACCTTGAGATGGCTATGGCACCCCAAGCTTGAATGATCTTGTTAGAAGTGTTCTCCCAAGGAGCCCAAATACGTCCACTGGCTCCAATGGGGAATGGATCCTTTTGTGGTTGGATCTCAAAGGATACACCTCTACAGCTTGAAAACCTCTTATCCAAGATATCTTGATACATCTTAATACCCTCTTTTCTATTCAGTTGTTTGAACTCAACACTGAAATGAATGAAAAGATGCTTGTGGTCTGTGTGCAATTATGCACACTTTTTTCAAATTTATAGAGGCAAACCTGTGCATTAATGGGTTGTACCGTACAACACAAAGGAATTAAACTAAATGCTCTTTATTTTCAGATAGGGCTAGCTAGCTCCTTAATTTAATATATATGCAAAAATGATCATTATTCATTAGCCAGCAGGATCTTGAAGGGAATAATTAAAGGGGCTGCCATTTCTGGAAAGCTAGTCGCACCAACAATGGGAATGTTCTTAATTGGTGCTTATATGACAATTTCAATGACAAATTTTATTTTTTGACAGAAAGAAACCAAAGAATTGTTACCAGATAAAAGGGGTTAGGGGGAGGCTAGAAATACATTGACAAAGAAGAAGAGGCCAAAGGACTCTTGACCCATGAATCCCAAGAAATTAACAAACCCTCCCAAACTTGGGATGTGTTTGATCCAACTAAATGCAAAAAAAAAAAAAAAACTGTACTTAATGTTATTTCAACACCTTTCTAGCTAAACAAATGTTGTTTCAACACCTTTAAGTTAGAAATGACAATTGATGGTGGAAAATTATATAGGGTTAAGTACATCGAAAATGTATTGAAGTTATCACATTTTATCATTCTATACTCAACTTAAAACTTACCATTGTATGACTCAACTTAAAAAATCGTCATTTTTGCAGGTTCAATACATTAAATGGTAAGTTTTTTAAGTACTTTAAGTGGATACATAGAATGGTAGTTTAGTACATAGAATGATAATTTTAGCAGGTTCAGTACATACAATAGGAAGTTTTTAAGTTGAGTAGATACAATAATAAAAGCTGACAACTTGAAGACATTTTGGTATACTTAACTCTATATGGATAGTTGGGGTATGGCCTATGGTAGAAGTAAAGAATCCAATGAGGTTGATGTTGTTAACCTATTTCTAGGTAAGTTGAACCCTTATTATTAATTATATGTTTCCGTATATAACGCTTGACTTGCATAGCTGGATATATATGTTTATGGCAAGTTATTTTGTAAGACATATAGGCTTTTTTAATTACTTTTTTTTAATATTTAATTTGGGACATAAATGATAGTAACTAAAACTTAATTAAACATAAATAGAAAGAACTTACAATCTAAAACCCTAAAAAGTATATCATGGCTTTCATTTTCCTACCTGAAAATTAAGTCATTATGAATAATTGCATATGTAAATAACAGAGTATGCTCAAGAGATTTATTGATTTTGAGTTTATGATAACATTTTGTTATAAGCTATATATTTGATATCAGTGATTCATCATTTTGTTTAATTTACAAAATTTATATGAATTTAAATTGTTAATTGTAAAAGCCAAAAATGTAAAATTGAAGGTCAAAATGATCATAATGTTAAGTTGTATGTATTTTAATCGACTTCTTTTTGCAAGCTAAAGCCGTAAAAGGATCGATGAAAAGTCTTCATCAAGAAACAAAACCTAGAACCATCTTACATAGTAATGTGGTGGGTTAAAACTTAAAAGTGTTATGAGTATAAATGCATGCTTTAAGGGCTTATACATGATGCATAAAATTTTAAAAACTTGTACCTCATGCTTTAAATGTATCATAAGATAGTATAGATATATACAAAAACCTACTATATCAAGTAAGATTTTACATATTCATATCAACTGTTTGCTATTTATTTCACAATAATTTAAACTTTGTAAAAGAAATTTTATCTTTGTTGCTTTTATTCGTAAGTGTTAGTAGGTTTTTCAAAAATGAAAATAAGAGTAAATGGGGACAAGTTATAGTAAATGATGGGTAAAACTAGGACATAAACAATTCAAGGCATATTTTCTCGATTAAAGCATATTTGTTGTTTCACTTTTGATGTTACGATACAGGATAACCACATGAAGTGATATTTCCATGTAAAATACCATTCAAGAGTTATTGTTGAACGGTAACTACTTGTCTCTACAATACGTTTAATTATGTAGAAGATCTATCGTTCAATGCAATATTTATCACCCTATAATACAATGGTCCATTGATATGAAACTTGATTAACGATAGATATGTGCTCGTTTCTAACAATTGGTGAATGTCTATTACATAAAAGGATATATCGAGTAGCGAATAAAAAAGGATTCTTAATGCAAGTATAGGTCTGATACTCTTTTTTGCCACAAAATAAGCATACCTTTTTCAATAGAAAGCCTAAATAGTATGTAATATGCTACTAGATCACATCACTATCATCAAAGTGTATCATTTTCATATAGTTAAATGTTTGAGAAATTTTTTAAAATAGACCATTTTAGGTTTACCGTTACAAAATAATTTCAAATTCTCCATATCATAAAAGATTAAGTATTAGACAAAGCAAAAACTTAAAAACACATTTATTTTGGGAAGAAGATAATCTTTAACCTCTTATGTTATCTTCATCCATAAAAAAACATTTATTATTTATCGTTTTGCATAACATCATGTCAAGTAAAATAGATAAAAAGAATCATAAAATAATTCCGGTTTTATCGAGTCGTCAATGGAGGCTTTGTCCATGTTTGATTTACTGTAACTGTATCATATATACACATCAAAATGATGTCTTTGTACTTGTTACGTGGGAGATGTATATACATATATATATATATATATATATTTGCTAATATATTAATGGCTGGCTGCGATCAATCATGTTGGAAAACTTCTGCTTTCTAGTCTCAACTTATCTGCCGATGTAAAATATCCCTTTCCCCAATATGATGATGATGATTAAAAACAAATAATACCCTTAAAATATGAAATTGCCAAAAAGTATTTGTCCTTAGATTGCATCAAGTTTAGGGAGATTATCCATCAAAATCTTTTAAGAATATGTGATCAAATTTTATTCCAATGATATTTCGTATACTTATAGGACGCTTGAACCAACTGCTGTTTCAAGAAGTTTATGATCAACGAGCATAAGTGCCTTGAATGCATGAACATACATGCGAGCTCTATGAAATAAAGGATTTGTTTTAATACAAAGAGATTTGATAGACCATGTCTAGTTAATATAGGATTCCAGCATAAACCTGCATCAATAGCTCAGTCATACTCTTGGATACTGTTTTCCATGATTTTCTAGGGTCGACCTTTGGGCGGGGCATGTATATTTATCTGCCGTGCCAAAAAAAAAAAAGATAATTCAAGAAAAATTAAAAATCGTTACCTGCCCGGCCCAAATAGCATTAGTCGGGTGCCCAAATAGCTCTCGACCATAGAAACCGTTACCTGCCTATAACCTCGTCCATGCCCGGCCCAAAGGTCGACCCATGAACTGGGGTGTCACCTCCTGTTCCCCCCAAATCGAACCCAAGTAGACAGGAATACCATCCACTGCCCCCCTCAGGATGTTACCGACCGTAGAGCTACAAAAGAATTGACAAATGTTCTTAGTTTGTGCATGGAGGATTCGAACTTGAGTGGGCACTATGTACCCTCCAAGCACTAACGACTATTATTTATTAATTGAACTTAATGAAATTTGTATTACTCAGGTTTACATTGTTTGATTAAATTATTGGATAATTGAATAAGTGTTCATTTAATTTGATTAATTACAATTTATTTGTTTCTCAATTCCCACATAAATTTGATTTATCACGAAGGGATATCATTGGTGTTGTAACCCCTTAAAGGCTGTATCTTTCTGTATTGCTTTAGTACCTCACTAGCTTTATAAAATTCTTTCTTTCTTGCTGTCCAAAAAAATCATAAAGGGATACCATTTTTAGGGTAAGCTATTTTCTTTAAACGGCATTTTTTGGGTAAGCTATGAAAGACACAGGGTTAAGATTGAGAAAATGGTTATATAAGTAAAAACTATATATAAAGATTTCTTTCATACAACCATGCAACACCCTAATTTTATTAAAATATCCGTCTATAAATCGTCAGAAAACTCTTTATTTACCGACGATATTTAATTTCGATGCTAAAAAATTGGATTTTGTCGGTGAACCGTCGATTTTTGTCATAATTTAGCAACGGTTTTTCCCGTCAGAAATAGCCGTTGAAAATAAGGATTTTTCTAGTAGTATGACTAACAAGACTCTTTGGACCCAAAATCCTTAGATAAGGTATCCAATCCCACTCAAAATGAATGGCCCACCTCGCCTAAGTTTGATAATTGGGCCCATTCTAATTTCCCTAAGTCTGATGATTTTGAAAATCCTATGGAAGAAAACAATGATGATTCTTTAGTTGAGGAGACAAAATTAGTCTCGTCGGAGGCAAAGGAGGAAGAAACGGGGTGGCTTTTTGAGGCCAGGTTTGAAGGAAGAAAGGGACCCAGAAGGCGAACGAAGAAGATGAAGAAGATTAAAAGCCCGTGTACCTGCTCAAGGAAGAAACGAGGGCATAATTGCAAGCACTTGAAAGAATTTGGGGGTTTAACTAGAGAAATTCTAATCAACAACAGAGAGGATCAACTATCTTCTGACTCTGAAGCGCTAATTAGCCGTTCAAACAGGCGTCTCAAACAAAATGCAGGTTTGGATATTTCGTCTTCCCTCCCGGTGGTAATTCCCTCTCAAGAACTAGATAGTCTGATTAAAGTTGGCAAAGCTATTGGAGTCGAACTAGGGAATGACACCGAATTGCTGAAAGATATGTTAGGACTGGGAGAACAAGGTAATCCATGTTAAGGGTTCTTTCATGGAATATAAACGGAATTGGGAAGGTGGAGAAACGGAAATGGGTGAAAGACATGGTTGCTGAAAAAAAGCTCTGTTTCCTTTGCTTGCAAGAAACCAAATCGGTGGTGGATAATGCTTGGCAATTAAAATCGATTTGGGGCGGAAAGTCGTTCGATTTTTGCTCACTCGATGCTTCCGGCAGATCTTCGGGCATTCTCACTGTTTGGGATACCGAACTTTTTGAAGCCACTAATACGACGGTACAAAATGGGTTCATTGTTGTACAAGGTATTTGGAAAGAAAAACGTGCTCGGATTGGTGTGATTAATGTCTACGCTCCGCAATGTGTAAGCAGAAGGAAAGTCCTCTGGGGGGACATTACGGGAGTTCTGCAGAATGACCCAGACGCGGCGTGGATCATTTGCGGAGACTTTAATGAAGTACGTTTCCCGGAAGAAAGGAAAGGTTCGATATTTAATCACCAAGGTGCGCATTACTTTAATAATTTCATCTCTTCGGCGGGTCTTTTAGACTTGAAGCTCGGCGGTCGGAAATATACTTGGATGAAATCTGATTTCTCCAAACTAAGCAAGTTGGATCGTGTACTTGTTAACATGGAACTTGTTGATATGTGGCCCTCGGCAAACTCAGTTGCCCTTCCGAGAATCCTCTCTGACCATTGCCCCATCTTGTTTGAATCTGGAAGTGCTGATTTTGGGCCGATTCCCTTCAAGTGCTTTAACTCCTGGCTTTCTGATCCGGAGCTGGATAATCTGATCAGAACGAGTTGGAAGGAAAAACTTCCGGAATTCCATGTGTTCTCAAAAATTGAATGTCTTTCCCGAAAGCTTCGGCATATTAAGAAAGTAATCAAAGAATGGAGAGTAAAGTCGTCCAGAAAAGAATCAGAAGTGCTGGATAATATTAAACAAAGGGTTGCGGCGATTGATCTTCTAGTTGAGAACGGGTTTGTTGACAACTCATTAGAGCAAGAGAGGTACGATCTTATGTGTAAAGCAAGCGACCTGTATTCGGCAAAAGTGCATGATCTTAAGCAAAAAGCCAAGACTAAATGGCTCGCCGAAGGTGACGAAAATTCTCGTTACTACCATGGAATCGTCAGCCAAAGGATCAAGTCGGCCAGGATTCATGGTGTCAACGATAATGGGAGCTGGACATCCTGTCCAACAAGAATCAAAGACATTGCATTCGACTTCTTTAAAGCTAAATTTGAAGAATGTCATACATTGCGCCCTCTCTTGAAAAGTTCCCTATTTCAAAAGATTTCGGACACGCAAAAGTCCTGGTTGGAAGTCCCATTTGATAGTCATGAGGTCAAGAGAGCAGTGTGGAGCTGCGGGAATAACAAGGCACCGGGCCCTGACGGTTTCACCTTCGAATTTATCCGTAAATTCTGGGATACGGTAGGAGATGACTTTGTTGAAGCGGTGAAGTTCTTTGAGACAAATCAGTTTATCAATCCTTCAAGCAACTCCTCATTCATTACTTTAGTTCCCAAGGTGAGTGATCCTCTCTCATTAGCAGACTATCGACCAATTAATCTTATTGGTTGCGTTTGCAAAGTCGTTTCAAAGGTACTAGCAGAAAGGCTAAAATCTGTCTTAGATACTGTCATTAGCAGCTCTCAAACTGCTTTCTTGAAGGGACGCAGTATCCTAGACGGGCCGTTGATGGTTAACGAGATAATCTCGTGGGCAAAGCAAAGAAGGAAAAAAGTTCTAATGTTTAAAGTGGACTTTGCCAAAGCCTTCGACTCTCTGAATTGGAATTTTCTCGACGACGTACTTTTGCAGATGGGGTTTGGTGAGAAGTGGCGGGCATGGGTAAAAGGACTTATTACCACTGTCAAATGTTCGGTCCTTGTTAACGGATCCCCGACGAAGGAGTTCCGGATGGAGAGGGGAGTAAGACAAGGGGACCCCCTAGCCCCATTCCTCTTTATTCTTGCTGCAGAAGGGCTTAACGTTGCCTTTAGAGAAGCTCAACGGAAAGGCATCTTTAAAGGAGTGTCGCTCGATAACTCGGAAGAAGAGATTTCCCTCCTCCAGTATGCAGATGACGCCATCATCATGGGAGATTGGGACCACTGCAATGCGAGAAACATGGTTAGAATCCTAAAATGTTTCGAACTATGCTCGGGGCTGAAAATTAATCTTTCAAAAAGCAAATTGGTGGGAGTTTCGGTGAGTAGTGAGGAAACTCGTAATATGGCACGGTGGCTTAACTGTAAGGAGGACTCACTCCCATTCATCTATCTGGGGTTACCGGTGGGTGGAAATATGACAAAAGTTTCAAGTTGGCAACCAGTCATTGATAAATTCAAAAGCCGACTCTCCTCCTGGAAGGCAAAAAGCTTGTCTTTTGGTGGACGACTTTGCTTATGCAAATCCGTTTTGGGAAGCCTAAGCACCTACTACTTTTCATTGTTCAGGGCGCCAAAGAAGGTTCTTAATACCTTAGAGAATTTGCGACGTCGGTTCTTTTGGGGAATCACGGAAGGCTCCAAAGGTGTCAATTGGGTAGCTTGGAACAAGATTCTTCGAGACAAGAAAAGTGGAGGATTAGGTATCGGAAGTCTCCATGCATTCAACCTGGCGATGCTTGGGAAATGGTGGTGGCGAGAACGACTCGAACCAAACGCAAAGTGGATAGAGGTGGTGCGCCGATGCTCCATTGGTAACAATAGATTGAAAAGAGGAGTTTGGAACGATATCAAAAATATTGATAAGGATCTTGGCGGGATGGGAATTAATATGAATAGTTTACTTCAGCAAAGAGATGGGGTTTGGAGCTGGCTACTTGACCCAAGCAACGGCTTTACGGTTCGTTCATTGAGAATTTTAATTGACTGCATTAACCTTCCTACGGCGGAATCAGAGACAATATGGGTAAAATGGGCGACTAGCAAGGTTAATGTTCATCTGTGGCGAACCCTTGGCAACCGGCTTGCAACGATGGATAATCTTTCCGCACGTGGAGTAACGTTTCAATCCAGCGACTGCACGTTTTGCAACGCAAAAACAGAAAGTCTGGACCACGTTTTCGGTGATTGCTCGACGACTAGACTTGTATCGGCTCTCCTTACCCGTTGGATAGACTGGTGGCCGTCGAATGAATCATCAGTTACGGGGCTATGGACGGCGATTGATTTAAACTCGAGTAATGGTGTAGATCGGGAAGTTCGAAGAACGATTGCTGCTGCATTTTTTTGGGTTCTTTGGACGCACAGGAACAACAAGGTGTTTAGAGGAAAGATGAAGAACGTCAAAGAAATTAGCGAGGAAATCCAATTCGCTGCGTTTGATTGGATCAGGTGTAGGTCCAAAGGTGGTAAGCTCCTCACTTGGGAAAATTGGTGTTGTAATCCTATAAAGGCTGTTTCCCTCTGTATTGCTCTAGCTCCTCGCTAGTTTAAATAAAATTTCTTTTCTTGCGGTCCAAAAACAATATGATTTAAGCAATCTTATTTAGGTTATCGTTTTAAAGCTTTATAATATAACTATTTGTTCTCGTTAGGCTTTAAGCCTAACACTTTTCCTTAAACCAACATATATATCAGGTTCAGTTAGTAGTAAGGTCTGAGCAGTGGCAGATTCATAAATGTTTTTAGTTGGTGGCACACTTTAGAGTGTCGAAAAACTTCCTAAATCGGACAATTCATCCTAACCAAAACGGTTCAGGTCATTAATTTTCGGCTTACAGTGTTCGGTTAATTGAATAAAGATAATTCATATTGTTTGGTTTTCGCTTAACTTTTTTAGTATTTCGGTTAAACAAGGACAATACACTACTATTTGTATATTTTTCTATTTCATTTAAACTTAAAAGCGAATGAACACAAATATATTACATGTTGATACAAATTTTGATTACGTCACAATAATGAACCGAACTGCTAGACGAATATTTGATTAAACAAGTTTGTACATTTTTTTAACCAATTTATAACAAACCTAATGAAAGGTTATTCTCAAGTACTGTGTATTGCAATGGACTGATTAAACAAATAGACAATTGTTGAGGGCCTTGCCTTCTTGTAAATAGGGGCCCACCATAAAACTTTACTTAAAAAAGTGATGCTAAAGATTATTCTACAAAAAATGGTGGATTTATAAGTGGCCTAGGACCCGAACAGGCAAATAGGCAAGGCATGCATCCACCCCTAGCTCCGAGGCCTTGAGCAGAATGGTGGAAGCCGTTAGGCCAAGCAAGCGTACCCATGCCTTAGGCTTAGTGGGCTCAAGGCCGGCGGGTTTGGTAGTTTGGGCAGGTACCAATACATGCTTAGTGGGCTCAGCGGCCAGGGACGGAGCTATTTAGGGGCACACGGTGGCACGGGCCACCGTTAAATTCCTCCGTCGTAGTGTAAAAAATTACGGTGCCACTGTATCAATTTATCGTGTGCCACCTTATATATTTTGAAACTACAATAAAGATACAAGTTTTCTTGGGTTGAGTTGGTTAGTTACTTGCTTTATAACCATAAGATCATGGGTTCAAGAGACATTTTTTGTACCAAGAATTGAACTTGAGACTTCACCTTTGAAAGACAATGAACCAACCACTAAACCATTAGAGACTTTGTGAAATTTTTTTATATATATGTTCTTTATACTTAAATGGTGCCACTGTTTGAAAAAAGTTCTAAATCCGTCTCTGTCAGCGGCATGGGGCTCAGCGGTGTGGCCACACCGCCAAGCTTCTCTCTCCCTCTCTCACATTCTCTTTTTTTTTCTTATTGCATTGGGTATTTTGTTTGGAAAGGTTCTGGTACTAAATAGAGAGGGTTCCAGAGGGCTTATTGTGGGGTTGGGAAAAGTTGATGTGACGCTGATGTAGCAATGGGGTACGCATAGCCTTAGAGGCTCTTTTGGGAAGTGTGAGCTTTTGATGACAGTGGTACATTCTTATACAGGATTCTTTGGGAAGATTTTGTTGAAACCGGTACTTAATCTAGGCTAGTGTAGTTTAGATTAGTAGGTTGTCGGTTATATTCATCATTTGATGTTTGTAAACGCTTTACATTTTCCCTTTTTAGGTGATTTATTTATATACCAATATTGTTTCATACCAATTTCCATATTTAAATTCACCTCTATTTTTAGGTGAATTGTTTTCTTGAATGGCACATAACTCACGCATACGTCCCCACATAAAGTCGACGAGGTATTTGGGATTCATATGGGCACCCGACTAATCCTCGGCGACCATGGACCGACCCGAAAGCCGACCCATAGATTTCGGAATACGCTCACCCCAAATCGAACAGTGGATGGCATCTTAGTTGTTTGAACATTATGATCGATCCACTTAGATTATTAGAAAAGATCCCTTCATCGACAAATATTGGTAATTTCGATGGAACATATCCACGGGGTCGAAATATATTAAGTAAAACAAAACTAGAAAAACTAAAAATAAATTATCCTTCCCTAATATCCAATGGATTTATGAGAAATTGATCCATTAGTGATCAATCGTTTGTCTATCGTCCCGTTTGTAATAAGATTTGTTGTTAACTATGTCCGTTGATGATCCCTAGTGGCTAGTGATCATGTATTTCCAACGATATTTTGTAGACTTTTAGTGATGGATCATTGACAGATTTTGCCGTCGCTAAAGTATTATGTTTTGTAGGTGACTCATTTTTTTGGAAGGTTCACCTGGACTTTGGCCAGAATACATCCTTGACAATTTTTTCCGAGAGCTAGATGAGATTAATACTCAGTGACCCCTGGTTGCTCACCCCCAAAATCGAACTTGGGTTGGTTGTTACACCTTCCACAAGCCTTAACCGACAGGCTGTTCCATTCTACGCAAATACGTTTTCCCCCGATTTTTACGTAATCATGAAGTAAGACCGATTAATGCATCCCATGCCTTCAATCTTTGACTATACCACTTGTCTATATGTTTTATTTGTCTACTCCGCATAAAGAATTTTTCTTATTGGAATGATTGTAGCGTTGACCAGAGAATGATTGAACGTTGACTTTAATTAAACCCAACAAGTTAACATACAAGTGTCAATAATAAAAACTCAAATTTGATTGTGAACTTAACGATAAAAACTCAAATTTGATTGTGATCTTAAGGACAGTTGAAAACGCGTCACGTATTTTATTTGGCTCATATTTAGTGTGAATAGTCTTGTATTATTCAGACTGAATATATCACACGTCGCGTTCTCGGTTGTCCTTACGTTCATAATAAAAAATGATTTTCCATTTGAAATGTCTCCTGAGCGTGTGCGAGTATACTAGGCACGATCCCAACTATCCTTTGATGGCTCCATGTCTACGGGTCCCATAAAGTTTTAGGCGAGGTGATAAATTTGGCAATAACCAAACAAAATAAATATTAAACCCAGACATAAAAAACAATGTTAATAGCGGAGACAGGGGAATAAAAATTTAACTTGTTGATTCATAGCATAAGAGAAATTAAAGTAGAGAAACCAA
This sequence comes from Centaurea solstitialis, assembly GCA_030169165.1. Classification (NCBI taxonomy): domain Eukaryota; kingdom Viridiplantae; phylum Streptophyta; class Magnoliopsida; order Asterales; family Asteraceae; genus Centaurea; species Centaurea solstitialis. The sequence continues at coordinate 45,339,502 of CM058040.1, forward strand.
TAATGTCAAAAAAACAACAGATTTAACATTCAAATTTGTTGATACGAAAAAGTCAAAGAAAAAACCATGGATCGAAATGAAGAAAGTACAAACGAACTAGATGTGTTCAGAAATAATCTTCTTAGTAGAATTTTCAAGGTTTAGATTCAAAGTTTTTTGTAAAAATAGGGTGGTTTTGAGATTCCTTTGTAAAAATAGGGTAGTTTTAAAATGCTTTGTAGAAATAGGGTTGTTTTAAGTGGGGTTCACCATTTTTCATATAAAGCGTATTATTTTATTTTGTATTTACATATTGCACCTTTTGAATGTTACAAGTATAACCCTCTAACTAATATCACATTTTTACTTTACATTTCTTTATTTAAAAAATACTACTTTTAACCCTTATTGTATATTATATATAAATTGATTTTATTAATAAAAATGCAAATAAAACTCATGCATTATATTTGAAAAAGTATACCATTAAATAAATTGTTTCTATACTTTCAAATAGATACCATTGTTGAATATATTACAATGCTAAGAAATATATTCCTCAATGCAATGACTTCTATAAAAAGTTTTTTTTTTTGTTAATAAGTAATATTTTTTTTACATTTACACACATAATTTATAGAAAGATGAATATGTTTTATAATTTGATTTTTTGTAGATATTCGGTATTGATATATTGTAACCGTATAGAAGAGAGTTTATATATATACACTCAATATTAGGTTCTTTTTAATCGTCTCAACGAGAGCTTTCTAATAATGTATTTTGTTATAGAAAATTTTAACATTATTTCAAATATTTGATTAATAAGTTTAATTTTATATTGAATGAGGGGGTTAGTTGAAAATTTAAAGGGTCAAAGTGAAGTTTTTTTAAATGAATAACTGCATTTTAGAAAAATTATTGATAAATCATTTCTAATGCAAGAAAGCTTTCCGGTAACCTTTCAATTGATGTTGTAATTTAGCGTTCAATTTGTATCTTAAGCTAGCATCGTAATTGTTATTGTAATGTCTTATGCACTTGATCTTGTAATTTCATAAAATTTTAATATATTTGTGTTGTAATTTCGTAGCATTATAATATATTCAATATTGGTATCTTTTTTAAGGTATCAAAGAGATTTACTTAATGGTATAAATTTTGAAAAATAATGCATGAGCTTTAATTACATTTTATTGATAAAATCAATTTATATATAATATACAATAAGGGTTAAAAGTAATATTTTATAAACAAAGAAATATAAAGTATAAAATTGATGTTAGTTAAAGGATTATATTTGTAATATTCATAGGGTGTAATATGTGAATAAAAAATAAAATAATACTATTAATATGAAAAATGGTAGACCCCACATGAAACAACCCTATTTTTACAAAGGATTTTCAAACTACCCTATTTTTACAAAGGAATTCTAAAACCACCTTATTTTTACAAAAAACTCTTTAGATTCATGAGAAAGAATGTAGAAAAATGAGTGTCGTGGGGAAGAGAGAACATTTGTTGGCACAGGAGAAAACCATTTGGGAAAAAAATCCGCCATTCAATCTACTCAAAATTGAAAAGAGATGGCTACAATGAAATTGCGGGTGGGGAGAAATGTAGAAGACATGGTTTCCAATTGCTTTCAAGGTTAATGTGATTTATTAGGCGATGAAAACATGTTTTGATGGCAATCTGAGTGCAAATGCTCATATTTCATGCTATATTTTTGGCAACCAAACCATGGGACAAGCATGAGAGAGGGGGGGAGGGAGGGAGAGGGAGGTATTAGTATTGTACTGAAATCAATGTAAAATACGTTTATAAAAACCCGAATCTAACCAGTGCCTCAAACTTATTTTCAGCAGCTAATGGTAGTCTTGTTTCATCAACAACTGCTACAACAAGCTTTGCATCAAACTTGTATAGAAGATGTATGTCTGTAAATACAAGTAGGAACAAATATCCTGCGAAACAAAAATAAATAAATCTTCCAAGGATAAAAATGCTAACCTTTCTTCGCATTAAACTTGTACATAAACTTAGAAGTTTTTCTTTTGTATTTGTGAAGTTTTCAGTTGAAAATGCCAAACATGTTTGATTTTGTAAAAACTTTACAAATGCTAAAGAATGAGTTGGAAAATACAGTTTCTAATATGAATGTGAAAATATCTAATTTACAAAGGGAACTTCAGACATCAAAAATTGAGAGTCTTATGAATGTACAAAAATACAATAATATTTTTGTTGAATGAAGAAAATTGTATGCAAAAATCAAAGACCTTGAGGACAAGTTCTTAAAAAGATGTCAAACAAACTAGACCATCTATATGAACTAGTGAAAAAAGTTTAAGTTCTATTATTCAAAAGAGGTATCAGGTATAATATTCCTCATTGCGTAAAATGGGCATTTCTAAAACTCCAACCAAGTGATATTTAAACATGTGATTCATCAGAGGTTGTTTTTTCTTGATCCTCGAGGTGCACTAGGACTTGGTTGTAAACAAAGATGGGAAGTTCATTTGTAAACCCAAAAAAGGTCGTAAAACATGTAAACTCATGGTTGCATAGATTAAATCAATAAAACTGGTTCATGGAGTTGTTTAATATGATGGAAATGTTTCATATATTTTTGATGAAATTGTTTCATATTTCATGTTTTTATTCCAATGAAACTTTTTTCTTATTTATGTGAAACTTTTTTCATTTCTATGTAAAAAATACCTTCATATGAAACAATACTATCAAAAAATTTAGTATATGAAACATTTTCATCATATTAAACAACTTCACAAAAGATTTTTCATTGATTTACATATGCATCCATGAGTTTACATTGTTTACAGTTTTTTTTTGCGTTTACAAATGAACTTCCTTCTATATATACAATCTACTTAGTTTGTATTTGATACTTCCCCTATAAATATATACATATATATATATAGAGAGAGAGAGAGAGAGAGTTCAGAGTCCACCAGAAAACTTTAAATAAACGAAAACTAAAAAAAACACTTCATCAACCTTTACGCCCTGTTCTCGAGTTTAAAATTTAAAGGAGAGAAAGGGAAGGAGAGGAAAGGAAAAGAAAGGGAGGGAGAGACTTATCCTTCCAAATCATCCCATTTTTGGAAGGAAAATGAAGGATAACTTTTAAGAGAAAAATAAGGGAGAGTTATCCCTCAGGCCATCCTTTATGGTGCAGGCCATACCTGTCATACCTGCTGCCACATCAGCTGCCACATCAGCTTTCCCACTACCCTACCAACTCCATATCTTTCATCCACTATCATACCCCTCATACCCTTCCCTTTATTTTTTTAATTTTCATTTCATACCCTTCATTTTATTTTATTTTTATCTCAAACCCTTCATTTTATTTTTTAAAATAAATATTAGAATTAAATTAAATAAACAATAAAATTTATAATTATATTAAATAACTAACATTAAAATTAAAATTACATTAAAATTAAAATTACGTTAAAATTAAAACTAAAAAAATACAATACAATTAGTTATTGCCGTGTGACGAAGAGTTCCACACGTGTATAGATAAATCGTGGCGAAGGTTGGCGTGCCTCTCTGAGTTTTTCACTAGGTTGACGTTTCTTGCTCGGTCTTCTTCGGAGATAGTTGTTTCAATCTCTCCCGGTAAAACCTCCGTCGGATCAAAAGGATAATGTGAGAAGCCTTCGTCTTCACGAATCATGTTGTGTAAATGTATACACGTGTGCATGATGAGTGATAATTTCCGTTGTGTCCATACTCGCGCCGGGTATTTTACAACGTGCCATTTATCTTTAAGCATGGCGAATGTCCGTTCGATGTCTTTTCTAGCCGATTCTTGACGTATCTTGAAATGGACTCGTGGCTCTTCAACTGGGTACCTAAATGCTTTCACGAAGGTCGTCCACTCGGGATATATCCCGTCGGCAAGATAATACCCGTGATTGTAGTGTGTGTTATTCACTACAAAAGAACTATCGGGCGCTTTATTTTCGAATAAATCGTTGAAAATCGGTGATTGATTCACAACGATTATGTCGTTCGTGGCACCCGGTACCCGAAAAATGCGTGCCAGATCCATTGATCTTGCGAGGCGACCGCTTCTAGAATTACCGACGGTCCAGTATGATCACCTCTATGGAATTGGCCCCTCCATGCCATGGGACAATTCTTCCAGTACCAATGCATACAGTCAATGCTACCAAGCATGCCGGGTAAACCGTGGGTTTGTTCATGCAATGCGTAAATCGCCTGAACATCGGTAGCAGTTGGCTTTCGTAAATATTGGCGCATATAGAGGAAAATAATACCTTTGCAAAAATGTTCAAGGCAATCCCTTGACGTCGTTTCGCTCATCCTCAAATACTCGTCGAAAGCATCCGAAGCCGACCCGTACGCCAATTGACGGATAGCGGACGCACACTTTTGGAGCGGAGAAAACCCTTTCACGCCTCTTGCATCCCATTGTTGCTTGAAAAAATCAACCTCTCTGTCAAGATCGTTGACTATCCGTAAGAATAGTCGTCGACTCATACGAAACCGGCGGTCAAAGTCGACGTCGTTGTACACCGGGTGTTCGGCAAAGTAGTCGGCGACAAGTTTATTGTGTCTCTCTTCACGACCTCTATCTTTACGCGGCCCTCTCGGTATTTTCGACGTTTCTCCAACCTCGTCTTGGAGAAGGTTGTTATCGTACAATTCCTTAATCAACTCCGCCGCTCTAACGTTGTTCATTACAATCTGATTTATCGCGAGATCTATATCATCGTTATCAGAAGAAGAAGAAGAAGAAGACGACATTTTTTTGGTGTGGAGAAGAATATAAAAGAAGAAGAAGAAGAATGAGAATGAGTATGTGGAGATGTGGAGAATGAGAATGAGAATGAGAAATATATATAGAAGGTTAAAAAGAAAATAAATAAAAAAAAATTAAAAAAAATATATTTAAACCCCCAACGGCTATATGACCGTTGGGGGGGTTATTCTGCCAAAAATCAATTCTTCAAGGTGGGTTTGACATCGGCATGGACACACCGATGAAGCGCGTACCGGTGCGCATACCGGCCAGGCGCGCGCGGTGTTGCCGCCGGTACCGCCACCGGTACCGCTCCCATACCGGCCCGATAGAGGATGGCCTCATAATCCCTCCAAATCCTTTCCTTTCCTTCCTTTAAAAAACTCGAGAACACATATATCCCTCCAAATCCTTTTCTTTCCTCCCTTTAAAAAAACTCGAGAACACACTTTTGTTACTTTCCTTAGAAATTCTTTCCTTTCCTTCATTATAAAAAACTCGAGAATTAGACCGTTACAATATTAATTTTTGAATTTAAAAATCTCACCCCGTCATTTTTTTATTCAAAAACCGAGGAAAGATAAACGAATTTTGGAATATATAAATTACACCAAAAAGATTATCTTATTTTTCTTGTTAATTTGAAATCAACATTGATATACTTTTTCGTTTTAAATTTTTTTTGTTTCACTAATTTTCATTTATTTAACATTTTCTATTCATATATTTATAAGAGTGAATTACATATTTGGTCCCTCACGAATACCTACTTTTTGCTTTTCGTCCCTCCAAACGTAAAAGTACATCCTTGCCCTCAAAATGAGTTTTTTTTGAACATATCGGTCCCTCCCACTAACGCCCGTTAAAATGGCTCCGTTAGTAACACCATGTGCCCCTCACGTGAGGGGTATTTTCGTCTTTTTACTTAAACTTTAATTTATTTAAATAAATAAATACTATATAAATATTTCAATTATGAATTAAATAAATGAAAAAAATAAAAAGTTCATCTTAATTTTGAGATGAAACCGTTTAAATCCATCTCTCTCTTTCTATTCAACCCCCAGATTTCACAATCCCCCAAATTTCTCAATTTCTTCCTTAAATCTCTCCTTAGATCTCTCCATTCATATGATTTTAACTCCTTAAATCCTTAAATCCTTAAATATCCCCATTATTTTACCAAGCTTGCATATATGATTTTGCTTTCAATGGGGTTAGGGAAGAACACACAAGGCCGCCAACAACGTGAAACGCACCTGCATATGATTTGGATATGATTTGGACTTCGAGGGGGTTAGGAAATACATCAACGCCGGCAACGTGAAGCACCTATTGATCCGTCTCGTTTCCGACGTGAAGCATCGCCGGGAACGTTAAACACCAACGCCGGCAACACAGACTACCATTTCCAGCAGATTCATGGATGGAAGCGAATTTTTTTTATATACATCAAGATTCAGGTGATGGTTTGAGTTAGGGTTTTAAATTTTAGGGGTTTAGTACTTTGTTTTCATTTTGGTTTTTGTTGTTCTTGATTTAGGGTTAAATTTGTTGAATGTTGTAGGATAGATGTTTAAATCTGACATTCTTTTGGGGGTTTCCATCTAATTTAGGTTTTTTAGTTCATATGAACTTTGAATGTAATTTTTTTGGGTTTGAAAATTTTAAAGTAACATTTCTGGGTATTTGTATGAACTTTTTTGCATTTTTAAAATTTTGAATCTTTGAATTTTTCTGGGTTCATATTAACTTGTAATTTTTATATGAATGGATTGTACAATTTTGATTAGAGTTTTAATTTCATATATGGATTTGTATAAAGTTTTTGTTTTGATGTTCTTTTTTGATTTTGAAATCCAGATTTGTTAAAGATTTTAGGTTTTTGAAATCTGGATTTAGGGATGAATGTTATTGAAGATGATGCAAGGTTGAAGATGATGCAAGGTTGAAGATGATGGGTGAAAAGACGAAAATACCCCTCACGTGAGGGGCACATGGTGTTACTAACGGAGCCATTTTAACGGGCGTTAGTGGGAGGGACCGATATGTTCAAAAAAAACTCATTTTGAGGGCAAGGATGTACTTTTACGTTTGGAGGGACGAAAAGCAAAAAGTAGGTATTCGTGAGGGACCAAATATGTAATTCACTCTATTTATAAAGTTGAGATGGAGAAGAAAAAAAAAACAAAGAGCCCATTAAAACAATTAGATTGAAATGATGCAGCAAATATAGTTAAAAGATAGTTAGGAGAAAATAATTATTATAGTTATTTGAAAAAATCCCTTTAACCTCCTACCTATTCTCTACCAGAAATATATCAAATATCCATCGAGCCGCTATCCTACTCCGGCCAAGGGCGGACCTACCTGTACGAGAGGGGGGGGGGGGTCCCGTGCACCCGCTCAATTAGTACTTACCATAAAGAGGGAAAAAAATAGACGTCTTAAAGGTGCACCCGCTTAATTTTTAGAATGCTCTTAAATATTTTTAAAACAAAGACTAAAATGAAAGCTGTTGTTGGCGCATTGGCAAAGTGTTGGATTGTTAAATCATTTGTGAATTTGAAAGGGCGTGGGTTTCGAATCCTTCTAATTTTTATGTTTTTCCGGTTTTTAATTTTAATAATTTTTAAGTTTGAATATCATATTTAATAACTTCTTAAATAAGATATTGAAATAAGATACATAGTTAATTTCGGTTCATCCAGCTAAAACACGTTGGGTATAGTTGTATAGAACATATTCTTGTGTTTATTTAAACGGTCAAGGTCGATTCAATTTAAAAAAGTGTATTACTCCTGAAATTGATATAATTAACGTTTCTTGACGTCAAACCGCATCGGTTTTTTCCTCCGATAACACTCATCGGTTTACGGGTTTTTGGTCTAACCCTAAAGGTGCACCCGCTCATAAAAATTCCTAGGTCCGCCACTGACTCCGAGCTATCCGGCTAAAACCAAACCCCCGACTGAAAATTGTGGTTGCCGCCAATAGCGGCTCACAACATTTTGTATACCCATCAAATTAAAGGCAAGGCATGCATACAGTGATAGCCGCTACTGGAGATGCTAAAACATGTGGCCGCTATCTGCCTATCCACATGGGTTTTCATCCCATCTATATATATATATATACATATATACAGAGAGTGGAAAGTTTAGATGTGAACTCAATTTTGGTTGTGAACATGAGAACAAATCTCAGTCACTCATCCAGTCAATAAAAGCGGCTTTGACCGGATCCCCTCCCTTAATAATCTCTACCCTCCCATGAATCGCGTCAATCCTCCGTGATCGCGTCCATCGTAACCGAAGATGTGTGGGTGAGATTCGTCCTCACGTTCACAACCAAAGTTGAGTTCACATTTGAACCTGACCCTATATATATATATATATATATATATATGTATATATAGACAAAGTGTTGGTGAGCAATAATTGAGCCACTATTTGCTTTTGATGAGCCGCTATCCATGGTCGCCGAATAGCGGCTCGGTGGGTATAACTTAAATTTTTAGAGAGAATAAGTAGAAGGTTAAAAGTATTTTTTAAAGTGGCTATAAAAATTATTTTCTCGATAGTTAGTTATAACCATCTTTTAAACAAAAAAAAAAATATCACCCACTATTTTATAAATCATAAATTTGCAAAATATAACAAAAATATAGTGAAACATATTACACCAAATATATTCATGGTTTTCTGGTTAATTATCTTTTTCTAGATTTTTTCTCGATATAAAATCGTCTTATTATCAACTTCCCTGTGAGCTTCCAAATGCGTCTTTTCCTTCTAGCTTCCTCTTAATTTCTAGATTAATTATGAATATATGAAATATATACTTTCTTGGCAGTTTACTATACATAGCAAAAATTAAGGAAATTTCCGTATGGAATAATGCCATATATCGCCTATGATCTCTTCAATGTCAACCTAAAAATAGCAAGACTTTTTTTCTCCTTTTTTTGGCAAATAAGTTCACCTTTTTTTAAATCCAAACTTGGGCTAAATTTGTAAAATTGATCTAATACCGTTTTACAACATAAGCAGTTAAGCACATAAACGCTCACTATTACAGTACGTTAATAGCCAACCCGTGAACAATTTTTTATTTCGATAAATATCGTTTTCCAAGAAAAATGACGAAAAAAAAGATATCGGAATGGGTCAAAGGAATATTATACATATATAGAATCAATCGAAGACATATGAAATTTGACATTATTGAACCTCCAAATTGACCAAGTCAACTCAATTGTGATATATTTGGTTATACCTACGAGATGTATAGCATTTTAAATATTAGATTAAAACTTTTTTAACAGTTTATGGCAATTGTTTCACAAAATAGCAATAAAGTCGACCTCGACCTTACCAATTGCAAAAAAAAAGTTATTTGTTATATCAATTTTGATCGTTGTGGTTTACATTATATTGCACTGTCGGTCGTCATTTTGAAATAATTATGAAAAATCGGTATGGTTTACATTATATTGCATTATTGGTCCCTAAATTCTACACTATAATGCACTGTTGGTTCCTGTGACTTATACTATATTGTACAGTTGATCCTTATGTTTAACAAATTGATTTCTCATGGAGTTAGGGTTACGAACCAATAATGCAATCCAATATAAACCATATAGACCTTTTTTGTAATTATTTTAAAATAAAAACTAATAGTGTAATATAGTGTAAACCACAAGAATCAAATATATAATTTACTCTTCATTTATAATAAATCATTACAACGGATTTGGCAAGTCTTACAATAACCCTAAACGCTAAAGTACCACTTTTCACTCTTATTCCATCGATGAATTAAAAACACATCAAGTTTTTGATTTTCTTAAATTTTCGGTAAATTACATATTTGATGTCTATGGTTTACACTTTATTGCATAGTTGGTTCCTATCTTGAAATAATTATGGAAATGGTTTTTGTGGTTTACACTGTATTGCAGTGTTGGTCCCTGTTGTTTACACTATATTGGATTGTTGGTTTCTATTTTGCTAATAGGTTAGGGACCAATAATGCAATATAGTGTAAACCACAAAGACCAATAGTGCAATATAATGTAACCACAAGGAGCAAAAGTGCAATATAACGTAAACTACAAAAACAATTTTCATAATTATTTCAAAATAGGGACCAACGGTACAACAAAATGTAAACCACATGTACGAAGTATGTAATTTTCTTCAATGATGTGTATCCGTATGATTTATACGCATATAAGCATATAACACTGATAATTCTTGACTTTGAGATTTTTATCCATTTTCTACGTTGTGTTTGGTAAAATAAGCTAGTTTCTAAGTTAGCTTATAAGGTAGTACATGTTTACATTGACCATAATCTAGCTTATTGAAACGCTATAAGTTGAAATAACATTTCAAAAGGTTTTTTGTAGGTTTTTCCAATTACTTTCTTATTAATATTAATCTATCTATCTATATATAATAAAAGAGTAACTGGTTTGACACGTGTCGCGCTCTGAGTAACTCATTGACACGTGTCGCGCTCTGGTGAGCCATGAGAGTAACTGGTTTGACACGTGTCGCGCTCTGAGTAACTCATTGACACGTATCGCGCTCTGGTGAGCCATTGCCACATCATATGCATATGTGTCATGTGTCATATGTTGACAGATGACACTGATTCAAAATTTAAAATTATTAAAAATTAATCTAAAATTATCTATTAAATATAACAAACTTTATCTCTATCTATTGATATGAACTTATCTATATCTCTATATTAATCAAAAATTATCTATAAAATATAACAAACTTTATCTCTATCTATTGGTATGAAGTCATCTATATTTTTATCTCTCACCCTAAATTGATATTTAAATACTAAGCAGATTCAACAAAAACCGTATAAACCTTACCTTTTCCATTTTAATTTTTCAAGTTTCTCCATTACTCTTTTTGCAAACGTCTTAGGTAAGTTCGTCAACCATTTTTTCGAAGAACATTCATGCATAATTTTTTTTATTATTTGTTTTTGTAATTATTTGAAGAATGGTAAGAAAATTTGTGTTATTGTTTTCTTATGATGAACTAAATCATATGGTTTGATTTCCTCCTGATTTACTTTTTTTAGTTTTTTGATCTACATCAGTTGAAGCATAACTAAGTTTTCTTCTCCACATTATATAATAATTTATTGTTATTTTATTTATTGTTTTCATATTTATCTATAGTTTGGATTAAAAGGTTTGATTTAATTATGTAGAGGAGGATTTTTGAAAGTGGTATTTATCTTTTACATTATTTTATTTATTGTTTTCATAACCGAAACCGGCTCACCAGAACGTGACATGTGGCAATTCTAATTGATAAACGTCATCAAATAGAAAATAAATATTTCATTTCAAATATAATAAGATAATCATTGAGTTTTAATATAATAGTTAATTAATATTTTTATAACAAATTATTGTTAAACGTATCTATTATTATATTTCAATCCAAGTACACTTTTGTATGTATACCATTCTCTTTATATGTGAAACTATATTAACGTTATTTTAAAGTCAAAGATAGTTATATAGTTTGATCTATAAAATGTCTTTGTTATATTTTTATTGTTGATAATTTGATATCAATTGAATTAAATTAAAAATAAATAAAGTTTGAATCTTTTTTTAATATAATTAATGTATTTGATATAAAATAATATTGATGTTAAAAGATCAATAACACAACAATTCATATTTGTAGTATAAGATTTTTGGCATGACTTAATTTCTTGAAATTATCCCGTGTATTACACGGGATCAAAACTAGTTATTATACATAAAAGTAAATTTTTTAACATTTTACATATAAATAAGCTAATTTTTACCAAACATAATTTATAATTTATTAATACGTTAACTTAATTATAAGTTAGTTTGCTGTAAAATAACATTTTAACTAGTTTTCTTTTTCATCAACCGTTAACAATTATCCCTAAGCTAGTTGCATAATTAATAACGGTTTTTCACTACACTGACCAAGTCTCGACAGTTACGTGCTTAAAAAGAATCAACAAACATCCTTTTGTGTTGTACTGTACAACCCATTAATGCACAGCTTATCACCTATAAATTACGATAACGTATGCAGACTGCATACATATAAACCTTAACCCTTTTCCATATTCCATTCACTCTTCAAGAACTTCTAAGAAAATTCAAATACAAAAATGCATCAAGAAGCCATGGATCAAAGGTTTTCAAGCTGTAGAGGTGTATCCTTCGAGATCCAACCACATAGAGATCCATTCGCCATTAACCCACCTCGAGCTAGTCGACGTAACTGGCTTCCATGGGGCTCTTCAAGCAAAATCGTCCCGAGTTCGACCGCGGTCATATCGAGGTCCACAAGCCGAGCGAGTAGTCACTTTTGTGACGTGGAAACCGACGATGAAGACGATGAAGAAAACGTTCTGATCAATATTGAAGAAGGGTACGAGTTGGACGATAAGTACGAGTTCCCGCTTCCGGATTCGATCCCGGAAGTGATCCCACGAGCACCGAGCGAAAAGATTGTCTCTAAGCCGAAAAAACCTAATAAAGATACGAGATTGTCGGTGATCTTGCTCGATCAAGGATTGTTTACGGTCTATAAGAGACTCTTTATGGTTTGTTTGGCTCTCAATGTTACCGGGTTGGTTCTTGCTGCCACGGGTCGGTTTCCGTACGCAAGAAACCGTGCGACGCTGTTCTCGATTGGAAACCTAATGGCTCTGACACTATGTCGAAGCGAAGCCTTCTTGCGTGTCGTGTTCTGGCTCGCGGTCAGCCTATTCGGGCATTCATGGGTCCCATTACGGATAAAGACCGCAACGACCGCTTTGCTTCAATCCTTAGGCGGGATACATAGCGGTTGCGGGGTTTCTTCGGTCGCTTGGCTCACGTATTCTTTGGTTCTCACACTTAAAGATCGAGAGGAGACATCGAATGCGATAATCGGGGTGGCTTCCGCCATCCTCTCGCTTCTCTCCCTTTGTTGTCTCGCGGCGTTCCCCCTCGTCCGCCACCTCCATCATAACGTGTTCGAGAGGACCCACCGGTTCGCGGGTGGGTGTCGTTGGTTCTCCTTTGGGTGTTTATCGTGCTCACGGAAACCTACGAACCCAAGACGAAATCTTACGCGAAAGACGTGGGATCGAGGTTGGTTAAAGCGCAAGAATTTTGGTTGACATTGGCCACGACTATGCTAATTATAATCCCATGGGTGACCGTGAGACGGGTTGCGGTCAAGGTCTCGGCCCCATCAGGTCACGCTTCGATTATTAAGTTCGCGGGCGGAGTGAAACCCGGGATTCTCGGTCGGATAAGTCCGTCCCCGATGTCCGAATGGCATGCCTTCGGGATCATTTCAGATGGGAAGGAAGAGCACATGATGCTGGCGGGTGCGGTGGGCGACTTCACGAGATCGCTCGTCTCGGACCCGCCCACCCACTTATGGGTAAGGCAAGTCCATTTCGCGGGCCTGCCTTATCTGGTCAACATGTACGACCGCGTCTTGGTGGTGGCGACCGGTTCGGGCATTTGCGTCTTTTTGTCGTTCTTGCTTCAACACGGTCCGGCGGACGTGTGCTTGTTGTGGGTGGCGAAAGGCATCAAAGAGAACTTTGGGAAAGAAATAAAGGAGTGGGTGAGCGGCATCCAAACGAGAAGGTGATAGTTCACGACACGGCGGTGATGGGGCGGCCGAACGTGGCGGAGATGAGCATCGCCGCCGCAAAGAAGTGGGGGGCGGAGGTGGTGATTGTTACTAGTAATCCGGAAGGGAGTAGGGATGTGGTTAACGCATGCAAGAGTAAAGGGATACCTGCTTTTGGTCCTATTTGGGATTCTTAATTAGATTGATATTTAGAAGATTTATTATCCATAAACGACAATTATGTTGTAATTAATAATGTTGTATGTGTTATGGCTTGATAGCTCTGGTATCCAAGAGACTATGACGTTTTCTCCATGATAAAGTGCAAGGTCTAATGATCATGTAAAAAGTAAATTTTATCAAGAAAATGTAAACTATATTTGCTAAGAAATGGTTTGTTAGCATATTATTATTGTTGTATTTTTAGTTAATAAATATTTTTTTTACGTAGATAGACTTAATTAGTCGGGTCCATGGCCTTGATTGTATAGAGTTTTACTGTGTATTTATATCCATTAGGGCTGATAACTCCATAAACAAGAAGACTTGGGAGTTCTGAATTGTGATAGATGGGAAAAACGGCCACTAAAGGTAAATAGTAAATGCGGAATTAATCTTCGGCTAAATTCCAACCCGAATGAACCTTTGAGGATATAAACAAATAGGGTATTTTAAATGCAAGTAAAAGCAGCCCCAAAAACAGAAAAATAAACAACCACAATGACTCAATGAGATGCCGAATTTTAGTGTGAAAAACCCACAAAACGAGAGTAAAAACCATAAGACTACTAGAGCCACTTAAAATCCACTACCACCAATATTAGAGTAATACTAGTAGAGTGGCCGCACAATGCGGCGGAATGTAAATGTTCCAAATCCTAATAAATTCAATCCGATGGTTGGGTTTCTATAACATGATTACATGAAAAGTTATAGTGAGAAGGGGTTAAAAGAAATCTTTATCATTAGATAAGCAATCTACATTTCCTAATAGCTCGACTTAAAAGCTTATTTAGAAAGCTAAAATGATTGTTTGGCATTAGTTTAATCTTACAGAAAGTGGTTTAATTATATACATTTAAGTTCCAACTTTTTTTTGCAAGATATCACTGAAATACTTGGTGCTTCACATCTTGTATTAGGAGTTTTAACAATATAATAAGTTGGCCACAAACGAAGATAAAGTTCAATGAACCTTTCGGCAGTTGTTCGCTGAAAAAGTCTTTTTGTTTGTTAAGGATATTGAACGAACATGAACAATGGTCTCATTCGTTCTTTCATGTTTATGAATGATCATTTATTATCTTTCGTTCATTTACATCTTATATATACACATATAAATGACATTAACATGTATAGTCATTTAACACAAATATATATAACATTAACAGTTGTTGGTGACGAGTTGTCTCACAAAAGATAAAAACATTCAACTTGCATTTCACATGTAAAGCTACTAATCCAAAATAAGTAGTAAATGAAATAGACAATGAACATCATTTCCCATGAAACAGTATACATACTTTTCCATCTAACGATGCCAAAAAAAAAAGTGATTTTCAAAGGTTGTCTTCTCCACCAACAAGCTTCAATTGCAACTACCACAACCATTAGCCTTCCTCTATTTGGAATATGAACACACACCTTGGGAGGTGCTGGAGTAGTGAGAGCATGAAACATCTTTCTGAGCAGAGCAAATGCATCTTCTTGGAGGCAGGAATACATCAAGGGAAAGGATCATGTTTATCTAAACAACTTGTAATTAGGAGATTTATGAAATTATGGTTTAAGAACTCATAGTACACCACAAAGAAACAAAAAGCAGCATTTAAACAGCAAAAATGAAAGGATTTGCATTTGGGTTTAAAGCAGCATTTAAACAGCAAAATAAAGAAACAAAAAGCAGTAAACAGCAATTGATACAAATGGTCCAGGCATCTATAGTGCTGGAAATGAATGGATCTGACTTAAAATAGATCTTAACTAAAAGAAATAAGAGCTTAGACAACAGTCTTAACCATTCGAAATTTGAAGGAAATTACTGCATATAATTAACCTAGATAGGGGATCATTTACCTGATAACATAAACCGAGGCTACCAATGCTGGTAACAGTTGTACATTGTACATCAATGCTTTAGAAGGTTGTAATTAAGATATCTTAAAAACTATGCATAAAACAGCAATACTCTATGCAATAAATTTTGTTTTAAGAGTTTTTCCAAATCTGCATTATAAAGGAGTATAGATAAAGTCTTCTCTAGATAAAACTAGAGGCATACCACAATCATCATACTCTTAAAACAAATCATCAAGAAGTATGGAATCACGCCAAAAAGAAAAAGAAGAAATATCACCAAAAACACTGCACTCTATTGAACAGCGAGAGGATGACTTTCGGATCTCAGAAACCGATCTACGCCGTTCAGAATGTAGATGAAGGTTTCGTGAAGCTAATGTCCAAAAAATTACGACGATCCGACGGTTTAAACTCCAGGAATATGTGAAACAGCGAGGCTACGCTCGCTGAAAAAAACCTTGCCGAATTTTCACTCTTTTCTCTCCTTTTATATTTTGTGGAATCTCTCTTCTTATAAAAAAAACCCTAGGACACAAAACTATATATAACCTGTATCACGCCACATTTGTCGGGCTATTAACTATTCCTCATGGGCCAAAAATAATTAAATAAAACCCAACAGTGATCATTAATTATCTTTCGCTAATTTCAACCACAAAGCGTTAATGTCTCCTAGCTAGGTGATATCATATTCTTTTTATGTGAGTAAAGAATAGAATTAGAAGGAGGGGGGGTATTAATTGGGACAATTGGAATTGTAATCCTCTAGTCTTTGCTCAATGTTCTTGGTATTTATTTTTATACTTTTAACCTCTTGCTAGCTACTTCGTTTAGAATACGTTCTTGTTGTTCTAAAAAAAGTATTCGTAGAAATGATGAAAAGGATATGGTGACATATATCACCTCGGGATGCCGCTTTTACTCCTTCAACATGACTCCTACTATATTTTTTTCTAATAGTGAAAAGGAAGAAAGGCAAACATACATGACGCATACTATGTATGTTTGCGTAGTGTTTTTGCGTAGGCATCCGTGCATCACATTTGTCGTGTTGTTCCGTTTTGAATTTTGATAAGCCGAGTTTTCTGACTCATTCCGATACGTATTTATGTTGCATTCAAATGTTTATTAATAAAAGTTTTATTTTATTCATTAAAAAAAAAACTTTAGACATTGATATGCATGGCACGTTGATAAAAACATAAGTTTCTTTATGGACCACATCATCGGACAAAAATTGCCATTAATGTCCTTATTCCTTAAGTACAACACATGAAGTTCTCATTATTTGGTTCATAGCAAAATTGAAGAGATATTTATAATGCAAACGAATTTAATTCCCTTATAAATTCTCTCTAGACTAAATTTAAATGTGGTTGGATGCCTTTCATTAGCTTCCGTAGGTATATATATTTTGTTAATTATTCTTGAAATCATGTGTACGTTTATCAAATCAAAATTTTAATGATAAACATTTTTAACATAAAAAACTTTAATTTAAACAGGACCAGGACTCCTAAAAGCAGGTTTCTTAATTAGAAACAAATTATGTCTAGTTCAGTTGGTCTTCCTAAGAACAGTAACATCCTTTGGGGGATTGGGGGGGGGGGGGGGGGGGGGGGACTGTGGATGGTATCCCAGTCTACCCGGGATTAAATCCAAGGAGAGTCAATTTGAGGGCATGAGTAGTACCCAGTCCTTGGGCTGGTCCAGTAATAGACTGCCCCCCCCCCCCCCAACCCAGTCAAAGACTGTGGTTAGGGTCTAGCTCCAGCGTAAGTTAGGCCGGGACAATGACGGATTCGTGGGCTGCCCTTGGATGCCCGATACTGCCGGGGAGGCGTGCGTGCGTGAGTGTGTGTGTTCGTGGTAGTCATCTGTGGGTTCGATGCCGCTATGCCTTAAAAAAAGTTTCTTAATTAGAAATTAATATATTGCACCAAATTCATAAAATCAACTTAGATTATATTCATTATTTTAAGGAACCAAGTTCAAGACGTTAATTTTGGTTTTTAAGTAACCAAGTTCAAGATCTTAATTTTGGTAATAAAAACAAAGTCTGCAAATTTAGCATGGTCTTTATAATTCTAATTTTGGAGAATTTGGCGCTAGTGTCCAACCACCCATCCCACCATTGGCCTGCTACCCAAGACCTTTTCCATTTAGCGCCCCATGCCTATGTTTATCCGTTAAGAGGTCCATTTTAACGAACCCACCACAAAACACCAAAAAAACTCAATTTGACCAACAAAAGTTTGACCAGGTTCACTAAATTGTCGTTTTAACTAACCCAGATCCGTTAAGCGTTCGTTTTAACGGACCCAACACATAATGACAAAAAATTAGGGTTTTGACTAGGTTCGTTATAACGGAGGCGAGTAGGTCCGTTAAATTAGGGTTTTTACCAGGTTTGTTATAACGGAGGCGAGTAGGTCCATTAAATTAGGGGACTGTGGATGGTATCCCAGTCTACCCGGGATCAAATCCAAGGAGAGTCAATTTGAGGGCATGAGGAGTACCCAGTCCTTGGGCTGGTCCAGTAATAGACTGCCCCCCCCCCCCCCCAACCCAGTCAAAGACTGTGGTTAGGGTCTAGCTAGCTCCAGCGTAAGTTAGGCCGGGACAACGACGGATTCGTGGGCTGCCCTTGGATGCCCGATACTGCCGGGGAGGCGTGCGTGCGTGAGTGTGTGTGTTCGTGGTAGTCATCCGTGGGTTCGATGCCGCTATGCCTTAAAAAAAGTTTGTTAATTAGAAATTAATATATTGCACCAAATTCATAAAATCAACTTAGATTATATTCATTATTTTAAGGAACCAAGTTCAAGACCTTAATTTTGGTTTTTAAGTAACCAAGTTCAAGATCTTAATTTTGGTAATAAAAACAAAGTCTGCAAATTTAGCATGGTCTTTATAATTCTAATTTTGGAGAATTTGGTGCTAGTGTCCAACCACCCATCCCACCATTGGCCTGCTACCCAAGACCTTTTCCATTTAGCGCCCCATGCCTATGTTTATCCGTTAAGAGGTCCATTTTAACGAACCCACCACAAAACGCCAAAAAAACTCAATTTGACCAACAAAAGTTTGACCAGGTTCACTAAATTGTCGTTTTAACTAACCCAGATCCGTTAAGCGTTCGTTTTAACGGACCCAACACAGAATGACAAAAAATTAGGGTTTTGACCAGGTTCGTTATAACGGAGGCGAGTAGGTCCGTTAAATTAGGGTTTTTACAATTTTTTACCGGATTTTGCATGTAACACGTTTTTTTAAGTGTTTTTGTGTTTTTGATCCACGAAATTATTGTCCTATAATCAATGTCTACACCATTATAAATTGACACAAACTATTGAAAGAAGATATCACCCATCCATCATTCAATTTCTGTAACGCCCCGTTTTCAGTTTTGGAACTTAGCGATGTTTGGTTAGTTATTTAACCCGGTTGCATGTTTTAGGAGTCGAGGTGACGGAATGTCATTTGTGAAAGTGTAAGGAGGGTGTGGCCAAATAAAAGGGTTAGAAACCCTCAACTCCTTTACTTGTCAGTTTCCAGAGAAAACGTATAGAGAGGGAGATAGCGATTTTGGAAGCAAGGGAAGCAATTGGAGATTGTGATCAAGCGATTGGAGTAATGATTGTGCTAGTTGCACAAAAGGTAAGAACTTTATGTTAATTTCGATGTCAATTGAGGTATGATTCGGAGTCCATCCTTGGTTAGGGTTTGGATGTTGGATTGATGATCATAGAATCACTAATTGTTGTAATTGGCATGTTTGGGGTCAAATTACTCGCATGTAATCGATGGTTATCGACCCTAGTTCATGGGGTAGTCGTGTTTAAATTGTGTTAGTCGAATTTTGAGTTTTGGGTATGAATTTCGAGCAAAGTCGCGAGAAAAGTCAGACCAGGAAAGTTACGTGACCTGGCCCGCGACCTGAGGTAGCGTAACTTTCGTTTGCGGCCCTTTTCGATATCTTTCGTTTGCGGCCCTTTTCAGGATTTGAATTTGGGCTTATGTTAGGGATGTTATGAGATGTTGATGGGTAGAATTTGAGGGCAATTGGACTAGTCTAGCTATGGTTAAGACTAGTGTTTCGGTATAGAATGTCGAATGGTCCTTTTAGGCTAAGTTTGATGTGTTATGTGCTTGTACATAGTTAGGTGGTTCGAAGTGATTGACCTAGCTTGTGAAGTGTGAAATTGCTAGCAGTTTGACAGGTGAGTACCTCACTTAACCCTTGTTGTTATGTATGTATGGTTACGATTGCATGTGTGATTATGTGTATGCGTTCCTTCGGGGACATGGGAGAGTACCTATGGTGGTAGTAATACCCTAGGGAAAATATTATGTGTATGCATTCCTTCGGGGACATGGGAGAGTACCTATGGTGGTAGTAATACCCCTAGGGAATTTGCAGAGGCCTGGTACCAGTGTCATTTATCCTTCCTTGATGGTATTGAGCCGTAAGGAAGATTGGAGACTTACATGTATGTAGTTGCTATGTACTTGTGATTGTGTGTGCATGATGGTAAGTGGTTAAGTGTGTGCTCACTAAGCTTTATGCTTACCCCGTTGTTGTTTATCCTTTTTAGTGTCAGGTACGTCCTAGAAGGGAAAAGAGAAAGCTTCCGAATGAGACTCCAAGGTTGTAGCAGTTCAGTCTAGGCATGAAGTTTAATAAATGACGTTGTTGAAGGGATGAGTTATTTTTCTTGGTTTGGCATGTAAACATATGGATTTGGGTTGTTTAAACTACGATCATGATTCCAAGCATTTAGCTTATGTTTTCTTTAAACCTATGACTTATAAATGGTTTTCAACGTTGGTTTTGAACGAGCTTCCATTTTTTTGTACGAACTTGGTTACTTTTCAGTAAAAGTGAATGTTTCAGGTTTTGGGATGTTACAATTTCATTTCTATTTTGTGTTTTTGATACACGAAAATGAGTTCTAAATACCATAAAGTTTGATTGTTTTTTCAGGTGGTGGTAGCAAAATAACAGAGGATGAGAGTATTCTACGCAACTTCCAATGCAATGTATGTGGGTGCCAGTGAGGATTATACATTCAAGGATGATCATTTATGCTGAAACAAAATGTGGTATGGAATCTTCTGTTGGTGTCACTAGACTTGCATACACCGATTCTAGTAATCTTTATATTTTCTGGACAGATGAAGATTTAATACAGTTCTTGGTGTCACTAGACTTACGTACACTGATTTTAGTAAAAAAATAATTTTATCAAGAAAATGTAAAATATATTTGCTTGGAAATGGTTTAGGGTTTTTGCTACCATTTTTCGAAATGTTTTAAATAAATTTTTTATTGAAGTCTAAAAAAACTAGTTGTCATCTATAGCTCTCAAAATGTTCTTAGAGTTGATAACTCAATTAACAAGCAGAGACCTTGATACTGGGAGTTGTGATCGCCACTTATTTATGGTCAACAAGCTCATGTTCGATCACACCGTGCATAGAATAAGTGATTTTTTGACTCTATAATTGAATACTCGTTCAAATGGATGTCACAACGTAGTAAAGGGAGTAGGATTAACACTGTCGACTAAAGATTATTCCCTCTTCTCTGTCTCGGGATGATGTAATATCTCTTTGTTTTGCTAGCTTCTTGCTAGCTTTTGCATGTCTTAATGAATTGCCATTTCCATAAAATAAAAAATCTGGTCCATTTGATGACCATCAGGCAACTCTCGATCGCTAATTTCAACCACAAAGGGACCCTGCTTAGCGTTATTACCTCCTAGGTGATATCGTATTCTTTTTATGTGAGTCAAGAATAGAATTAGAAAGGGTGAGGTTTTTAATTAGGACATTTGAAGTTGTATAATCCTCTAGTCTCGACTTAATGTTCCTAGGTATTTCTTTTTGTACTTAATTTTAACTTCTCGCTAGCTGCTTCGGTTGGTATACGTTCTTGTTGTTCTAAAGGAAACGTATTCCTGGAGATGATGAAAAGCATATATATGGTGATATATATCACTTCGGGATATGATTATGCATGTTTTTACTCCTTCAACATGATGACTCATACTATGTATGTTTGAGTAGTGTTCTTGCATAGGCCTTAGGCATCACATTTGTCGTGTTGTTCCGGTTCGTATTTTGATATGCCGAGTTTTCTGACTCATTCCATTACGTATTTATGTCACCTTCGGATGTTCATTTATTAAAAAAATAAACTTTAGACATTGATATGCATGGCGAAGTTTTTTTTGTGGACCACACCATCGGACAATAATTGCATTAATGACCTTAAACCCAACACACGAATCGAAGCTCTCATTATTTGGTTCATAGCAAAATTGAAGAGATATTTATAATGCAAACTAATTTAATTCTCTTTGGTCGTGCGTAACGGGGTTGTGGGTTCGGCGGGTTGGAAGCCGCCGGGCTGCGCGGGTGGGGATACGCCGGCAGCGGCTTGGGCGGGCTGGGAAAGGGAGCCGTTATGCCACACCGCTCTAGAAACCGTTGCTTGTGTGTGTGTGTGGTGTGTGGAGTGTTTTATTTAATAAAAAGTGGGAGGGTTGGAAAAGTTGGGTACTAATCAGAGAGGATTCCAGAGGTTAATTCTAAGGTTGGAAAAAAGCTGATGTGACAGTGGAGTTGGGAGGGTTGGGTACTGATAGCCTTATAAATTCTCTCTTAGACTACATTCAAATGAGGTTGGATGCCTTTTTGTTGCTATCATTTCTTTTAGGTTCAAGAATGTTAGCTTCCGTAGGTGTATATATTTTGTTAATTATTTTTGACGTCAAGTTGAGGTGACATTACGTGTGTGTTACCTATGTACGTTTATCAAATTAAATTTTGGGTTAATTACATGGATATGTATCAAACTTGTCACATTTTATCATTGTATGTACTCAACTTATAAACTTACCATTGTATTTATCGAACTTTCTAAAATTGCCATTGTATGTATCCAACTTTATCAAAACCTATCATTGAATGTATTCTACTTGTCACGAAAGTGTATCGAACTTGAGGTTTTGATAAAGTTGGATACATACAATGGCAATTTTAGAAACTTCGATACATACAATGGTAAGTTTATAAGTTGAGTACATGCAATGATAAAACGTGACAAGTTCGATACATACCCATGTAATTAACACTTAAATTTTTAACGATAAACATCTTTAACATATAAAAATAGGTTCAACATTTTTAAACATGACTTGTAAAAACAGGTTTCCTAATTACAAATTAATATATTGCAACAAGTTCATAAGTTCAACTTATATTATTTTCATTATTTTAATAAACCAAGTTCAAAGATCTTACTTTTTGTAATAAAAAAAAAAAACTCAACAACTTTAAGAAGGGATTTGATAATTCTAATTTTGGGAAATTGGCGCTAGTGCAAAAACTCCACCCTATCATTGGCCTCCTACCCAAGACTTCTCCTATTTAGCGTCCCATATTGCCCATGTCTGTCCGTTAAGGGGTTCGTTTTAACAGACCCAACACAAAACGCCAAAAAAGAACTCAGTTTGACGTGGTCCGGTAAATTGTTAGTTTTAACGGACATATATCCATTAAGTGTCTGTTTTAACGGACCCATCAAATAAAGACAAAAAGATTAGGGTTTGACCAGGCTCCGTTGACCGGGTTCGTTATAATGGAGGTGCGTAGGTCCGTTAAATTAAGTGTTTTCACGTTTTTACTTTGATTTTGCATGTAATACGTTTTTAAGTGTTTTGTGTTTTTGATCCACGAAATTATTGTCCTATAATCACTATCTACACCATTATAAACTGACACTAGCTATTGAAAGAAGATAACACCCATTCATCATTCAATTTCGTTTCTGTTTTGTGTTTTTGATACACGAAAATGAGTTCTAAATACAAAGTTCGGTTGTTAATTTCGGGTGGTGGTTGGTGGGAGCAAGAAGATGAGATTATTCTAAGCAACTTTTAGTGCAACGTATGTGGGTGCCAGTGAGGATTACACATTCAAGGATGGTCAGTTATACCGACACAAAATGTGGTATGGAATTTTCTGTTGGTGTCACAAGACTTGCGTACACCGATTCTGGTAATCTTTATATTTTGTGGACAGATGAAGATTTAACGCAATTTGACAGGATCAAAATATCAAGATCAGAAAACTTAATCAAAGAAGTTTGCGGAATAACACTTTGATTATATAAAGAAAACAATGGATTTATAACAAACTGTATGTGTATTGATTTCAATAGCTTAATGATTACAAAACACAAGCCCCAATCTGTTTGAACAGACTCAAACAGACGTGCAACTCTTCTCAATTGCAGGGATTACAAGAACAATCTTGAGGCTCTAATTCTAAAACAAAAGCTAATGAAAAACTCGTATCTAACAAAGACAAACCTATCAGCTATATATACGAGTTACAAGATTACAATAAGGAAACTAGATTTACAAGATAAACTCTAAAATATCTCCAAGCAGATCGTATCTTGTCCATATCTTCAGTCATCGCAATCATTTCCTTATCATTATCTTGTTAGCAGTGGTAATAACAAAAGCAGTGTTAACCTTCAACCAGCAGTGGTAATCTTCTACAGTCAGTGGTAATTCTCCAAGAGCAGTGGTAATCTGATCTTCAGTGGAAACACACATACTGGCAGTGGTAACCTTCAGATGAACTAGCAGTGGTAAGAACTCCAAAGCCAGCAGTGTTAACCAAAAGACCTTCAGCAGTGGTAATGCAACAGAATAAGTCCTAACAATCTCCCCCTAACTTAACTTCTGATTTTAATCAGAAATTAAGTTCTTCAACTGTTGCATGGCCTTCTTAATCATCTTAGCATGATCTGAACTATTTGAGTCCTTCAAAAATTCTTGAAGCTTTTCCAACCCATACTCATGCATAGTTACTCTATCTTCAGCAGTAACCAAGTTCAGAATCCCATCAAACTCTGCATTGCTTCTTTGTTTTCCATTGTTCCACTGTACAAAATAATATTTCTTGAAGATTCCTCTTACTCCCTATAGCACTACTTTTTCTTCTTCTGCTGTTTCTTCTTCTTTCAAGTCTGCTAACTGAGTTGTCAGATTCTCAATGACTTCTTTCTCCAGTTCAGTCATAACAGACTTCTTTCTTTTCAAAACTCCTTCTATCATCTTTCTTTCAAAGTCATACCTCTTATCTACCAAGAAGTATCTTTTGACACCACCATCATAAGTGACAGTAAATACTCTATTTGCCCTGTAGCAGCTCCAAGCAACTACCTCTCCTTCTTTCACTTCTTTTCCCAATCTCATGTCTCTCTTTTGCTTTTCTTCCTTGGCTTTCTCATATGCAAACATTGTTTGAAGGTTATTTTGAACAAGAGCAACCTCATCAAACCCAGTCATCTCTTTTGTGCATCCAATCTCATACATCTTCTTCAAATCAGCAGCTGAGAGTTTTGTGAACATCCTGTAGACATTAGAGAATACCTCACTTGTCTGATCCTCTCTCACAATTCTGAAGAATACAACCTTATTGTCTTCAAAGCAATACCAATCTATCACCTTAGAAGCTTCAGTGAAAATCTTCCTCTTCTTGGTTGGCCTTTTATGAGCAATGGACTTCTTCCTCTTCTTCTTTGCTTGACTGATTTGCTTAGCCAATTTAGCAGTTTCTTTCTCTATCTGAGTTGGTTCTTTATCAACCTTCTTCTTTTCTGTTTCACTAGCAATGGGAACCTTCTCTTCAGCAGTGGTAGTACCTTCAGCAGTGGTAACTACATCATGCTTTCTCTTGCTTCTTCTCTGAACATGCACTTCTTTTTCCTCATCAGCCTCCTTTACAACATCAGTTTCTTTTCTAGCTTCTTCATAGTGTGTAACGCCCCGAAACCCAGGCAATAAAAACCAACATAACAATAATAAATCCCAGTGATCTAATTCGCAATAACATAAAAATCTTTTTCTCAAAGGTACAATAGTTAAGAGTGCATGCGGAACAAACCCTCCACAGCTGAGATTTCTAAAAGGATAGGAATCATAACTCCTGACTGACCACGCTACTCTAAGCGCTCTACAACTCTTTGCCTCTAGCAACTCGATCTTTCCCTGAAAAGGTTTTTAGATTTTGAAAAAGAGGGTTAGACCGAAAGGTCTAGTGAATTCCCTCCAAAACAGTATAAAACACAGTTCCGGCCCGCTGGCCGTAAAATCAGATATCTCAAATAACCAGGAAAGCATCATGACTAATAAAATCACAACAAACCGGATGGCCGGATCCCCCGGATACTCAATTAAGGAGTGACGGACGTAGTCCGTGCCTCGCACCATCCCACAAGCAACCTTACGTGGCCGGATCTCCCCGATTCCCATTTAAGGAGTGACGGACGTAGTCTGTGCCTCACACCACTAAACTTCCCAGGGATGTACGGTCCCATGGTACACATTACTCACGATGCAATTCCGCCATATTAAAACAGCATGCATATGATGATCATCAATATAGCATTCACAATCATTTATAATTTCACAAATTCACATTAGTATCATCATCAAAACATTTGCAAATCGAATGGATATGTTTAAAACAGTAAAAGCAGTCCATTCATTTTCAGGTAAGGGAACTCACCTGTTCCTGCCCCAACTGAGCTACGCTCTGCCTTAACCGCACCTACAACACAAATCCCAATCAGATCATACTAACCCACTAGGAAGACTCTTTCCTAGTTAGCAAAACTTAGCTCTCATCATCATCCGACCTGAATCAACATGGAATAACAGACTAGGGTTTCTCGGATAACCAACTAGGGTTTTCAAGAAATGAATACGATTAGGCTTTTCCATGAACTGATATCTCAAGAAATGACGACAAGGTACCACGACCTCAGGAGATGATACACGGCATGATAGATCAACGTCATCTAAAATAATACGCAAACTCACTCGTGATGAGGAACAGATTCACAAGAAATGACAGCCCGAAACGATAACCAAGCCTACTCAAGACGATAGCCGATTTCACATAAAATGATAAGGCTAGGGTTACATGAAATGACACCCGAAATGCCAATTGCTCCCACATGAAATGATAACAAGGTAGCAAGGTTTGCATGGAATGATAGCAACAATGAGGGAAACCCAATGAGGAAAACTCAATGACGGAAACTCAATGAGGAAAACTCAATAAATGATCCCAATGAGGAAAACTCAACAAATAAACCCAATGAGGGAAACGGATGAGGAAAACTCAACAAATAAACCCAATGAGGGAAACGGATGAGGAAAACTCAATAAATAATCCCAATGAGGAAAACCCAACAAATAAACCCAGTGAGGGAAACGGATGAGGAAAACTCAATGAGGAAAACTCAATAAATAATCCCAATGAGGAAAACTCAACAAATAAACCCAATGAGGGAAACGGATGAGGAAAACTCAATGAGGGAAACTCAATGAGGAAAACTCAATAAATAATCCCAATGAGGAAAACTCAACAAATAAACCCAATGAGGGAAACGGATGAGGAAAACTCAATGAGGGAAACTCAATGAGGAAAACTCAATAAATAATCCCAATGAGGAAAACTCAACAAATAAACCCAATGAGGGAAACGGATGAGGAAAACTCAATGAGGAAAACTCAATAAATAATCCCAATGAGGAAAACTCAATGAGGGAAACTCAATGAGGAAAACTCAATAAATAATCCCAATGAGGAAAACTCAATGAGGGAAACTCAATGAGGGAAACTCAATGAGGAAAACTCAATGAGGAAAACTAAATGAGGAAAACGGATGAGGAAAACGGATGAGGAAAACGGCAAGGTCAAAATAACGGTTCAACTTAGCCGAATTCCCGACTCGGAAATCATAGATTTCCATTCGGGAAAGGCTTGGGAACCAAAACCTCCATAGAAAATCCCAATCCGGGAATCATGAATCCCGATGTGGAAAACATGAATGTGGAAGACATGAATGTGGAAGACATGAATGTGGAAGACATGAATGTGGAAAACATGAATGTGGAAAACATGAATCCCATCACACTCCCAAAACACACACTTCACACACTTGCTTCATTCCCCAAAAATGACAAAACCCTAGTTTTTCCTCCTTTAAATACCCTGGGCTTGCAAGGCCAAGCCCATTAACAAGCTTAAAACCCAACAAACACACAACTTTCCAAGAACTTACACAATTAGTCCCTCCACTTAAAAAAAGCCTTACACTCGAAGTCACAGTTAAAGTTAACCGACAATCTAACCTAGGATTCAGGTTATTACATCACTCCCCCCTCAAAAGAATTCCGTCCCGGAATTCACTTGCTGAACAGGCACAGGTACTTCGCTCGCAACTCGGATTCTGCAAAACAAGCCATCAGGTTCGGCACGTGACACGTACTGCGCATTATGCTCGCCTCAATCGGTAGATCTAGCCTGGAAGCTACTGGAACTAATGTTTCTACAATCTCGAAGGATCCGATAGAAGGTGGATCAAACTTGCTCTTTGTCAAAACAAAACACTCCCTTCCGGGTAGACACTTGAATAAAACTGGTCTTCGACCTGAAACTGAAAGTCCTTCTTACGCTTGTGCACATAACTCTATTTCCGGTCTCTAAACATCTTTGGTCGCTAACGCACCCGGTTGATTTCATCAACAGAAGTCTGAACAATTCACGGTCCGATGAGTCGATTTTTTTTTTTTTTTTTTTGCCAACCTTAATCCAGCACGGTGGTGACCCACGCTCTCGCACGTGAAGTATCTCCTACGGTGTCGCTTCAATGCATGAGCCATAAATGTCGTTGTAGCCGAACTCGATCAACGGTAGATGATTACCCCAAGAACCTCTTAAATCCAGAACACTTGTCCTCAACGAATCCTCCAAAGTTGGATGACCTGCTCACTTTGTTCGCCGCTATGCAGATGGTTCGCGGTACTCGAGGTGACCCGCGTCCCCAAGTCCAGCTGAAAGCTCCGCCAAGCGTCCAGGTACAATCTGGCATCTCGATCCGACACGGTAGATAATGGAATGTCGCGTCGTCGTACAATCTCCGCCACGCAGCCTCGCGATAGAAGGTGCCTCTTACAACTATAGGAAGTAAGCTAACTTCAAAAGTCTAATGACCACAGCCCACAGCAAAACAAAGCCCTTAGGCCTACGGGAAAGTCTCGTCACGAAAACCATCGATATGCTTCCAAGTCCATACTGCTAACGGTAACTATTGCAGTTGCCACACGGTCGCTGGCGTTCGATCTTCACTTGAAAGCACGCCACGCATCTTTCAACGAAATGAGCGATGTCTTTCTTCATCCCCGGTCGCCGATATGCTGACTCAAGCCACGGTATATCTCATTTGCTCCGGGACGAACCGATTACTTCGGTTTGCGCGCACATTCTTCAGAATCTTCTGATGTATACCCACAAGCTTTGGAAGTCATAACAGCTTTCCAAAATATTACAGCTCCTTTGATGCTCGCTCCGAGGGTCCCCAAGGCTCCCACCATCCACTCCGACTCTAAATGTTGCTCATCTAAAGTCTCTTCTTGACGTCCCTTGATCTTTGATCCAATGTCTGGTACCACGTTAGTCCATTACACAACAACGTCCAATCCTCAAGATAACTCTTTCCTGTTGAACAGGTACGGAAGGCTCTTCATGGTTGGTGTAGATTGATACTTCGTCTCGTAAAGATAGTGTCTCCAAATCTTTAGTGCGAAAACCACAGCCGCTAACCTCATGCCATGCGTTGGATAGTTCCTCCGCAGTCCTCGAGTAGTTCAAGATGTCGTCGTTGGAGACTAAAATGAGCTCGTCCAGAAATAGTGTTACGCACTTCAATCATCAAGTCCATAAATGTTGGCGGCACGCTCGTAAGTCCGAACGTCATTACGAGAGGTTCACATTATCCATGACAAGTCCGAAAGGCCGTCTTCATAACGTCTTCCCCTCTAATCTTGAGCTGACGGTAACTCGATCGCATACCAATCTTTGAGAAGCATTTGGCACCTCGCAATTGGTCAAATAAGTTGTAAATCCTCAGCAGTGGCTACTCGTCTCTGACGGTAAGTCTGTTGAACTCTCTCGTTAGTCGATGCACATCCACATGGTGTCGACTCTCCTTCTCACGAACAGAACTGGCGCTCCCAAGGTGAAGAGCTAGGGCTAATAAATCCCTGGCTAACCGGTCCTCGCAGCCGCGTCGTCATCAATTTCGTCTCCGCCGGTGCCAGCCGATACGATGCTCTGGCGATAGGCGTCGCTCCGACCATTCAAGCAAATCTGAAGCTCGGTCTCTCGATCAGGCGGTAGACTATCTAGATCGACCGGGAACACCTCAGGGTATTCCATACAACTCGACATCTCGCACATCTAACCTTTCCTTACCCGAAACCATGACATAAGTCATAAACACAAACAAACTCTTTCCTAATGCATCAAGTTCTAAAATAGCAACCTGAAGATTGGACTACTCTAAACTACCCAATCACAGACAGTGCCCAAATTCACATGAAGTCACTAACTCGCGATACACACTAGTCCTCGCACTTTCATACCAAACACGACTCCCTAGGCAAAATCCTAGAGTCCTACAATCTCAGCTGTGTTTCCAATCCTACAGTTTAAGACTAGGCCCAATCCTGGTCACCTAATTCACTTAAACTAATGCTCTGATACCAATTTGTAACGCCCCGAAACCCAGGCAATAAAAACCAACATAATAATAATAAATCCCAGTGATCTAATTCGCAATAACATAAAAATCTTTTTCTCAAAGGTACAATAGTTAAGAGTGCATGCGGAACAAACCCTCCACAGCTGAGATTTCTAAAAGGATAGGAATCATAACTCCTGACTGACCACGCTACTCTAAGCGCTCTACAACTCTTTGCCTCTAGCAACTCGATCTTTCCCTGAAAAGGTTTTTAGATTTTGAAAAAGAGGGTTAGACCGAAAGGTCTAGTGAATTCCCTCCAAAACAGTATAAAACACAGTTCCGGCCCGCTGGCCGTAAAATCAGATATCTCAAATAACCAGGAAAGCATCATGACTAATAAAATCACAACAAACCGGATGGCCGGATCCCCCGGATACTCAATTAAGGAGTGACGGACGTAGTCCGTGCCTCGCACCATCCCACAAGCAACCTTACGTGGCCGGATCTCCCCGATTCCCATTTAAGGAGTGACGGACGTAGTCCGTGCCTCACACCACTAAACTTCCCAGGGATGTACGGTCCCATGGTACACATTACTCACGATGCAATTCCGCCATATTAAAACAGCATGCATATGATGATCATCAATATAGCATTCACAATCATTTATAATTTCACAAATTCACATTAGTATCATCATCAAAACATTTGCAAATCGAATGGATATGTTTAAAACAGTAAAAGCAGTCCATTCATTTTCAGGTAAGGGAACTCACCTGTTCCTGCCCCAACTGAGCTACGCTCTGCCTTAACCGCACCTACAACACAAATCCCAATCAGATCATACTAACCCACTAGGAAGACTCTTTCCTAGTTAGCAAAACTTAGCTCTCATCATCATCCGACCTGAATCAACATGGAATAACAGACTAGGGTTTCTCGGATAACCAACTAGGGTTTTCAAGAAATGAATACGATTAGGCTTTTCCATGAACTGATATCTCAAGAAATGACGACAAGGTACCACGACCTCAGGAGATGATACACGGCATGATAGATCAACGTCATCTAAAATAATACGCAAACTCACTCGTGATGAGGAACAGATTCACAAGAAATGACAGCCCGAAACGATAACCAAGCCTACTCAAGACGATAGCCGATTTCACATAAAATGATAAGGCTAGGGTTACATGAAATGACACCCGAAATGCCAATTGCTCCCACATGAAATGATAACAAGGTAGCAAGGTTTGCATGGAATGATAGCAACAATGAGGGAAACCCAATGAGGAAAACTCAATGGGGGAAACTCAATGAGGAAAACTCAATAAATGATCCCAATGAGGAAAACTCAACAAATAAACCCAATGAGGGAAACGGATGAGGAAAACTCAACAAATAAACCCAATGAGGGAAACGGATGAGGAAAACTCAATGAGGGAAACTCAATGAGGAAAACTCAATAAATAATCCCAATGAGGAAAACTCAACAAATAAACCCAATGAGGGAAACGGATGAGGAAAACTCAATGAGGGAAACTCAATGAGGAAAACTCAATAAATAATCCCAATGAGGAAAACTCAATGAGGGAAACTCAATGAGGGAAACTCAATGAGGAAAACTCAATAAATAATCCCAATGAGGAAAACTCAATGAGGGAAACTCAATGAGGGAAACTCAATGAGGAAAACTCAATGAGGAAAACTCAATGAGGAAAACGGATGAGGAAAACGGATGAGGAAAACGGATGAGGAAAACGGATGAGGAAAACGGCAAGGTCAAAATAACGGTTCAACTTAGCCGAATTCCCGACTCGGAAATCATAGATTTCCATTCGGGAAAGGCTTGGGAACCAAAACCTCCATAGAAAATCCCAATCCGGGAATCATGAATCCCGATGTGGAAAACATGAATGTGGAAGACATGAATGTGGAAGACATGAATGTGGAAGACATGAATGTGGAAGACATGAATGTGGAAAACATGAATCCCATCACACTCCCAAAACACACACTTCACACACTTGCTTCATTCCCCAAAAATGACAAAACCCTAGTTTTTCCTCCTTTAAATACCCTGGGCTTGCAAGGCCAAGCCCATTAACAAGCTTAAAACCCAACAAACACACAACTTTCCAAGAACTTACACAATTAGTCCCTCCACTTAAAAAAGCCTTACACTCGAAGTCACAGTTAAAGTTAACCGACAATCTAACCTAGGATTCAGGTTATTACATAGTGCTTCTTAACTTTCTCAAAAGACCACTTTGAGAAGTATTGGACAGGTCTTCCAACAATCCCAGCCAGACTTCTTACCATTCATCTTCTTTCTTCAGTTCTGGTCAATGGCTTGATAATCTTCTTCTTGATCTTTTGTTTCTCAACTTCCTTGTTGAACCTGTCTTGAAGCTTCTTAGCTACAGCCTTTCCAGCTTTGTCTTGCTGAGCTTGTTTCTTCTTTCGTTCCTTCTCTTCTTTGTTCAATCTCTCTTGCTCCTCCATACTCAGCTTCTTAGCAAGAGCCTCTGAAGCTTCAAATTCCAATACTTTTTTTTGAGCCTCAACAGCTTCATCATCAGTCTCAGGCTCAGCTTCTTCTATTACTTTCTCTTTTCCCTTGTCTTTTGGATCAACAGGGATTTCAATTTTCTTCTTTTGAACTTCAGGCTCTTTGATCACTACACCCTTGGTTGGTTGAATTACCTCAGGCATTTTCACAAGTAACTCAGCAATTGTAAGCCCATCCTCATTTACTTCCACTTCTGGTTCAGCCCCTGTATCAAGAGCATCAACTAAAGGTTCACTTACAACCTTAGTTTCTTCATTAACTCCTTCTTCAGTCTCCCCCTTAGCACCAGTTTCCATCACAATGTCAGGCAACTCATCAGGCAACTCAGAACTAGCAACATCAGCTGGTTCATTCACAACAACTCTTTCTTTTTCTGGCTCCCCCTTCACCTTAGATCTCCTCTCCCCCTTTGTGAATGCAACCAAAGTGGAGTACTTCTTCCTAAGAGCTCTAATAGTGCCTTTCATTGAAGCCATAGCAGCACCCTGCGCTTGAATAATCTTGGCTTGCTTCACAATTCTTGCATCATGCACCTTGAGCAAATCATGTTGGGCAGTCACTAGCTCCTCCAAAGTATCCAGCCTTGCCTCATGAGAACCATGCTTTTCATCATGCAGATTAAAATTCTTCTCAAATGCCTTCAAATCCTTGGCAATAGCAGTGAAGTTGGCCATCAATTCCTTTTGTGAAAAACTGCGCTCGCCAGATTTAGGAGTGTTTACCTCCATTACTGGATCTTTGAGCTTTTTGACATTAGTCTTCAGCCTTGCTGAAGCACTAGATGCCCCCTTGGTTTCTTGGCACCTGGGACCTCCCTTTGATTTCTCAATAGGAGTTGCCGTGGTGGGGGTCTTAGCTATGTTCAAACTGTCCTGATGCACACCTTGTGCAACATCAGTAGTTTGAGCCTCACCAACCACATGCCCATCCTTCTCCTTAGAGGGCACCTTCTTTACACTTGAGTGGGGCATCACTCCATGGGTTTCCCTTTGGATATTATCAGAAGGAGAGTGCTTCAACTGATGGCTTAAAGGCTCATGTGGTTTAGAACCAGAGGAAGAAGGAGCTCCCTTGTTCTTTCTGATATATTGTTTGAGTGTGGGGGTGGGGGTTGTATCAAGGGACTGAGGGATTGTGTCAGTGAGAGGTGTGGGTAGGTCATCAGTGGGAATGCTTGGTTGTGTGGGTTGCAAGCCTGATACCTCACCTTGTGGGTGGTTCACTCTCATCATTGTAGAGAACAATGGAGTGAATTGGTCATTTGAGCCTTCTGCAGGTCTCTACATATTGGCAAACACCTTATGACCAAGAGCAGAGCTCTTATAGATGTCACCATGCATTGGTACAACCGTCAATTCCTTGGTGATAACTTCTTGGACAAATCTTGGGAACATATAAAACGTTTTGACTTTAGAATTGTTAATGTTCTCAAGATTGTACATAAGATCATCAAAAATCATTTGTGAAAAATTAAACACCTGATTTGTGGCTAGACAGACCAAAGCAGAGGCAATGGTACTGCTAAACTCACCAAAACTGGTGGTTTTCTTTGAAAAACAATGCAATAGGGTATGCACAAAGAACCTCCACTGAGGGCAAAATTTACCCTTAAGATATTTTAAAGAAGTGCGAGAGCCTGTATACCCCATTCTTAGAAAAGCTTCCATGATGACTGAGGGTGTAAGCATAGAAATACCTCCTTCATCGTTTAGTTGAAGATGAAATCTGATCTTTGCAGGGGTAAGGGTTAATGAATGACCACAGATGGTGGTCTGAATCATTTTGACCCCTTGTTCTTCTTGAATAACTGCATTCGACCAGAAATCATGCATATGTTGAATGTAGATCGTGGGATTGATGGTCGCAGCATAGGCAATGTGAGATGATGCCAAGAAGTCAAGAATGTCTTCAAACCCTTCGGAATTGGCATCCTTTGTGAAATATCCCACCTTATTGTGATCCTTGACAAAACACAGAGAAACCATGATCGATTTCTCACAATAAACCCTAAAATCAGAAGAAAATCAGTACTCGATTGAAAGTTCAAGAACACAGATGGAAAAGAGATGCAGAATCGCAAACGTTTTTAGAGAAAAAGTTCAGAATAGCCGTTTGTGAAAAAGGCGGTGAAGTTAGGGCTTTTATAGTGAACTGATGAGCAGGGGTAACTATCACAAGCAGGGGTAACGAACACACGTAGCAGTGGTAAAATTACACTAGTAAAGATATTCGTTAAAAGCAGTGGTAAAAGTCACAAGCAGTGGTAATTACTCATGCTAGATGAAAAGCAGTGGTAAATATACAAGCAGTGGTACCATGCGCATGTGCAGTTAAAAGCAGTGGTAAAATGTAAGAGCAGTGGTACCAAGTGCGCAGAAAGTGAAAGCAGTGGTACCATGCATGCGCAGTGGTAAAAAGACACTTATATAACCAGCGGTGGTAAGATCAACCAGTGGTAAAATCTGCCAGCGGTGGTAATATGCGAATGAGCTAGCAGTGGTAAAGTGCGAATGTGCTAGCAGTGGTGATGTGCGAATGTGTTAGCAGAGGTAATGTGCGAATGTGCTAGCAGAGGTAATGTGCGAATGTGCGAGCAGAGGTAATGTGCGAATGTGCTAGCAGTGGTAATACGCGACACTAGCAGTGGTAAAGACTTAGATATAAAACTCATGTTCTGGGATATTGACACTGCTAGTAGAAATAATTCCAACTAAGCAGTGGTAACATCCTCAAGCGTTGGGCACTCAATACCATGATCTTCACCATGTATCTGCAACAGTCACAAACTCATTAAAATACTAATAAGAATAAACACAAAAAGGAAGAAAGTATACAGAGAAAGTACAAACAAAAGTGTAATAAAGGGAAGTGTTATTCAGAGTTCATCATTCCAACACTTGTAACCAAAAATGTAAACATGCCTACATCAAAGGCTTTTGTGAATAGGTCTGCATATTGATCATCAGTGTGAACTTTCAGAACTTGAATTATCTTCTTTTCATTATAGTCTCTAATAAAATGGTACTTGATCTCTATATGTTTGGTCTTGGAGTGCTTGACTGGACTGTTAACAATACAAATAGCACTGTTATTGTCAATATAGATTGGTGTCTTCAAGAATGAAAGACCATAGTCCTGCATCTGATTTTGAATCCATAGCACTTGTGAACAACATTGTGAAGCAGCTATGTATTCAGCCTCTGTTGTGGATTGTGAAACAGTGGTCTGTTTCTTGCATTGCCATGAAACCAATCTTCCTCCCAAAAATTGACATCCTCCTGATGTAGACTTTCTATCCAAGTTTGCTCCTCCATAATCACTATCTGTGTATGCCACTAAGTCAAAAGAGGAATCATTGGGATACCACAGTCCCAATCTTGGTTGTCCCTTCAGATATTTGAATATTCTTTTGACTGCATGCAAGTGTGACTCCTTTGGTCTAACTTGATACCTGGCACAAACACAAACAGCAAACATAATATCAGGTCTAGAAGCTGTAAGATACACTAATGATCCAATCATGGATCAATAATGATGAACATCAACTTCCTCCCCCTCAACATCAGTAGTAAGGTGTTTATGAGTTTCCATTGGAGTGCTTGCTGGCTTTGCATCATTCATTCCCAACTTTTGAAGCATGGATGCAACATATTTGGACTGATTGATGAATATCCCTTCAGGCTTCTGCTTGACCTGTAAACCAAGAAAGAAAGTTAGTTCTCCCATAGAACTCATCTTAAATTTCTTGTGCATCAGTTCCTCAAATTCCTTACACATATCATCCTTTGTAGATCCAAAGATGATATCATCAACATAAATCTGCACTAGAAGCATATCAGTATTGGTTTTCTTGATGAACAAGGTCTTATCAATTACACCTCTCTCACATTTGTTTTCCAACAAATATGAGGACAAGGTATCATACCAAGCCCTAGGTGCTTGATGAAGACCATACAATGCTTTCCTCAACTTGTAAACTTTATCAGGGTATTTGGGATCTTCAAACCCTGGTGGTTGACTGACATATACTTCTTCATCTATAGTGCCATACAGAAAGGCACTCTTGACATCCATCTGATAGACTTTGAATCCTTTGTAAGATGCAAATGCCAAGAATAGCCTGATGGCTTCAATTCTGGCAACAGGTGCAAATACATCATCATAGTCTATGCCTTCTTCTTGAGTATACCCCTGTGCTACCAATCTGGCCTTGTTCTTGATAACAATGCCTCTCTCATCAGTCTTGTTTCTGAAAATCCATTTAGTGCCAATGACTCTGTGTCCTTTTGGTAAGTCTACTAAATCCCAAACATGTTGTAGGACAAACTGCAGCAATTCCTCTTGCATGGCCTCTATCCAACTTGGGTCCTTCATTGCATCATAGGCCTTCTTGGGTTCTGTTTGTGAGAGGAAAACAGAGATCATGCTCAAGTTTGGATTGGAAACAGATTTACTCTGCTTCCTTGTACTCATAGGAGACTGAATGTCCCCTATTACCAGTGTAGGTGGATGATTCTTTTGTGTTCTTGTAAGGTGCAGGGGCTTTTCAGTCAGATCCACCCCTAGATTTGAATCATTCACTTCTGTTTCTTGGTCCCATTGAGGTCCCTCTTCTAAAGCAGGTATGCCTTCAAGATTTTGAGAGGGTGAGGATTCCTCAATTGGTTGGTCATCACTCTTCTCAGCAGATCCAGATTCTGTTTGGTCATCAACATGTGACTCATCAGAGGTACAGGCCTCATTTGAATCAACAAGAGGCATGGGAAACATGACAAATGTTGGACTTGTTTCTTGTGCTTGCTCTGTACCTGAACCTGTATTCACTGTATAGCTCATATTCAAAGAGTTAGTTAGTGAATCAATATCAAATAGCCAATTGGGACCACTTCCAGGTATGTTAGGAGTGTTCTCATTGCATTTGACATTGTCACTTTCTTCTATGATCCTTGTAGAACTATTAAAGACTCTAAGTGCTTTGCTCTGAGAAGAGTATCCTACAAGAAATCCATCATCAGATTTGCTTTCAAATTTGCCTAAATGAGTTTTGGTATCAAGAATTGTGCAAGGACACCCAAATGGTTTTAAAAATCCTATAAAAGGTTTCTTTTTCTCAAACAGTTCATAGGGTGTCTTGCCTTTTGATTTGACTATAAGAACTCTGTTTTGGACATAACAAGCAGTGTTAACTGCTTCTGCCCAGAAAGTGATTGGAAGTTTAGAATCAGCCAACATAGTTCTTGCAGCCTCAATTAGTGTCCTATTTCTCCTCTCAGCAACTCCATTCTGTTGAGGAGTTCTAGGAGCACTGTATTGTCTCTCAATACCTTTTTCCTCACAAAAGCTATTCAAATCAGCATTCTTGAATTCAGTGCCATTGTCTGATCTAATGACTTTTACCCTAAGGTTTGTCTTGTTTTCCACTCTGGTCACAAAGGGTTTGATCAATCCACTTGTCTCATCCTTTGTTCTCAGAAAGTAAACCCAAGTAAACCTAGAGTAATCATCAACTATCACAAGACAATAGGATTTCTTGCCTATACTCATCACATTGGTAGGACCAAAAAGGTCCATATGCAATAACTGTAAGGGTGATGAGATAGTGTTTACTTCTTTGGACTTGTGTGATTTTTTGTGTTGCTTACCTTTGAGGCATGCTACACAGTGATCATCACATGAAAATTCCTTTGCTGGTAAACCTCTTACAAGGTTGTTTTGACAAGTAAGTTCATGTTTTTGAAATTCATGTGGCACATCCTCCTATGCCACAGTGATGATTCACTCACAGATGCTTTTGAGAATAAACAGTTTAAGGATGATAAAGAAGAAGCATCTTCAATGTCCAAACAGTAAACATTATCCTTCCTAGGTGTTCTCAACATCACTTTACTCTCATCTATCTTGTAGCCAGGAGCAAGAATGAGACATTCAGTATTAGTGAAAAATACACCAAACTTCTTGTCACAAACTTGAGAGACACTAAGTAAATTATACTTTAATTGCTCTACAAAATAGACATCATCAAAAGTCATCTTACCTTTTGATACCTTACCTTTGCCACTAATCTTACCTCCATTTGGATTATCCCCAAAGGCAACATGTCCACCTTCAAACCTTTTAAAGTCTTCAAGTAAGGACATGATACCTGTCATGTGCCTAGAGCAACCACTATCGACATGCCAAAGACTGCTCCTTCTTCCTTGGTTGCTCTGCACATAGAATGAAATAGTTAGTGTCTTGAGGGAACCCAAGCCAATATGGTCTTGGGTTCTCCCTTTTCATTAACATAATTGACCTCTGTCAATCTGTTAAGCTTTAAAAGATAATCTTTGTTAGGGATCTTATGACTGGAATATTTGGTTATAATGGGTTTTCTCAATGAAGACTTGTCAGTGGTAACATTGTTTGAGTTTCCACTGCTGTTATTGCTAACAGCAGTGTTAACTTGAGATGTAGCAGTGTTTGAGTTATTACTGCTGATATTGCTAGCAGCAGTGTTAACCTTCACACTATCAATGCTGTTACCACTGCTTTCAGAAGCAACACTGTTGTTACCACTTCTTGTTGAAGCAGTAGTATTACTAAGTGAAGCTTTAGGTACCTATTTAGTAACCAATTTAACAGACTTCTTTTCAACCTTTTTCTTTTGAACTTTTCTTTTAGGTTGACTAGATCTGTTTTGTTTAGGAACAACCTTTTTGTGTGTAGGGACAAATCTTCTATCTTGATATCTGTTTCTTTGATTAAATGGATTGAAATAACAGTCTCTTGCTAGATGATTTGTCTTACAACAGATAAAGCATGGTTTTGGTCTGTTAATTTTGTTCAGATCAACACCATGACATTGAGCCCACTGGTTGTTCCAGTTCCTTTTATTCCCTCTAGGATGATTCGTGTTTTGAGACTGTGAGGAAGTACCAGGTTCAATTACAGTCCTCTGAGTGTAGTGGTTCTTCCTATTCTCTTTCCTAGTAGTCTCAGTCTTTTTCCCTTTAGTTTCTGATGGCATGACAGATTTCCCTTTATTTTTCCTAGTGGTCTCTACCTTTTTGCTAGGAACAAATGGCATACCACCTTTCTCTTTGGTGAGAAGATGGTTTTCATCAGGAATGGTCTCTGCAATGCTTTTCCTATCTGGTTCCTCCTCTGAGTCAACTGGATCTACACTATCTAAACCTTCTTTCATCTCACTTCTGTCTATACTCTCAAGAAGATCAGTTGTTGGAGGAATGTAATTCTGATTGTAAGGAGGAGGGGTACTATTGTATCCTATACGCCTTTTCAAGTCATCAGTCACTTGTGCTCTAATGATTGATTCTAAAGCTTTAGAGGACTTTGAAAATTTATCTAGGTCTTCTTTGGCTTTGGACAATCCTTTCCTAGCACTCTCTACTTCCTCCTTCTCTTTTGACAGTTTTCTCTCAAGCTCTTTCTTTTCCCACTTCCAGTAGTTATGGTCATATTCAAACTGAAGTTCATTAGCTTTGTAGGCCTTTATTTGATCCTCCAGATTGTCTATGATCTTAACATACTCTCTCCTCTCTCTCTCTCTCTCCATCTTCTTGATACTATCACTCATGGTCTGATTATGATCCCTATACTTTTTCACAGTTTCTAAACAAGAATCAGAACAGA
This sequence comes from Centaurea solstitialis, assembly GCA_030169165.1. Lineage (NCBI taxonomy): Eukaryota > Viridiplantae > Streptophyta > Magnoliopsida > Asterales > Asteraceae > Centaurea > Centaurea solstitialis. Next base: position 45,379,853 of record CM058040.1, read on the forward strand.
GTTTAGAAGATACCTCAGTGGGAATTTCAGTCTCCTTAATTTCAGCCATGAGGGCTTAATTTTGAACTGCTTCTTCAGCATGATCACTCCAATCAAATCCTTTTGTGGACAGATGAAGATTTAACGCAATTTGACAGGATCAAAATATCAAGATCAGAAAACTTAATCAAAGAAGTTTGCGGAATAACACTTTGATTATATAAAGAAAACAATGGATTTATAACAAACTGTATGTGTATTGATTTCAATAGCTTAATGATTACAAAACACAAGCCCCAATCTGTTTGAACAGACTCAAACAGACGTGCAACTCTTCTCAATTGCAGGGATTACAAGAACAATCTTGAGGCTCTAATTCTAAAACAAAAGCTAATGAAAAACTCGTATCTAACAAAGACAAACCTATCAGCTATATATACGAGTTACAAGATTACAATAAGAAAACTAGATTTACAAGATAATCTCTAAAATATCTCCAAGCAGATCGTATCTTGTCCATATCTTCAGTCATCGCAATCCTTTCCTTATCATTATCTTGTTAGCAGTGGTAATAACAAAAGCAGTGTTAACCTTCAACCAGCAGTGGTAATCTTCTACAGTCAGTGGTAATTCTCCAAGAGCAGTGGTAATCTGATCTTCAGTGGAAACACACATACTGGCAGTGGTAACCTTCAGATAAACTAGCAGTGGTAAGAACTCCAAAGCCAACAGTGTTAACCAAAAGACCTTCAGCAGTGGTAATGCAACAGAATAAGTCCTAACACAATTCTTGGAATCTATTACCGGATTATATCCTCCAACAACACATTATGCATATGGTGATATTTCGGTGTGTAGTGAAGGCAATGTTGAAGATACTTCGAACACCGGAGACCGTACGTCATACGTCATACGTCATTCGGTAATGTCGAAATACTTTCCAATTGAAGACGAAGACAAAAAAGACGAAGACGAAGACGAAAAAGACGAAGACGAAAAAGACGAAGACGAAAAAGACGAAGACGTAGAAGACGAAGGATACTAAATGAGTGTGTAGCATTTTGTGTCAAACGCAGCCCCCTATCCATTTTATACACACCACGTAAAATAACATTTTAATTGATTTTCTTTTTTTATCAACCGTTAACTTATCGCTAGTTGCATAATTTAACGGTTTTTCTACACTAACCAAGTCTCGACCGTTACTTGCATACAAAGAATCAATAATCATCCTTTTGATTGTTGTACTGTATAACCCATTAATGCACAGTTTATCATCTATAAATTACGATATTGTATGCAGCCTTACATACATATAAACCGCAAACCATCCATTTTCCATATTCCATTCACTCCTCAGAAGCCATGGATCAAAGGTTCTCAAGTTGTAGAGGTGTATCCTTCGAGATCCAACCAAATAAAGCTAGTCGACGTAACTGGCTTCCATGGAACTCTTCCAACAAAATCGTCCTAGCTTCGACCTCGGTCATATCGAGGTCCACAAGCCGAGCGAGTAGTCACTTTTGCGACGTGGAAACCGACGATGACGACGATGAAGAAAACGTTCTGATCAATATCGAAGAAGGGTACGAGTTGGACGATAAGTACGAGTTCCCGCTTCAGGTTTCGATCCGGACGTAATCCCAAAAGCACCAAGCAATAAGATTGTCTCTAAGCCGAAAAAACCTAATAAAGATTCGCGATTGTCGGTGATCTTGCTCGATCAAGGCTTGTTTACGGTCTATAAGAGACTCTTTATGGTTTGTTTGGCTCTCAATGTTACCGGGTTGGTTCTTGCCGCCATTGGTCGGTTTCCGTACGCAAGAAACCGTGCGGCGCTTTTCTCGATCGGAAACCTAATGGCTCTGACGCTATGTCGAAGCGAAGCTTTCTTGCGTGTCGTGTTCTGCCTCGCGGTTAACGTTTTTGGGCATTCGTGGGTCCCGTTACGAATAAAGACCGCGACCACTACTTTGCTTCAATCTTTAGGCGGAATACATAGCGGTTGCGGTGTTTCTTCGGTCGCTTGGCTTACGTATTCTTTGGTTCTTACGCTTAAAGATCGAGAGGAGACGTTGAATGCGATAATCGGAGTGGCTTCCGCCATCCTATCGCTTCTCGCCCTTTGTTGTCTCGCGGCGTTCCCACTCGTCCGCCACCTCCACCATAACGTGTTCGAGAGGACCCACCGGTTCGTGGGGTGGGTGTCGTTGGTTCTCCTTTGGGTGTTCATCGTGCTCACGGAAACCTACGAGCCTGAGACGAAATCTTACGCGAAAGACGTGGGATCGAGGTTGGTTAAAGCGCAAGAATTTTGGTTGGCATTGGCCACAACCATACTAATTATAATCCCGTGGGTGACCGTGAGGCGGGTTGCGGTCGAGGTCTCGGCCCCATCGGGTCACGCTTCGATTATTAAGTTTGCGGGCGGAGTGAAACCGGGGATTCTCGGTCGGATAAGTCCGTCCCCTATGTCCGAATGGCATGCTTTCGGGATAATTTCCGATGGGAAGGACGAGCACATGATGTTGGCGGGTGCGGTGAGCGACTTCACGAGATCCCTTGTCTCGGACCCGCCCACCCACTTATGGGTAAGGCAAGTCCATTTCGCGGGCCTGCCTTACCTGGTCAACATGTACGACCACGTCTTGGTGGTGGCAACCGGTTCGGGCATTTGCGTCTTATTGTCATTTTTGCTCCAACACGGTGCGGCGGACGTGTGTTTGTTGTGGGTAGCGAAAGGGATCGAAGAGAACTTTGGGAAGGAAATAAAGGAGTGGGTGAGCGGGCATCCAAAGGAGAAGGTGATAGTTCACGACACGGCGGTGATGGGGCGGCCGAACGTGGCGGAAATGAGCGTCGCAGCGGCGGAGAAGTGGGGGGCGGAGGTGGTGATTATTACTAGTAATCCTCAAGGGAGTCGGGATGTGGTGAATGCATGCAAGAGTAAAGGGATACCAGCATTTGGTCCTATTTGGGATTCTTAATTAGATAGATTTATTAATAAACCATAAACGACAGTTATGTTGCAATTAATAATGTTGTATGTGTATCCAATAAAGTGCGATCATTTTCTCCATAATAAAATGTAAGGTCTAAGATCATCCACAATGTATAAGCGTTTCTTTAAGTTTTTTTATAGCTTTTTTCTTACGCATTATTACCATCTCAACAACCTAAAAACCTCTACATATTTTCACTATGTGAAAAACCTCATTCAAGCTTTTTCAGAATTTTCAGGGTCCCACAATTTTAACTTTATATCATTCATATTTTTATTTATAAAAATAAAACGATAAAATTATACAAATTCCTATTTATTTATATCAAGAAAAACCTTAATTTAACTTTGAAACATTTATTTAAATATATAAAATATATAATTAATTTAATATTTTTATTAATATATAATAAAATTTAAATATGAAAACGTTATATAAAAAATATAACTGATTAATACGAGATTTTTATAAAGTTTTATATAGTTAAAACAGATTAAATACGAAAAACCTCTGAAAAAGCAGGTCATGCAGTTACAACCTATGACGCAAAAACCCACGAAAAACCTCATCTGAAAAACCTTTGCACTATGTGAAAAACCTCAAAGTGAGGTTTTTGGTTTTTGAAAAACCTTTGAAAAACCTTTGAAAAACCTCTCAAAAACTACATTGTGGATGCTCTAATGATCATGTAAAAAATAATTTTATCAAGAAAATGTAAACTATATATTTGCTCGTAAATGTAAAAATGGTTTAGGGTTTTTGCTATCATTTTTCGGAATCTTTGTTTTTAAACTTATTATTAACACATTGATTATCATATCCTTGCAACGAATCTCGGGTATCAATTTATTTGCCAAGAAAAGAGAATACCATGTAACACATCTGACAACTTTGTAACTAGCTAATTTCAACAAGAAAAGGACCTCGTTCAGCATTATTGAACCCTAGGTGATGTCATATTCTTTTTATATGGGTCAATAACAGAATTAGAAAAGGTTGGCTTATTAATTGGGAGAATTGGATTTGTAATCCTCTAGTCTTGGTTTTATGTTCAATGTATTTATTCTTGTACTTCTAGCTTCTCGTTGGCTGCTTCGGTTAAAATACATTCTTGTTGTTCCAAAAATATATATTAATTCTTGAAGATGATGAAAGGGATATGGCTAGAAATTTGTGTCTCGAGTTTCATTTAAGGAAGGAAAGGGAGGGGTTTGGAGGGGAAGTTTAGCCTTGTTCTGGCTTAAAACTTATTATCCCATTTTTTGGATGATTTGGAAGGAAAGGAAAGGGTACCCATCTTCTTCCCTTCCATTCCCTCTCCTTCCCTTATTAAACTCGAGAACAGGGTGTTCGTAATTTCAAAAGTGACAAGGATGTAGTCTAGGCTTTTGCCTAGATAAACCTTTCCAACAAAAAAAGTTTTAAGGAGTAGAGCTAGGTTGAGGAATATCATGCATTACGACCGCTAGCATATATTTTCAACACAGGGCATTCAATTGTTGTATTTGGCTATTGACATTTTTTCAAAATATTTCTTTCTAGCTAAATAACAAAACAATTAACACCAAATGACTATATTTAATAATCAAACATCAATTAACAAATTTTAATCTTAAAAATTAATTAAAAACTTATGTTTATATCATTAAGACTAATTTATTTACATAACAAAGGCAAAAAGGTAAGCACGAATTGGCTTAAAATTGATAGACTAATTTATTCTTATGGAACTAGAGGTGCACAGAAAATCCGGTTATCCGATTTTGCGCAAAAACTATCCGAATCCGGTTTTATAAAAACCGAATTTTTTTCAAACGGATCGGATTTTTTTCAAACCGGATTTTAACCGGATTGGATCCGATCCGGTTTGACCGGATAACCGGTTTAAACCGAACCGTTTGACCGGATAACTGGTTTGAACCGAACCGGTTTCAAATCAAACCGGTAATGTCTATGTGGGCGTACTGCCGTTGGGCCTAAAATCCTAATGATAGTCTGATTACTGATAGATCAGGGCCTAATAAGTCAAAGTCAGTAAGTCTAATACTCTAATTCAGATTATATTTCAATTGAAAAAAAATCCAAGACACTTCCATCATAATCCATCCTTCCATATGTAATTCGTTGAGCCCAATTTAAAAAAGAAATCACGGCCCATCAAAAAATCACGGTCCACACCAATTCAGATTAGATTTCAATTGAATTTTTTGAATTTTCTAGCAAAAAAAAAAGACCCAATAGAGGACCGGTTTAGTATAAATCCGGTTAAAAAATATCCGGTTTCAACCCGATCCGAAACCGGTTCCATCATAACCGGTTCCATCAGATCCGGTTAAACCGATCCGATCCGAAACCGGTTGAAATCTGAACCGGTTTCTAACAAAACCGGTTTCTGACAAATCTGGAAAAAAAAACCGATTTAGTATAAATCCGATCCGGATCGGATAAAAATCTGGTCGTGTTCACCTCTATGGAACTATGAGCCAACTTGTTTTATCATGAATTGGGCCACGAAATCTAGAAGTGGTCAAAACCTTTTTGTGTTTGGGGTCATCGATTGAACTTTTTGTAGAAAATATTTTCTATAATAAAAATTTGATTGTTTTTTAATATTTATGGGGGTCAGATGACCCGCATCTCATAGCCATACATCCGCCCCACGATGCTACTTTTACTCCTTCAACATGATTCATACTATCTATGGTTGAGTTGGCAATAAGCTAATGGGGTTGCTCATTCACATTTGTCATGTTGTTCCGTTTCGTATTTTGATATGCCGAATTATTTGACTCATTCCGTTACGTATTTATGTCGCCTTCGAATGTTCATTAATGAAAGTTGTATTTTATTCTAAAAAAGAAAAACTTTAGACATTGATACGCATGGCAAATGAGCCCGGATAAACACACAAGTTTTTTTTATGGACCATATCATCGGACAAAAATTGCCATTAATGGCCTTAAATTCAACACAAGAAGCTCTCGTTATTTGGTTCATTGCAAAATTGACAAGATATTTATATTGCAAACTAATTTAATTCCCATATAAATTCTCACTAGACTGCATTCAAATGGGGTTGTTGGATGCCTTTCATAGCTCTCTTTCTTTGAGGTTCAAGAGTGTTGGCTTCAATTGGGGTCTATATATATCTTGTCATTCTCGTATTCTTGATATAGGGTATAAAAATACTTTATATGTTTCCTTTTATTAAATATCTAATAAGAGCATCCATAGTAGTAGAACTTTCTAGAACCTCAGTTACCATATTTTTTCCTATCATGTCATTGTCATCTCAACAAACCAAGAACCTCCTTAAAACTCTACAATGGAGGTTCTTACAAAAACCTCACTTCCCTCCACTTATTTATAATATAACTTTTATTTGTAAACTATCATATAACAGAAAGGAAACTATTACATAAACCTGGGTTCTTGTTCAAGCACCCGGGTTCCAATAAAAACCTGTGACTGCACAAGAACCTCTGTCTCATAGTGGAGGTTCTTATAAAAACCCCATGAGGAACCTCACGAAGAACCACCATTGTGGATGCTCTAAGAGCTATGTTACATCACGAGTATCGCTATCCAAATTACCCTCTTTATCCGAGTGTGACCTCAACGTCATATCAGTTTTTCTCTTTCCTACTCAATTTACCTTAAAGTGGATAACCGCTATCCTAATATTTACCCCATTTAATTATTCCTTTAAGGGCTTGTATCAAGTGCAAACCCATCAATTCCTACAAATTATGACCAATCTACACCATCCATTATTTCAATCTACGGTCATGATTAGATGAGCGGTTAAGGAGCGGTTACACCCCTAACCAATAATTAACCGCTCCTTTAATCATAACCGTAGATTGAAAAAATGGATGGTTTAGATTTGGTTTTCATATATAGTTTGTAAGAATCGTCCGGTTTTCACTTGATACTTCCCCATTCTTTTAATATATATATATATATATAGAGAGAGAGAGAGAGGAATAATCAAATAAAAACCACATCTTTTGTAAAAACTTGAGGAACAATCTCAACTATTAAAATATTTTAATCAATGGTTATTAACACAAAGGAACACAATAAGATTTACTTAATTTTTTAGTGTGCCACACAAGATTATAACCCCAAAGGGGTAATTTGGTCATTTTAAAACTATTCTAACTTCTCTCCTACATTACTCCATTTCCAGACCTGCAACTTTTAACCCCAAAAAAATCAATCTCTCTTCCACTTTCTCTCTCTAGAAATCCAAACCCTAGCTAAAAATCCGGTCACTCTCGGCGGCACCACCACCATCAGCCACCGTCTGTTGAGTCTGAAAAATACCACTGCTGATTATCACTGCTGAAAAGTAACCACTGCTAGCTTTGGGATTACTATTGCTGAAGAGTTAATCTGAAGATACCACTGCTAGTATGTGAGTTAACACTGAAGAACTCATTACCACTGACAGTACAAGAGTTACCACTGCTAGTACAAGTTACCACTGCCAGAACAAAATTATCACTGTTGGTTGAAGATTACTACTGATTCTATTCTGCCACTGCTGAGAAGATGAAGATAAGGAAAGAATTAAGAATTCTGTTGGAGAAGATATGGGATAGATACGAGTATCTTGGAGATTATTTAGAGTAGATTTACTTTCCTTATTGTAATCCGTAACATGTATAAATAGCTGGTAGGTTGCTCATTGTTCTTAACAAGTTTTTTCATAAGTTTTTGTTTAGAATTAGAAGCCTCAAGATCATTCTTGAATCCCTGCATAAGAGAAGTTGTGCACGTCTGTTTGAGTCTGTTCAAGAAGATTGGGGCTTTGGTTGTAATCATTAAACTTGTGATTCAATACACAAATCTGTTTTGCAATCCATTGTTTCAATTCAATCAAAGTGTTATTCCGCAAACTTCTTTGATTTGAGTTTTCTGTTCTTGATATATATATTGATATATTCGATCCTGTCAAGTGGTATCAGAGCTTGTTTGATACAGAAAACAATTAAACAATGGATACTCAAGAAACTGTCTTGATCTCAAAGGTCCCCATGCTCAAACCTAATGAGTTTGACATGTGGAAAATTAGGATTCGTCAATACATGCTTCTCACAGACTATGATATGTGGGAAGTTGTTGAAAACGGACCTGGCACTGATGAAGTAGTTGCTGAAGGAGGTGCAAGACCCCCACCCAGATCTGATGCTGACAGAAAAAGAAGGCAAACTGAGATGAAAGCATTAAGTACTTTGTTGTTGGCTATTCCCAATGAATACCAACATCAATTCAGTACATACACAGATGCCAAATCTCTCTGGACTGCACTTGAAAAGAGGTTCTCAGGAACCAAAAGCACAAAGAGGAACCAGAAGGCCATTCTAAAGCAACAATATGAGAACTTCACTTCCCTGAAGAATGAATCTATGACTCAAACCTTCGATAGATTCAACAAACTCATTGGTGAACTTGCAACTGTAGATGTGAAGATGGAGAAAGATGATGTGAACAGAAAGTTCCTTAGATCTCTTGGAGAGGAATGGACTATGTACACTGTTTCTTTCAGACAAGGAGATGATCTTGAAGACAAAGAACTTGAAGATCTATACAATGATCTAAGGATCTTTGAAGCAGAAGTGGAGAAGAAGAAAAGACCCATTGGATATTCTCACAATGCTGCACTACTTTCCTCTGAAAACCCTAGTTCTTTTAATACCACTGCTTTTAATAATACCACTGCTACTTATAATACTGCTGCTAATGAAACTGTTTCTAATTCATCTCAGGAATTCTGGAAGCTTTCTTAGCAAGTCATGTCAAATCATCATTGATCAATGATGATTTGGATCAAATTAATGCTGATGATCTTGAAGAGATGGACATCAAGTGGCAGATGGCTATGCTGACTCTGAGGATGAAAAGGTTTATCAGAAGAACTGGGAGAAACAACTTTGATGTCAAAAGAGGAGATAAGGCTGGCTTTGATAAGTCAAAAGTCAGGTGCTACAAGTGCAATGAGCCAGGGCACTTTGCTAGAGAATGCAAAGGAGGAACCACAAACCATCAGAACACTGGAAGTGGTTCTTCTCAAGCCCCAAGATTCAACAACAGGGGAAGTAACTCAAATCCTAGTTCATCACAAGCACTTGTCTCACAGGAAGGACAAGGATTTGATTGGAGTGATCATGCTGAAGAAGCAGTCCAAAATCAAGCTCTCATGGCTGAAATCAAGGAGTCTGATATCCCCACTGAGGTATCTTCTAAACTTTGTTCTGATTCTTGTTTAGAAACTGTGAAAAAGTATAGGGATCATAATCCGACCATGAGTGATAGTATTAAGAAGATGGAGAGAGAAAGAAGAGAGTATGTTAAGATTATTGACAATCTGGAGGATCAAATAAAGGCCTACAAAGCCAATGAACTTCTGTTTGAATACGACCATAACTACTGGAAGTGGGAAAAGAAAGAGCTTGAGAGAAAATTGTCAAAAGAAAAGGAGGAATTGGAAAGTGCTAGAAAGAAGTTGTCCAAAGCCAAAGAAGACCTAGATAAATTTTCAAAGTCCTCTAAGGCTTTAGAGTCAATTATCAGAGCACAAGTGACTGATGACTTAAAAAGGGGAATAGGATACAATAGTACCCCTCCTCCTTACAATCAGAACTACATTCCTCCCACAACTGATCTTCTTGATAGTGTAAACAGAGGTGAGTTGAAAGAAGGTTTGGATAGGATAGATCCAGTTGACTCAGAGGAGGAATCTGATAAGAAAAGCACTTCTGAAACCATTCCTGATGAAAACCACCTTCTCACCAATGAGAAAGGTGGTATGCCATTTGTTCCTAGCAAAAAGATAAAGACTACTAGGAAAGATAAGGGGAAATCTGTCATGTCATCAGAAAAGAGTAAGGAGAGAAAGACTGAGACAACTAGAAAAGAGAGTAGGAAGGACCACTATACTCAGAAGACTGTAGTTGATCCTGGTACTTCCTCACAGTCTCAAAACAAAAATCATCCTAGAGGGAACAAAAGGAACTGGAATAACCATTGGGCACAATGTCATGGTATTGATCTGAGCAAGATAAACAGACCAAAACCATGCTTTATTTGTTGTAAGACAAATCATCTAGCAAGAGACTGTTATTTCAATCCATTTAATCAAAGAAACAGTTTTCAAGCTAGAAGATTTGTACCTACACACAAAAAGGTTGCTCCTAAACAAAACAGATCTAGTCAACCTAAAAGAAAAGTTCAAAAGAAAAGGGTTGAAAAGAAGTCTGTTAAGTTGGTTACTAAATGGGTACCTAAAGCTTCACTCAGTTACTACTGCTTCTACAAGAAGTGGAAATAACAGTGTTGCTTCTGATAGCAGAGGTAACAGCCTTAATAGTGTGAAAGTTAACACTGCTGCTAGCAATAACAGCAGTGGAAACTCAAACACTGTTACCACTGAAGTGTCTTCATTAAGAAAACCCATTATAACCAAATATTCCAGTCATGAGATCCCAAATAAAGATTATCTTTTGAAGCTCAACAGATTGGCAGAGGTCAATTATGTTAATGATAAAGGAGAACCCAAGACCATATTGGCTTGGGTTCCCTCAAGACACTAATTGTTTCATCTTATGTGTAGGGCAACCAAGGAAGAAGGAGTAGTCTTTGGCATGTGGATAGTGGTTGCTCTAGGCACATGACAGGTATCATGTCTTTACTTGAAGACTTTAAAAAGTTTGAAGGTGGACATGTTGCCTTTGGGGATAATCTAGCTGGAGGTAAGATTAGTGGTAAAGGTAAGGTATCAAAAGGTAAGATGACCTTTGATGATGTTTATTATGTGGAGCAGTTGAGATACAACTTGCTAAGTGTATCTCAAGTTTGTGACAAAAAAGTTTGGAGTATTCTTTACTGACACTGAGTGTCTTATACTTGCTCCTGGTTTTAAGATAGATGAGAGTCAAGTAATGCTTAGGACTCCCAGAAAAGATAATGTGTACTGTTTGGACATTGAAGATGCTTCCTCTTTATCATCCTTAAACTGTTTATTCTCAAAAGCATCTGTGAGTGAATCATCACTGTGGCATAGAAGGATGTGCCATATGAATTTCAAAAACATGAATTTACTTGTCAAAAACAACCTTGTAAGAGGTTTTCCTGTAAAGGAATTTTCATGTGATGATCACTGTGTAGCATGCCTCAAAGGTAAGCAACACAAAAACACACACAAGTCCAAAGAAGTAAACACTATCTCATCACCTTTACAATTATTGCACATGGATCTGTTTGGTCCTACCAATGTGATGAGTATAGGCAAGAAATCCTATTGTCTTGTGATAGTTGATGATTACTCTAGGTTTACTTGGGTTTACTTTCTAAGAACAAAGGATGAGACAAGTGGACTGATCAAACCCTTTGTGACTAGAGTGGAAAACAAGACAAACCTTAGGGTAAAAGTCATTAGATCAGACAATGGAACTGAGTTCAAGAATGCTGATTTGAATAGCTTTTGTGAGGAAAAAGGTATTGAGAGACAATACAGTGCTCCTAGAACTCCTCAACAAAATGGTGTTGCTAAGAGGAGAAATAGGACACTAATTGAGGCTGCAAGAACTATGTTGGCTAACTCTAAACTTCCTATCACTTTCTGGGCAGAAGCAGTTAACACGCTTGTTATGTCCAAAACAGAGTTCTTATAGTCAAATCAAAAGGCAAGACACCCTATGAACTTTTTGAGAAAAAGAAACCCTTTATAGGATTTTTAAAACCATTTGGGTGTCCTTGCACAATTCTTGATACCAAAACTCACCTAGGCAAATTTGAAAGCAAATCTGATGATGGATTTCTTATAGGATACTCTTCTCAAAGCAAAGCACTTAGAGTTTTTAATAGTTCTACAAGGATCATAGAAGAAAGTGACAATGTCAAATGCAATGAGAACACTCCTAACTTACCTGGAAGTGGTCCCAATTGGTTATTTGACATTGATTCACTAACTAACTCTTTGAATATGAGCTATACAGTGAATACATGTTCAGGTACAGAGCAATTACTAGAAACAAGTTCTATGGATGGAGAAGAATGTACCTAAGGATGGAGACACTTATCAGAGTCATGCTCTTGGTAATAAAGTGTTTTCAAACATGCAGAGACCTGCTACAGGCTCTAATGAGACATTCACCCCATTGTTCTCAACAATGATGAGGGTGCACCACCCCCAAGGTGAGGCATCAGGCTTACAGCCCTCACAATCAAGCATACCCACTGATGACCTACCCACACCTATCACTGATACAATTCCTCAGTCCCTTGATTCAACCCCCACCCCAACACTCAAAAAGTATAACAGAAAGAACAGGGGAGCTCCTTCCTCCTCTGGTTCTAAGCCCAATCAGCCTTTAAGCCATCAGTTGGAGCACTCTCCTTCTGACAATATCCAAAGGGACACCCCTGGAGTGATGCCCCACTCAAGTATAAAGAAGGTGCCCTCTAAGGAGATGGAAGGGCATGTGGTTGGTGAGGCTCAGACTACTGGTGTTGCACAAAGTGTGCATCAGGACAGTTTGAACATGGCTAAGACCCCCACCACGGCAACTCCTATTGAGAAATCAAAGGGAGGTCCCAGGTGCCAAGAAACCAAGGGGGCATCTAGTGCTTCAGCAAGGCTGAAGACTAATGTCAAAAAGCTCAAAGATCCAGTAATGGAGGTAAACACTCCTAAATCTGGTGAGGGCAGTTATTCACACAAAGAATTGATGGAAAATTTCAAATCCATTGCCAAGGATTTGAAAGCTCATGATAGGAACTTTCATATCCATGAAGAGAAGCACAAGTCTCATGAAGAGAGGCTGGATCTGTTGGAGGAGCTGGTTGATGTTCAGAATCAGCTTATAAAGGATAAGGATGCCATGATGGAGGAATTGCTCAACAAGCTCAAGTCTCAAGGTGCTCTTGTTGCCTCAATGCGCTTAAAGATTGCAGCTCTTAACAAGAGATACTCCACTTTGGTTTCATTCACAAAGGGGGAGAGGAGATCTAAAGTTAAGGGGGAGTCTAAGAAGAAAACAAAGCCTGTTGAAGAAACTGAGGTTGTGAATGAACCTGCAGTTGAGATGGAGACTGAAGCTGAGGGGGAGGAACAGAAAGAAGTTGGTACAGGGGCTGAAACTGCATTGGAAGTGAATGAGGATGAAGTTACAATTGCTGAGCTACTCTTGAAACTGCCTAAGGTTACTCCACCAACCAAGGGTGTAGTTATCAAAGAACCTGAAGTGACGAAGAAGAAAGCTGAAGTCCTTGTTGATCCAAAAGACAAAGGCAAGGAGAAGATAATTGAAGAGAATGTGAATGAATCTGATGATGATGAGGAGATGGGATTCAAGCCAGTAATGGATCCTGTAACTGAAGCCATTCTTTCTGATGAACTGATTCAACAGATTGAAGAAGAAGAAGAGAAGAAAAGAAAAGAAGAGTTGGCAAGGATTGCTGAGAAAGACATAGTAGAGGCTGAAAGAATGCAAGAAGAATGGAATAAGGAGGAACCTGAAGTAGTAAGGAAGAAGCCTGTCAAAAAGACTACAAAGAAAACAACTCCAAAGGCTGTGACAGAAAAGAGGAGAATTATGGTGAGATATCTGTCTGGTGCTCTTGGAAAGCCAGTTCAGTATTTTGCCAAGTGGGATCTAGAAAAGATTGAAAACAAGTATAATGTCACAAGGGAGGCTATGCACTTGGAAGCAATGGAGGAACAGCAAGTTGAAGTAGAAGATGTGGCATTGGTTCAAAGAAAGAGAAAGAGAGATCAGATTGAAGAACAGGTTACTACTGAAGGTAATCCTGAGGATGATGTGGAAAAGAATAAGGAAACTGTGGCTGATTCTGATCAACAAGTTGTCCAAGCAATTGAAGAGGTAATTGAGAAGAATGTGGAACAGAAGGATGAAAAGAAAGAGGAGAAAGAGGCTGAGAAAATTGAGAAGGTAATTGCTGATGAACAGAGAGGTAAAGAGATTGAAGTTGCTGAGTCACCCAAGCCAAAAAGAAAGAAATCAATTGCAAAGAAGGTGAAGAACACCAAGGAGATTAAAGACACTTCTAATGTTTCTATGTGGATATTCTTTGAGAACAATCAGATTGATTATTTCAAGGTTTTCAGAAGTGGTGGAACTAATGAGGTGTTTGCTAGCATTCTTGGGATTTTCAGAAAATTGTCAAGAGCAGATCTGAAAAAGATGTATGAGATTGCTTGTACTAAGGAAATTAAAGACTTTGAGGAAGCCAGATTACTTGTTGAAGATCTGAAGATGATGTTTGCTTTCTCAAAGACAAAGGCTGAGTTGAAGAAAAACAGAAAAAGGGATCAGAATGACAGTGTTGGTGAAGGAAAAGTTATCTCTTGGAACACCTATGACAATAGGGTGTTCTCAGTGAATTTTGAGAAAGGTAGGACAAGCTACTTTCTAGTAGACAAGAGATATGATTTTGAGCCTATTGTGATTGGTAGTATACTGGAGGCAAAGAAGACTGATTTGACTGAACTTGATAAGGAGCTGATAGAGAGACTGAAGGAGCAGTTACAAGATTTAGATGTTTCAATGATTGAGCAGAAACCTTAGAGAATCACAGGTTGGGGTGTTGACAAAGATCTAAGGTATGTAATAAGGATGGATGATGGTTCAGAACTCTGTGATTCTGATTGGATAAAGATCTTAGAAGCTTGTACAAGAGAAAATCTGCAGGAGATGTATGATTTGAGATGCAAAGTAATTGATGTAGCTATGGGTGAAAGAGCTAATTCTGAGAGGACTGAAAAGAAGAAAGTTGCACTAGAATGTTTGTATTGGTTGTTTGAACCATTAAGACTTTTAGATGTAAGGAGTAGAAGTTGTTAATCTGCGAAAGAGTGGAGATGGTATGAAAAGTGCAAAGTGTACAGTCTGAGAATCAATGATGGTGACATGGAGTATTATCTGGAGGAATGTGAAACTGATGTACTTGATGTACAAAGACTGCAGTGCATGATGAATGTAAAACTGAGTACATGTGGTGAACCTACAAAAGCTGCAAGACTGCTGGTGAAGAAGATAAAGACCTACTTGAAGATCAGACTCACAAACTTAGCTCCTCATGTTGAGAAGTTAAGTTAGGGGGAGATAGTTGAGTCTGAAAAATACCACTGCTGATTATCATTGCTGAAAACTTACCACTGCTAGCTTTGGGATTACTACTGCTGAAGAGTTAATCTGAAGATACCACTGCTAGTATGTGAGTTAACACTTAAGAACTCATTACCACAGCCAGTACAAGAGTTATCACTGCTAGTACAAGTTACCACTGCCAGAACAAAATTATCACTGTTGGTTGAAGATTACTACTGATTCTATTCTGCCACTGCTGAGAAGATGAAGATAAGGAAAGAATTAAGAATTCTGTTGGAGAAGATATGGGATAGATACGAGTATCTTGGAGATTATTTAGAGTAGATTTACTTTCCTTATTGTAATCCGTAACATGTATAAATAGTTGGTAGGTTGCTCATTATTCTTAACAAGTTTTTTCATAAGTTTTTGTTTAGAATTAGAAGCCTCAAGATCATTCTTGAATCCCTGCATAAGAGAAGTTGTGCACGTCTGTTTGAGCCTGTTCAAGCAGATTGGGGCTTTGGTTGTAATCATTAAACTTGTGATTCAATACACAAATCTGTTTTGCAATCCATTGTTTCAATTCAATCAAAGTGTTATTCCGCAAACTTCTTTGATTTGAGTTTTCTGTTCTTGATATATATATTGATATATTCGATCATGTCACCGTCATCACCGCCCACCACCACTACTCCACCGTCATCACCACCATCAGCCTCGACCATGGATCTCGTCTCTTCGAGCTAAAAATCCGGTCGTTCTGTTCCGTCTCTTCTCCCGGCGGCGCCACCACCATCAGCCACCGTCATCATTGAGGTTGGAGACGTTGAGAAGGAGAGCTTGGAGTGAAGCCGAGCTTGGAGAGATCTGGAGATGGAGGTGAGAAGGAGAGCTTGGAGACGTTGAGCTCGAGACGGTGGTTGTGAGTGAAGCCGAACTCATCGAAGGGGATGATTGGGCGGAGGTCGGATCAGATCTCAGAGAAGCGGATTTCGGCGAAGGAGGTGGAGATGGAGGTGAAGAAGAGGAGGAGGACGACGGTGGCGGTTGTGGTGGTGGCGGTGGCCATTTTTGATCGGAGATCTGAGATCTGGTGGGTGGTTGGTGGTATGAAGAAGAAAGGTAAAGAAGGTGTGTTTTAATGACGGAAGTTGAATTTCGGAATAACGACGGTTTAACAAATTTATAGATGTTATTTTGTTTTGAATTAATAAGGTGAATATTCACTAGATGAATGTATTTATATGGTTTTTTATCTGAATATTCATAAGATGAATATGAATATGGTGAATATGAATATTTATCTGGTAAATGACTTTATATGTTTTTTTTGGTGAATTTTCAGATTCACTAGATGAATTTCAAATTCATAAGATGAATATGAAATATTCATCTAGTGAATCTGAAAAATCATAAGTTGAATACGAAATATGAATATTCATATAATGAATAAACTGCGATTTTTTTATTACAAAAATGACGATCATGCCCTTTTCAGATCAAGGGCTTAGATCAGTCCTTTAGTTTTTAAAAAAAAGTGGTTTTTCCTAGAAGTCTCCTATATATATATTTATATATATATATTTATCTATATATAATCATCCACCCCCTAAAAAATTGTTAGATTTTTCTCAAATTTTCTTGTTATTTCTTTTTTTAATTTCATTTATTCCTTATACTTTTTTTTGTCAAATTTTCTATTATTTTTACCTTTTATGTTAATTTCATTTATTGATGTATTGAGATACTAATTTTATGTGTTTATCCAAAATATTAATTTACAAAATCAACACGAATCCGATACGAAGATAAACGGGTTTGGGTTGAGTTTTTTTGATCCGCCAACCTGTTTATTTAGCGGTCGTGTTTGGATTGATATATGGGTTTGCGAGTCAAACCGTCAACCCGTTTATCTTTTTATATTTTTTATTATGGCTTTTGAGTATTAAATTTTCAATTTCAATTTAGCGCCTTATAAGTTACTTAACTGAATTTTATTTTGGCTGTATTTGAAGTAGATTGTAGTTGACCAGACAACCTGTTTATGACTCGTCAACCTGTTTATAACATGTCAACTCGCTTATGACCCGTCAACTCGTATAGTTAAATGAGTTATGCAGGTTGTGTTTGGGTTGACAGGTCGCGAATTACAGTTGAAGATTTCAACACGATTAATTAAACGGATCGTGTCTGGATTGAGTCTTTCTAGCCCGCTATCCCGAACATGACACGTGTCTGGATTGGGTGTGTACTTCGAACCCGCCAAGTCCAAAGGTGAGCCTGAGCCTCACCCGAGGGCGGTACAGGGCCTTAGCGTGGTATTATTGATTATGTTAATTAGTACAATTCACTTATATATCATGTTTGTTAATTTTGGTAATTCATACATTCAATATTTGATTCGTTGCAAACGTGACTAGAATAATAAAAGCAAACCCTTCTCCTTCCGAAAAAGAGAAAGCTCTAATAGAAAAGGTCAAATTTGTATAAAAACTAGCTGATAAGCCCGGGCTTCGCGCCGGGTTATAAGCTGTGATAGATTTGATCATAAGTAGTAACATGAATTTATATAAAACATAAAGTTTATACAAATGTTGTCATACGAAAGGTTTAATAAAATAAATAAAAAGATTTAAAAAATAAAAAATGCAAAAAGTTTAATTTTAATAGATTTTAATAATACTAACAATTACCAGGAAGCCAAAAGACTATTTATGAACAGTAGCTACCGACACTTTAACATATTTCAACCAATATACGATATATGACTAAAACGTAAAATGAAATATAGAAAATTAAAAGAGATAAAATAAATAAACATTATAAGTTTGAGGGGATAAAATATAATTTCTCTAAATATCGATAGTTGCTGTTCATGAACAGTGTTTTGGCTTCATATAATCGTGCTATTTATAGTATATAATAAAATAATTATATCAAAAAAATATTCAATATTAGGCTCATTTCAAACGTATCGACAGTACGATTATAATGGCGTAATTTGTTATATTTAAAACGTATTTTTTTAACATATTTCAACCAATATAAGATATAACATAAAATAAAATATAAAAAACTAAAAGTATAAAATGAATAAATAATATAAGTTTAGGGATAGAATGTAATTTCTACAAATGTGATGGTTTCATATAATCGTAATATATATATAGTATATTGTATATAATAAAATAATTACATCAAAAAATATTCAATATTAGTCTCATTTCGATCGTATCGACAATACGATTATAATGACGTATTTTGTTAAAAGTAAAACGTATTTTTTTAACATATTTTAGCAAATACACGATATATGAGTAAAACATAAAATGAAATATTCAAAAGTAAAAGGTATAGAGTAAATGAATATTGTAAGTATAGGGGTTAATTTTTAAAATTGCAAATGGGTATGTGGGTCGGACCCGGTGTGCCTAACAATTGTATAAGATATAAAATTAATGTAATTCCATCTTATTACTATTTTATAAACGCACTTATAGAAACCATGGAGACTTCATGGGTTTATATATAGATTGAAGGGGATAGTACACCAAAATGTATCCAACTATCCCCAAAAATCTATTGTGTGTATCCACCTTTCAAAAATGCTTTTTGATGTATCAAACTTTATTTTTTCTTCTATTGTGTGTATCAGATGACTTGTAACCTGTTTAACAGGTCACCTCCACCGTGCCGCCGCCAGGAACCACCGTCGTCGCTGCCGGAAACCACTGTCGCCGCCGGAAACCACCGAACCGCCGAGAACCACCACCATCAACCATCGAAGTGCCGAGAACCACCACCATCAACCATCGCACTCGCCGGCCAGCCTCGTCGCCGGCAACACCGCCGCTGTCACCACTTAACAGCACCGCCGCTATCACCACTTAACCCCACCGCCGCTTTCACAACTCAACACCAACGCCGCTCTCGCCGTTCAACACCATCGCCGCTGTCACCACTCAACACCACCATCGAACCGCCACCACCATCGAACCGCCACCACCATCGACCCCACCACCACCATCGAACCGCCACCTCCATCGACCCCCCGCCACCACCATCGAGCCGCCACCACCACCATCGACCCCACCGCCACCACCATCGACCCCACCGCCACCACCATCGACCCCACCGCCACCTGCATCGACCCCCCGCCACCACCATCGACCCCCACCACCACCATCGACCTACAGCCACCCAGAACCACCATCCCCACCGCCAAGAACCTCCCGTCGTCGTCACTAGCTGCCGGTAACCGGCTGGTGACCGGTTGTGCAGGTCACAATACACACAATAGAAGAAAAAATAAAGTTTGATACATCAAAAAGCATTTTTGAAAGGTGGATACACACAATAGATTTTTGGGGATAGTTGGATACATTTTGGTGTACTATCCCCTAGATTGAAAAATGTCATTTTTATTAATTATTCTTGACATCATGTTGAGGTGACATTACATGCGTGTGTTACACATGTACGTTTCTCAAATTATAAAATTTAAAATAGACTTTTTTAACATATAAAAATCATTTAATTTAAGCATGACTTCTGAAAGCAGGATTACTATCATTATTTTAAGGGTTAAGTACATGGGAGTGTATCGAACTTCTCACGTATGTACCTAACTTTAAAACTTACCGATTAATGTATCGGACTTGCTAAAATTGTCATTGTATGTATTTCATGACAAGTTGGATATACTTTCGTAACAAGTTGGATACATTAAATGGTAGGTTTTGGATAAAGTTGGATACATACCATGACAATTTTAGCAAGTTCGGTACATTAATCGGTAAGTTTTAAAGTTGAGTACATACAATGATAAAACGTGACAAGTTCGATACACTCCCATGTACTTAACCCTTATTTTAAGGACCCAAGTTCAAAACCTTAATCTCGGGGCTGCGTACCTACGGGGGATGTGGAGTGGAAGAAACAATTGGATCATCAATAATAAGGCTTTCGTCCCCAGTAAAACGACGAACTTCATTACTTTCGAGTCGTTTTTTTTTTTTGGTATAGCTCGAGGAACTCTAGTAGCTGAGCGTTTTGTTTTTGTTTTTGTTTTTGTCTTTGGTCGTTTGTTGGTTCTTGGTGTTGTTTGTCTCCGGTGTTGCCGGTCTAACGCCTTGCTAGTCTGTTTTTGATGATTTTAATAATATTTACCGTTAAAAAAAATTAAACCTTAATTTTGGTAATAAAAACAAACTCTGCAAAAAGAGGTACGGGGGCTTCGATCCCGGGCTGCATGCTTTAGCAGTCGGGCTTCGGCCCAAAATTGCCGAGGATTAGTCTGGGCCCAATGTGGTCTGGGATACCTCTTCCAAAAAAAAACTTTTATATAAAAAGTAATAATTTACAAATTATGTCATAAAAGTTAATAATTGCTACTTACTATTTGGTGGTTGTATATCGATGATAACACATTTTTTGTAAATAGGATTTCGAATCTATCAACCATTATTTTTCTTTTGGACGACTTGAGTTATTCACGTTTAAAAATAATCATGTGCTGTGCTGCCACCCATGGAGTACCGAACAACAATTTAAACATGGATGGCCAAATCTACATTTGTGTTGAAACCTTCCATTTTTCTATTGAGATCCAAATATGGTTAATTTGTCATGAGGTTCATATTATAAGTTATTACATGTTTTCAAGTAATCATCATCATATATTAAAGAAAAAGATGTTAGATCTACTTCTATACATAAGAAGAAATTAAGGTTATTTCAGAAGTAGAAAGAGTCAAGCATGACCTATTGCATCCAAAAATATATTATCCTTTACCTAGTTAGCATATAAACAAACGTCATATTGATATGTATATATGATACAGTTCACTACAAATGAAAGATTTGGATGACTTGATCAACAAAAATTGTTGACTTGGTTAAACCATAATTAAATAAAAAGATTCATGTTTTTATTTCTATTTTACATTGACATAACTTATGTTAATTTCAACAAGAGAAGTAAAAAATGGTCTTTAACTAATCAAGGTAAGTATAACACATCAAATGGTTTTCTTCAAAAAGATTCATGTTTTTATTTCTATTTTACATTGACATAACTTATGTTAATTTCAACAAGAGAAATAAAAAGTGGTCTTTAACAAATCAAGGTAAGTATAACATATCAAATGGTTTTCTTCTTCTTAAATGAAAACCGTTGTTAAGGTAACCGTAATTGTTTTTATTTTATCTTTAACAAAAAACCGTTGTTATGCAATTCATTATTAGTGTCTTCTAAAAAAATCCAAAACAATGATCGAGTAGAAAACTGATCGATATAGGTAATAGGTGATTTGATCGAGTTGAATTATAGGTTTAATTTGTTGGAGAAAAGAGTACTAAACCATCCAATATCTTTTTTACGGACTGTTAGATCTTGTCAAATGATCACCAAACAAACAATCATTATCACAATTTTTGTTTCTCGGTTTTTATTCTCGCTACTAAACAAAGGACCAAATCTGGCGGAAAAATCCGCTAGAAACGTTTTTGGTGGATTTCCGACGGTTGTTAATTTGGTCAAACGACGTTGACTTTTGCCGGAAATCCATTTAAAGTATTTCAAAAAAAAAGAGTTAAAAATAAAATCAATAAATACTTTCTAACGGATTTCTGATGGATGATAGTTAATTAACTTATTTAATTGAAATCCACAACAAACTTTAATTAGAAAATTAATTATTTCTTTATATAAAAATTGTCTTTAATTAAAAAAATAAACATTTTCGACGTATTTTCGAAAGATTTTACACAAATATTTTAGAATTTTTTAAAATCCGTCGAAAATCTGCCAAAAATATTCAATCCTCTTTAAAGACAAATTAAACATTTCAGGCCGAGTTACAAATATAATATTTTTTTTTTTAAATCCACCAGCAATATTCAATCTTTTTTGTTAAGCTTTAGTCGATCTAATTGATGCATTTAGTTGAGTTTTAACCGATTCAGTTGGGCTTTGATGAATCTAGTTGGCCTTTGTTAGATTTACTTGGGTTTGTTGGATCTAGTTGGGCTTTTATTGATCTAGTTAGGTTTTGATGGATCCAGTTGAGCAAAAATTAATTAGTCTTTTTAATTATTAAAAATTAATTTTTTCTAACAATAGCTCTAGCAGAAATTTGAGCTTCTGGAGCCTGATTTTCTCATGGTCCAATTCATCGAAAATACATATTTTAGGCAGAATTTCTGACGGATTTTACCACTAGAAAAAGACCATCTGTCTTGTAGTGAGATCTTTACACGCAATGGACATTCACCAATTGTTAAAATGGCACAATCCATATTCCATTCCAAATGAATTGTGTATTAGTAGGTAGGTAGTACCCGGTTTTAACTCTTTTTTTGTTGTTGAATTTTTGACCCTTTTTTTAACTCATCTACACTATAATACAAGTCATATAATGCGATGCAAATACAAAACTCACAAACGCATAAAATTTTCCTTGTAATTCATCATTTTGCCTTGTATTATATTTTGGGTATTTATAACTCTTACTTGGGTTTTCTTTCTATTTGTTTTGTGTTATTTCATATAATAGTTACTTAAAATCTAAAATGTAAACTGAACGTAAAAACTTATCAAAACAAAATTATATTGAACGTTTTAAAGTGTATCTAAATGACGTTTTTTTTTTTTTGCTTTTTTCATTGAATCTTTTAACTCATCATTTCTTTTCTTTTTTTCGTACCAACGTGTATATTCTAGATTCACATAAAATTTAAATAAAAGCAATCACATTCATCAAAAAGTACATCAATAAACATGCATTCATTATAAAGTAGTAATAATAATAGTAATAGTAATAATAATAATAACAATAATAATAGTAATAGTAGTAATAATACTAATATTAGTAATAGTAGTAACAGTAATAGTAATAATACTAATACTAATATTAGTAATAGTAGTAACAGTAGTAGTAGTAGTAATAATACTAATACTAGTAATAATAATAGTAATAGTAATAGTAATAGTAATAGTAATAATAATAATAATAATAGTAACAACAACAACACTAAGCTATTCAAATATAACAACAACAACAACAACAACAATAACAATAATAATAATAATAATAATAGCATTTTGTAACACTATCACTAAGCTATTCAAATATATTATAAATCCATCAAAGAGCAACCGTACTAAAACCTCAACCGTGTTAGATTTTTGATTATTTTCATTTGGATACATTACAAATTCTACATAAATGATTTATAATTATTATATTTTTAAAGAAAATTAGCTCACTTTGTTTATTTGCTATTATAATCAATTTACAGTTAAGAGATCTAGATATTAACTTATTACAACATACAACATGGAATTTAAAGTAATTGTGCTCCAAAAATATATCAACCCTTCTTGTCTTCTTACCAATCATGTAAAAATACATCATTATTTTATTAAACTATAAATTTGGTTATTTTATTTTTTTTTTCGATAAAACTATGACTTACCTTTACCTGATAAATAGATATTACAAAAGAAATATAATTTAGGAACAACAAATATAAATGTATTCTAGATAGGTGGAGAAGTGAAATTTCCCTTGAGCAATCCGGTGGCTATGTGGCTATAAGCTGCCTCGGTTAGGTGCACCCCATCCCAATTTGCATACGTAGAAGGGTCTTTGCACGGTTTGGACCCTATGTGACCACACCTAGCCGTGTTGTTGAAGTTGTATGGTCCACCCCCTCCACAACAAGCACTTAAACCTCCATTCATCAGTCCTGCACTCATGCACCCAATTAAATGTACAGGGTTAACCGATATGGGTTTTTATCTGGCTCGAAAAAATCGGGTTTTTCTAGTCCAAATTAGAAATATGGTCCGAAAAAACCCATGGTCTAGTCTCATTCAGACTAATTATTGGTGTAACTGAGCCGAGCCGAGTTGGCATTGTGCCAACTTCGTGCTCGACTCGGTTCCAATATTTGAAGTCGAAACTCGACTCGAGCTTGGTCGAGCCTTAATTTTCAAGTTCGAGCTCCACTCGAATAAATACTCGACACTCTCGAGTTGGGCTCGGCTCGGCTCGACTCCGGTAAAATCCAATTAAATAAATTGCAACAATAGCATATGTATCAATCAAATCAGGAAGGAAGTGGAAATAGGTTTAGGGTTCATATCATGTGACGACTAAAAAGTCGGAAGGAAGTGAAATAGGTTTTAGGGTTTTTTTTCTCACTTATATGATATGGGTACAAATGTAATTTGCTTATGCATAAAAGGGTAAAATGGTAATATACTACAAGCTCGATAAAGCTTGCGAGCCTGATGTGCCGAGTATTTTAATTTGGAACTCGAACTCGGCTCGAAACCCTACTCAAGTAGCTCGAGCGCAAGCTCGGTTCACATCGAGTCGATTCCGGTTATTTTTTTAGTCGGTCTCAAGTAGCTCGTGAGTTGTCTAGACTCGATCACAAGGTCACCATATTGTATCCTTAGAGTTGATTTATTATCTTTTCTTTTGTTTACTCTTAACAAACTAGTTGGTAAAACTTTAACAAGTTCATGCATGTGAAAGTGATTGAATATGAAGGTTGGTGAAATTGAAGATTAAAGTTGAAGCTCTATAAGTTTTTTTCTATTTGTTTGATCAAAAAATTAATTCATCCAATGGTTTAGAAAATTCACACAAATTTCACAAAAACTCTCCAAATTAATGATTTTGAATTTCACCGTTTAATCAAAAAGAGATGTGTCTAATTGAATTTTCCTAGCGAAATAAAGGAAAATTTTCACAGCAATGTCATGACTTCAAATGTGACTCCACCTACCCTAGTACACTGATTTAATATTTTCATAATGGTTGCAGGACCGGTAGGACACTGTGATTTTAACTCAAAATCTCCATTTTTCCCTTCTTTTTTTTTTCCAATTTTGAGATACTGTTGGAGATGCTTTAAATGTCTTCTTTTTCCACAAAATGAAACCATATTAGAGAGACATAAAAAAAAACTTACCAAGATGGCGCGGGATATGGAACAAGGCCTTCGCAGCACCATAGTAATCGGCATAAATGATTCGAGCTTGTGGGTATTTTAGTCTTAGTTTCTCCAAGCCTAGCTTGAGCTGATCATTGTGATATTTCGAAAAAGCGTTGTGATACTTCAAACATCCGTTTCCATCGTAAGCGGTTTTGTCTCGAGTTTCAAAAAGCGTCAAGTAAGCCGCCGAGCACCCAACTGGGAAATTCCCTGGCACCATCACTTCCCGTGCACCTTCTTCAATCAACATCTGTGAAACATTAAGTACATTGGTTTATGTTTATAGAGCTAAAGAAAGAAAACATAAAATAATATTTGCAACGCCATAACTTACGCTAGTGGTAGCGATTATCGTTCCCACAACGAAAGGTACCATTCTTTTTACATTTTTAGTTGTCCCGCCCACAAAAAAAGCATAGTTGTAGTCGTTACCACCGATCTCCCCCACTAAAAATAGCGATCTCTTGAAGTAGTTATCGCAATCTGAAACACAAAAATTAAATCCGATGATGTAATTTTTAGTAGTTACATAATCTTTTCCGGTTGGTTGTTTATGGGGTCCAACTTGTAATTAATAAGCAAATTATAGCTATAAATGTGGGGGATCGTGACTTTTCGTATAAGTATACCACCTTGAAACCAGTTGTGTTACAACCTAGGCCCAATCGTCGACTCTAGTACTCGTTTTTGCATTTATACCTCAAAACTCAAGAATCCACTCAATTGTACATTACCCATATGTGGGTTCAACATTGTTTGCACAATTATTATACCACCTCGAAACCAACTGTTACACTCTGACCTAAATGTGGGTTTTTAACACTTGTTGATAACACGTTAACTACCTTGTTTAGTGGTGCACATGGTTGATTTAACCTTCTTGAACCACGCCAATTGAGTGCTTAATGAATCATTGGTCCAAAGAATCCGTCCGAACCCTTGGTCATAGAAGAACTTTGCATCAAGTGCAGTAGCTCCCGCAATCGCAAAATTAACTCCACGTTCGGCTTTCGACTTCAATTGTTTGGTGATTGCTAGATACGGTGGCAAGTACGGTACACTAAATTGCTCGGCTACAAATTGTGATAATCACGTAGACAAATGTTATAAGGAATTAAGGTGCATACGACAAGAATATACCAAAATACACTACGACAAGAATATTTCAAAATGCACTAAAACAAAATCAATTTTAGAGGGCGTTAAATATCATAATAAATTGCTTTAATAGAATTAAAGTTTATAGGAGAGAAAACATTATGAATAAAAGTGTTATAATAAGTTTATAGAATGTTTTTGGACATCTTAACAATTGTCTAAGATACCTTTAAAGTAAGTGTCATACATTATTTACAATTGTCTTTATGAAAATATCTGTTCAAAAGGCACTTATCAAAAGTTACTTATAAAAGTCTAATTTAACATTGTACTTTAGAAGTACCCTAAAAACTTTTTAGGATATCCAAATATGACCTAACATGCATCCTAATGTAACAACTTTATATACGATACTCAGATTACTTTGTCCAATAAATCTATACCCTATAAATCAAATTATTAGGCATGTAGACATATTAGACATCCTATATATAAAGTTGATTTTGCTATAGTAAAAGAAAAGGCGATTAAGTAGAGGTTATACCAATAAAATCAACAATAAGACGTCCGTTTGAGCAACGACCGGTTGCGTGATGGAAGAATGTCTCCCCATACGGAAGTTTCCCGATGACTGGATTTGTTAATGCCCCGGAGTGGAGGAAGTTTCCGGTGTCGGCGAGGGAATCACCGAAGCTATAGATTCTATTATACTTTAATGAAAGAGAAGAAGAAAGTGTCACAGAGACACAAACAACAAAAAGAAGAGAGATACCATATTCATATTGAATATAAAAAATGGAACCTAAAAAATGAATCTTTTGTAGTTTTGTTGGTTTGCAATGTAACATGTATTTATATAAATATATAGTAACGTTTAAGAGCATGTGGAAATAATTATTGCACTAACCAACTGCCCGAGACTTAATAGATCAAGCTACCAATCCAACTGTATAGTACTTCGACCTTAATAAAGCTCAATTCGTCTTATTCTGATTACGGAAAAGGGTAAATAAAAAAAGAAAAAAACTCAATAAAGCTCAATTTATCTTATTCTAAATGATTTTCTTGAACCAATATTTTTAGGATAAAGTATGATTTAACCCCTAAACTTTATACTTAAAAGTGGTTTAACCCCTAAACTTTTTTAGTGAATGTTTTAATTCATAAACTTGTTATAATGAATGTTTTAATCCCTAAACTTGTTATAATTGATTGTTTTAGTCACTTAACCTGCTACAACAGGTTACTACACTTTTAAAAATAACTTTAAAAATGGTTTAACCCCTAAACTTTTTAATTAATGGTATTATCCTTAAACTTTTTACAGTATTTGATTAAATATCTAAACTTATTCAGCCTAATATGATTAAACTTTTCTATATCAAATATATGTTTAACCCTAGTTTGAAGTATTTCTGAAACACATGATCTTGAATATCTCTAACTTGCATTTCTTGATCAGATGTAATCAACAAAATCTACGGTATGAAGCAACAATAAACTAACGAATCAAACTTACCAAAAATTTAATAAAAAAATAATCATAAGACGCTTAGTGATTCTGTGTTCACCGTGATGCAAATTTACCAAAAAATTAATGTGTAGATTTCACTGCGAATATCAAATGCGCAACAAATGAAGCACATAAATGGCAGAAATCAAATCAAATGAAATGTACCAGCTAGTTTAGGAAGAGATTAATGGCAAAGAAGATCGATTTGACCAAGTTGCAAGTTGTACTGGATTGCAGACGAACGGATGCAAGGTTTTTCCAATCGTGAATGGATTGGTAACAGATTTAGCCGATAGCAAGTTGTATTGAATTATGTTATGGATAAAATAATTAGGTTCAACAACTTTAGGTATTTAATCAAATACTATAAAAAGTTTAAGAACTATAACATTCATTAAAAATGTTTAAGGGTTAAATCATATTTTATTCATAAGTTTAGGGATTAAAGTGACTTTTAAAAGTGTAGTAACCTGCTGTAGCAGGTCAAGTGGCTAAAACAATCAATTATAACAAGTTTAGGGATTAAAACATTCATTATAACAAGTTTAGGGATTAAAACATTCACTAAAAAAGTTTAGGGGTTAAACCATTTTTAAGTATAAAGTTTAGGGGTTAAACCATGTTTTATCCATATTTTTACCAAAAAAAAAACTATTAAAATTTTTTATTTTAGATGATTAATTAAGTTTCTAAACTATTTTTTGGAACTAAAAAATCATAAAGCTTTTCATTTAGATTGATTAAGTTACTAAATCTTATATCATCTATTCCACATATTTTGGTGAGTTAATTAGTCTTATGTTGGCCAAATTTAAGGGGGCGTTTGGTTGGCACGTTTCACTAACTGCTATCACAATAGGAGAATTCTGAGTCGCCCTTCTATCAACCGGTAAAAGGTTTACTTACTAAAGGAATAGAGTAATAAAATTTGATAGAATTATTATTTATTATCAATCGAGGAATTTGATTTTGAATTAATTGGAATGGAATTTGATCACTCGTTCGATATTCATTTACTTAAGCCATTGGGTAAATTCCTTCAATTATGGAATTCAAATGACTCAATCAAGTTTATTTTGCAAATCAAAAATCATTAAGAACTTTGTCAAATGAATTTGTATTCTAATTCTATCAAATCATTTGAATTTCCTGAACCAATCTTCCCCTCAAATGTCACACTAAACATAGTAGCAGATATTTTTTTTTGTTTTGCCTTGTCTCATCATGTCCCACATACCAAACGAAACGGGAGAACACCTACTTGAGATCTACTACTATTTTGGATTGCGTTTTATACAGTAAGTTGTTAAGATGAAGGTAGATCATTTGGACAGATTATATCGATGAACTAATGCAACCTAATAAGCCATAAGAAGTAAATTGTGTCATTAGCCTTTTATTGAGACTTTTTTTTCAAATATGTCATATATGACAGGTTTTATAATAATGAAAATAAAATGATTTTTATGTTATATAGACAACTAGATTACTATTCTTATAAACTTGAAGTCTTATTGAATACTCCATTACAAAGATAGAAAACAATTGAACATAGTATGTAGTCAATTTTGTTGAAGTTATCTCAATTTAAATTCCCTAAATGTGTCGAAGTATTATCTTTTTCAAGAACCAATGTTGTCCTAATATTATAAAATCGAGTTAAATGGGGTTATGGTTCATGGAGCATGATCGTGAAGAAATGAAAAATGGTCGAATGGAGATATCAGATAAGTTATGTTGGTAGAATTTTCATTTTGAATACAAATAATGTCTTTTTAAGTTGAAGCCTATAAGAGGACGAAACTACGGACCACCTTTTTATGGTCCAATTTGATTGGTTCGGTTACTTTGCTGCCAAAAAGTTTAGTTTAAAATTTTTGCAAAACCATCGTTCAAGGTTGGCAGGTCAGAAGGGGGCTGACCAAACCGGACCATGAACCTTACTAGTCATTCTTTATGAAAATGTATTATTTGTTTGCATAAACCACATTTGGGTAAATATTGGCTAGTTTAGGAATTTTGCTAAAAAAAATAAGTGTGGGTCGAGATATTGACTACTTCAATCAATTTCTCATGAAAACAGTTAACCGACTCTTTATTTCAGAAAAAGTACAAATAATAAATTTCTATGTAAAGCAATTTACACATGATATTGGTACAAATATCGTGTGAGGGACCCAAAAGGCAAAGATGGAAACTCTCTTATGATTAAATATGTTATGTAATTATGTTATTTGAATAAACTCTCTTATCACAACCATATTTGATTTGATTTGATTTCACACCTTCATACGGTGGTACACTGATATTAGTGGCATCCCGATATCCTCGGCTTTGATAACAATCATTTACTAATGGTAAGTATTTTATAACGTAAAATGTTCATACCGTTTTATAAACTATTTATATAACACTGTATAGTTTTAAGAGTTGAGTACCTATCAAGAATCAAATACAAATCATTATTGAAGGGTAACTTGCTTGTCGTTAAAATAAAAATATTGCATTATTATCTTAAAATCTAAAATATTAAATATATAATTAAAATTTAAAATTAAACAAATTATATTAGAAAAAGCTAGGATTTTATAATTTAATTTGATACCATTTTAATATAACTTTTCAGGTGTTTTACTAGACCTTTAACTTAATAACGTATATCTGTAATTTTTAGTTCTACTTTATTTAAACAAAAAAAAATTATATTTTTAACAAAGATTGTATAAATTTCATTCTCGATTTTCGATAAAGATTTGTATTACATGTAATGACCCGGTTTCCAAAATTCTCCTTAAAACCACAAATACACGAAACCGACTAATAAACAATTCGAAAATAATTCAACTTAAACAATCTTCCCAGAATCGTCTAAAATACAACGACAGAAAAGAAATAATTCTAACCGCAAACAATAAATTCCCAATAACGAACCGTTAACTTAATCCACTCTTAACTACCTTCTTCTCAAGCTTGCAATCCCAATATAATAATCACCTGAAATGCATAATTTGAAAACAACAAAATGAGGGTTAGACCATACGGTCTAGTGAGTAAATCCCTGTCAATACACAATTCAATAAACCATATTTAAAATCTTTTAATCGGATAATCATTTTCGTAGGCCCGCAAGCACTACATCCCTCCCAAGACAACTAACTACAACAGTCGCTTTTCCAAAATAACGCTCACTCTTGCAAGATCGCAATCAACACCAGCAGTGGCTCACTACATGGAACATGTCCTTGAGCATACACACGCACACCCCAATAAGATCGCAATCAATATCGGCAGTGTCCCACTACACGGAACATATCCGTGAGCCAAAATAATTTTATATATAACCCCGTGCATGGACCGTTATAGTCTCACACGCACACGAGCTTCTGTTGTGTAAGTTTCTCTAACCCACAAATCAGTAACCACTTTACATGCATTTATAATAGATCACATGTAATAAAATATCATAAACACGATTATCAATCGTAAACCATTCATAAACATATGCATTCCAGTTCGAAAATAGTTAAAAGAAAACTCACCTTAATCGGCTATATGGTATAAATCTTCACCAATAATAAACTATCAAACCCAACATGAATCTTAAGCATAACTTAACCACTTAAACTTCCATGGATTTTCTCTTCATCGTGGCTTTGAATTTTCCAGGGTAGAATTTTTCTCCAAACCTTGTATATGATAAATACATATTGAAACTTAAAGCAACCGGCATGAGGTGTAAGAAAAGTTGATGAGTCATCCATAAAAATTCCAAAATTGTCAACCTTAACCCATTAAAACTAATAAATCAAACAATAACCCTTAGACTTTGAAGTCTACTCCTAGACATTCAATTTTTATCAAATACCAAAATGAGTTATTACATTATATAACCAATTTTACCCTCGTTTTAAGTTCTTCCTATTATGTGGCATTAAGTATGATTCACTACAAAATATAGGGGTATTTTTGACGGCAAATTCCGTCAAAAATCCGTCAAAAATGACAATTTTGAGGGATTTTTGACGGATTTTGTCGTTAGTTAATCTTTGGTCGGAAATGAAAATCTTGACGGATTTTTGACGGAATTAGCGACAAAAAAAATGCATCAAAAAACCCTTGCAAATTCCAAGGAATTTTTGACAACCTTTTTGAGTTACTTTCAACGGATTTTCGAGGGTTTTTTTCTGAGGGATTTTTGATGGATTTAATCTTCATGGGATTTGTGACGGATTTGGTCTTCATGGGATTTGTGACGGATTTGGTCTTCATGTGATTTGTGACGGATTTGGTCTTTATGGGATTTGTGACGGATTTGGTCTTCATGGGATTTGTGACGGACTTGGTCTTCATGGGATTTGTGACGGACTTGGTGTTCATGGGATTTGTGACGGATTTGGTCTTCATGGAATTTTTGACCCATTATTTTTTGAACTTAGTCTTCATGAAATTGTTTAGGATCCGTCAAAAATATTAAACATATTTTTTTAAATGTTTTTTTTTTAATTTGCATTTTTTTATAGATCGCTACATGAACTTGTATACACAAACCTGAAATAAACTAATATAAATCTTTCATAAGAAGCTATGGATACTAATCCAAGAGTACATTACATTGACAATTGGGAACTACAATTCAGACATGTATTATGAGCACTTGAAACAAACTTAACACTATTTTCTAGACTAGTGCTGGAGTCTGGAAGGCAAAAACAACTAAGAAATATGTATTTAAGATGTATCTATATGCATAACTTTATCAAACAAAACACATCAACTTAAGTTGCTTAATATGTGCTATCAATTACCTAATACAAAGTTAATGGTTGGGGTCCTTGCCTTTGACAGGATTCCAGCTTCTGCCTACATCCACAGAAAAAAACAGTAGATTATATTACAATCCACCTTCTTCATAGAATATAGAAATTCAATTAAGTAACAAATGGCATGCGCAGAAAAATGGTTTAATGCCCAAATGAGCACTGCAACATAGCACCAAAACTCTAGAAATTGGCAAAAAAATTCAATGGCCAAATCATACAAAAAACAGCAGATCACGGTATTAGCATAAGATAAATTAGCCAAAAAAAACTAGACCACAGATGCAGAAAATTAAATAAACAATACAGATTACTTAGTCTATTGATTATCAAGCTACAAAGACCTTAGAAACTTGAGAAATAACCCAAGAGATAGATTAAGTGCCCTTAAGCATAAACTCCAAAACATTAAAGCATAAACATGCTCAAGAAGGATCATAGCTAGCAAAGAAGCTTGTGAATGCACCAACTAAAATTATACACATTTTTCTGTGTTACATTCAATTTAGAAGTTAAGAATTGGGTAAATAATAAGACATTAGAGGATGTATATATACCTCTGTTGTTGGCAGGTGTTTTACCCACAATTTGTGAAGCCGTGATTTCGCAGCGATCCCGAGCTCCACCGCCAGGGCCGGCGTAATATTCCTGCCAATTATAAATTCGTTGGCGATTGCCAGTGAGAGTAGAGCAAAGGACGGTTCGACCAGGAAGCTTGGTGCTTATCTTATTCAATCTCTGCTTCAGGTAGCCGCCATTAACTACACCATTCTTTGATATAAAATTATTGAAAGAATTAACTAATTGCGAGTCCAATAATCTATATTTGATAGTTAATTTGAAATAGGACAAGATATATAGAATCTTGTGTTCTCCATCTTCCTATGTGTGTGTGTATATATGTATGTATTATAATCAACAACTCATCTAAACATTCTTAAACAAAACAGGGTACTAGTAGCATACGGTTATGTTTGGCAACCTCTATATCTTTGGTTGATGAAGGTCACAAACTCATCTAAACACCTACAGAGAATAAGATATTTGACTGGCATTGAACCTAAACTCTACAAGACTTAATTTGTTGGCACAAACTAATGATAGTAAAAGAACAATCAGTGGGTAACTTAACCTTTTGAGGTCTAAATTCCCATCCTCATATCAAAATAGGAACTTCTCAATGAATTTATCATCAAAGAACACAAAAAATAAGAGAAGTTAACTGTGTCAACAGTCTGGCTTATTTTATAAGTGAAATCAAGTTGAAGTTCTATTTGAGTTAATGCTGATTATAAGTAGTTCATTGGATTTATTGCACTTAGAAGCTTCTCCAAAGTCCTAAGTATCCATACTTGGTGGTTATCTCTTGAACACAGGGATACCATAAAAACATATCACAGGAACATTAATAGATATCGAAAACATTGCCATCCTTGGTGCATACTAAACAGTAAGGTTTAAACCCAAATTAGTGAACATATACAAAGTCGAGAGATCAGAGATGGTACCTTTTGACTCGAATTCAACAATGCAAATAAAAAATAGAAAATCATGAAGTTTACTGTTTGTTTCGTATATACTAAACAAACAGAAAATAGGAATTAGGCAAGCACAATCTAGGAACCCAAAATACACACTCATTGTTTCAACATTTAAATACTACTACTAGCTCCAAGAAGTATGCAGCATGAAAGTTACTTTAATGATTCAAATTCACGGAGAACTGTTATTTGGTTGAATTACAAGTAATTTTTCTTAAGTTTAGAATTAGAAGTTAATAATGATTACTCTGATTCCAATAACAATATTGTTGATATTTACGAGCTATAATCAAATAATAAATTCCAAGGAAACTAAACACAGGCATTAAGACTATTTTAACTGATTCATGTGGTGTGAGATATGTAGAAAAATTGGAGTTTGTGTGATGTTACAAATATAAAAATTTATTAAATTACAAAAGCCCCATGGGAAAGCTCTAGTGGTGATACATAAGAACATAACTCTGTAAATCAGTTGAGAATGTTAATGAAACCACAACCCATCAAAATTACAAAGGACAATAATATGTGTATAATCATAGAGAAATTAGACCAACTTAAGAGATGACAAATTACAGAGGATAAGAATATGGGTATAAATTTCCCCAACCTAAGGACTGATCAAGTAACTTACTGCAGTTGCATTATATGTTTACAAACCTGCTATAATGCAATAGTGAAATAGTCCCCTATACTTCTGATACGCAAGGCACATTTCCTATATGATTTGAGGTGCTCTAGTGCTGGCTGCTTTGCCAAAAGCTGCAAGATAACATGCTTATTAATGAGAAGACCTCCCATTGCAATAAAAGACGAAAAGCCTAAAGTAGAAAGAAAGATGTCACTAAACGACTATAGGGCTGAAACAAGAAAGATGAATCAGTCACATTGCCACAGAAAGAAAGATGAAGAAGGATTTATGCGGTCTACCAGATTGAATCTCCGCCTACTCACATTGCCACAGAAACAAACATTAAAAATTAAGAAATTAGCTAACAATGTTTTCTTATAGTCAACAAATAACAGACAAATATATCCGTTCTAAAACAAAATTTACTAAGATTTTAAGTTATGCGTCTAGCCATTGGCAGTGAATGACTATAGGATCCCTTCATTTAATCGTTTAAGTTAAAAATGTAAATGTTATGTTTGGACCAGCATTTAAGATATAAATCACTCGCTTGTTGATGCTTGCTTCAACCAACAAAGCTGCGACTTCCTTTCAACCAATAGCCCATTCTTTTGCTCTTTCCTTCTTGAACTAGAAAAGAAATGACATAAATAGGTTGAACATGTGTGCAAAACTAGTAGCAACTATTGAATCCAATCCATGATTTAGATGAGACTTTTTTTCTTCCTTAAGAGGGATTGTATGCTTACGGGTCTTTTCTAGCAATAAATCAAAGAATCCATAGAGCAAAATTGAAGGGAAAATACCTCAAGTTACAAACCAAACTATTTTGGCTATAAATAAACTAAACTTTACAATGAGCCTTTTTTTTGGGGAGCTAAAACTAAAACCACAAGAAATTATGAAGACATGGAACAGTAAGAGCAACCTGAACTACTAGAAGTTTTACCTGAAGCAACACTGATACCTTTCCTTCATCCCCGCAAGTATAAATTTAACAATACTGCACGTTGGGGCATATGTATCTTAGAGAGAGATTGAGTGAGAAAGTTACTGATAATTTGAAGAGCTATGCCAGTAGTATCTAAAATTCATGAATAACTAATCAAATATTCATCATGAATAATTTATGAATGGTTGGTTCTTAAAGTGTTTACAGTTCTCAAATGAGTCTGCGCCTACAACTATAAGTCATAAGCTGAGCTAGTAGTGCTTTAAGCTGGACTTTGGAGAAGTAAATTGACCATTGGATATTAGATTGTTACTAATAAGGGTTTTCTGTTCTTCCATTTCCAGTGAGTGTGGTGGGTTACGAGACCGTAAAAGAAGCCTGAGTTCATAAGTACAAATGAAGTCTTGAGTAAGCATAGAAATAGAGTAGGTAAGAATGTCCAGAACAGATTGCTCATGCAAAGAAAACCCATAGTTAGAAAAATTCTATGTCATCTATGCATATGAATTTATTTAATAGATAAAATGTTGAGGCACGTGAAGTTATGGGATTTATTAGGTTTTTAGAACACAATATGAAAAAATAATCCTCAATACTAAAACACAGAGCATTTCCTAAATTGGGAGGGCAAAGAAAGTAGTTGAAAGTTTTTGTCTTTCTCAACTTTCAACATAAGGCACAAACCACTTTAACAAAACTTGGTACTATTTTCAAACTAGAGAAATGCAAAAGGACTAAACCTTGTTTGTGGTTTCACTAAATTATCAGAGTAGTTTGCATTTTGCAACCATGTGATTTTCCAGAGTCCTGTATAACCTTTTAGGCTTTTAGAATTTGGCAAATATAATTGTGGCACCCAACTTCCATAATTCAGCTAGTAGTAGCCCATACACCTTTGCATGACCTGTATGTACCTTTCCGTTAACGAAAATTGAGAGGGATGAGTAGCTCTGCACAACGACAAAACGGCGAACAACAAAATGAATTGAGCGGTTTCAGTGAAGGAGAATTGAAAAGAAACAATTAGGAATCAGATTAATTCATCCGATGAAAATACAAGAGCCAATTCAGAGCATAAAAATTAGGGCACACAAAAAATTAGTTAACGAGATATGAGTATAGATAATCAGAGCCTGAATAAGAATGCTAACCGAATTAGATGATAAATATGCATCAATCATGTATAAACAAACAAAATTCATCACAAATTTGAGTAAACAAAGGGATTAAACGAGATAAACTTATACCTAGTGGTGCAGCTATCAGAATTTAAATTGTTTTCAGCATCATTGAATTGATTAAATGAGTCAATGTGATTCAAGCAAAACATCGAAAACAACTAAGAACTATTCAAGCAAAATTCATAGAATCATAACAAAAAACATGTAATTTCAGGTTAGAAGTTGCTTACAGGTCTAAGACACAATGCTTATAAGTCTCGAAATTCGAAACTTGGAATCGATTTGAAGACTTCCACTTCGATTTCAAATTCGACAACTGATCGATTTGTAGACTTCCACGCCATCAATGTTTGGTTCAGAGGAGCTACACGATTTCAAAAGGATTTCAAAGTTAACCCGCCATGGCAGATCGATTGAAGGTGTTGGAGAAGGCAGATCGATCAAACTAGGTCAGAGCTAGGTAGGGTTTGGGTTTGGTAGGGAAAATCAACACCATACTTATTTAGGCATGGGTCGGGTCTGTCTTAATAAGAAAGGATCCGCTTGCTTTTAAATAAAACAGTAAAAATTTGGTTTTGTGAGGGAATATTGACGGTGACGGAACTGATTATTACTAAAATATTTTTACACCAGTTATTTGAAAATCTTGACAGATTAGTGACGGAAACTCTATGACGGAATTTTGACGGAACTGATTTTTATTCAAAAAATATTATCCTAATCTTTTAAAAATTAAACTTTTTTGACGTCTTTGTGACGGAATTTTTTGACGAATTTTTGACGGAATTGAAAAAAATTAACTCTTTAAAAACTTGAACATTTTTGACGGATTTGTAATGGAAATTTTTGACGGATTTTTGACGAACTTTATAAAAGGTAATATTTTTAATTATTGACGGATTTGTGATAGAAATTTTTGACAGATTTTTGACGAACTTTATAAAAGGTAATATTTTTAATTATTGACGGATTTGTGATAGAAATTTTTGACAGATTTTTGACGAACTTTATAAAAAGTAATATTTTTAGTTATTGACGGATTTGTGACGGAAATTTTTGACGGATTTGTGACGGATTTTTGACGGACTTTAATAAAGGTAATATTTTTAATTATTGGCGGATTTTTGACGGACTTTAAAAAAAATAATATCTTTAATTATTGACGGATTTGTGACGGAAATTTTTGACGGATTTTTGACGGACTTTAAAAAAAAGTATTACTTGTAATTACTGACGGATTTGTGACGGAAATTTTTGAGGGATTTTTAATGGACTTTAAAAAAAGTATTACTTGTAATTATTGACGGATTTGTGATGGAAATTTTTGACGGATTTTTGATGGACTTTAAAAAAGGTAATATTTTTAATTATTGACGGATTTGTGACGGAAATTTTTGACGGATTTTTGACGGGTTTGGAAAAAAGTAATATTTTTAATTATTGACGAATTTTTGATGGATTTTTGACGGAAATTTTTGACGGATTTTTTATGGATTCTAAAAAAAGTAATATTTTTAATTACTGATGGATTTCTGACGAAAATTTTTAGGGATTTTTGATGGTTTTGGAAAAAATAATCGTTTTAAATATTTAAACTATTTTCAACGGATAGTTTGTCAAAAAATTGTTTAAATTTTTGACGGATTATCGACAAAAAAAAAATTGTCAACAATTTGTCACAAATCTATCAAGAATTTTAGGAATTTTATTTTTGTATATGTTGTTGAAAATCCGTCACAAAACTGTCGATAATTTTTGACGAAAAATTTCGTTAAAAAATTCCGTCAAAAATACTCATTTTTGTAGTAGTGATTCACAGTTTCACACAATACTTGCTTCAAAAGCCAAAGTACCTTTCTTTTAACAAAATTAAGTTTGATCGTTTATTGTACTAGCTAGTAGCTGATAGATTAGCTTATGAATAAATTATGTTTGGCAAAAACTAGCTTATAAGTATGTAAAATGACCAAAATGGTATCTTGGACTATAATAGTTAATACTAATAAAGGTATAATTGGAACAGGCTACAAAAAGCTCCTGAAACGCTACTCCAACTAGCATTTCAATGAACTAGCTTATAAACTAGCTTATGGTTCATCCAAACATGTACTAGCTTATAAGTTGGCTTATTTTGCCAAACACAACCAAAGTTTAATATCACTTAAAGAGTTTTTATTGGACAATTATATACTATTGGGATTGGGCCTTAGGTAATTGGTTTTAAACACATTTCAGTTTTACTCAATTTCCACCTATAAAGTTCAAGCCCAAAACAATTATGACAAATATTCAGCCCGTTTCTTTTTATATTTTTGACCTAACAAAATAAAATTAAAATCGAGATGCTACAATAAACTCGTAAAGTTCCCTCCACATCAAAAGTTTTTGAAATCCTCTAACGATAACAATAAATAAACAAGTGAATTTTATTGACTATCATCCAAGAACTAAAAGGGCGTTTACTAAACGCTTACCCGGGTAAGCATTTACCAAGTCTCATTATTTTGCAAGATAAAAATGGAAACCAAGAATCTTACCCGACAAGAACGAAACAAGGACTAAGTATGTTACCCAAAAGTGAGTGTCACAACTCTTACCACGATTAGCACTTACCGGGTAAACTGTTGTATAGGACAAAGTTTTTGTGGATTAAAATCTTAGTGCAAGCAAATGATAACATTAAATTTTACCGGTAAATGTTTCATAAGTAAGTGTTTAGTAAATGATCCTTAAAAAGATAAACTACTTTCTCTTCAATTTGAGTGACCCCATGTTAGATATCATATACTTGGACAAAATAGTTGATATCTAGAAGAAGAAGAAAAAAAAGGCTTTCTTAGCATCTTATTGATCATGGAATGAAGCTTGCTTCAAGTAAATCAACAATCCAAAATCTAAACCACAACATGATTATTGGCTTGTCTGATTTTTCAAACATGTATAATATGAATAGTAACAATACATATTACTAATTACATTCGAAGTAAAATAAGATTATTATGAGGTTTTAGTTTTATAAAATGTGTAAAGATTCATATGGCTTGGACACTATTAAATGTGCCCATACTTTCATAAATTATACCCTCGAGCAACTTGAGCATTGTTGGGACATTTTGTGATATTCTACTTTGTAGTAGGAAGTGTTTGAAATACATGTTACCTATGTTGGTATTACACACAAGTTATGTATTAATGTGCTTCTTTGTGAATATTAGAAATGATTGGATCAACCAAGACAAGTAGACACTAGAAAAATATAGTCTTGGGTTTCACTATGTGGGTATGTGCCTAAACCTCTGTCATTCGGAGTAATGTCATGGTTGTAGTCTTGAATGTGTCGGGCCTTATGGTGTCACTTAGTGTCACTTATGTTAGCTTAGGGTTATAGTTGGGTTTGGCCCACTTCTCTTGTTAAGCCTTTTAGGGTTTCGTTCTTTAGGGTTTTCTTCTTTTTGCTATTTATAGGCCTTTTACGCCTCTTTGTATTTCACGCTTTTCTATTCAAATAATACAATATACTTTTGGTTCTCAATGTTCAATGGGCTCACTTATGAGAGTTTGACACTAAGGTATATCGTTTATTTGGGTGGAACTTGGTTGGTTTTATGGGTCTCCAGCATTGACTCCGATTTTGAATTGCTCATTGTACTAAATAATATATATGCAAATTATAAATTGTTAGAACTACTTGTTCAAACTCACTAGGATTTTTCACCTAACACTTGCTTAGTGCCGATGTGTATCTCAAGTTCTAGCGGTGCTTTCTCTAGCAAAGGTTAGATGGCTATACAAGAGGTGAGCACAATTCGTTTCGGTTTTTAAAAATCCAACCGTTTGATATTCAGTTTTTTGTTTTATATTTCTTTTTTATTTCCAACTTTATCAATTTCTTTTATTAAATAATCAAATTATATATATATACATATAAATAAAGTATAAAATAATTCGGTTTGGTTTTTGGGAAACCGGGTATGTTTGGTCCGGTTCAGCTTTTTTGGTCGTGGTGGAAACAGAAACCAAACCATTTGGATTTCGGTTGTGGTCCGGTTTTTTGGTTTTTTGTTTTGGTTTCTCGGATTTTTTCGGTTCGGTTTTTGTTCACCTGTAGGCTATAGTTTGAGATTAGGGAGAAGGCTTACTTTTCTAAATTAGTTGACTCTCATTTATTCTTCCATTATATTACAAATGTTTGATTAAATAGCTATATTCTACATTCTTCTTTTAGAACCTCATGCTTTGGCATTTATATATCACTTTCCGTTTTATGAAAGGTTTTTTTTTGTCCCAATTTTTAGGGGTATTACATAACTAC
This sequence comes from Centaurea solstitialis, assembly GCA_030169165.1. Classification (NCBI taxonomy): domain Eukaryota; kingdom Viridiplantae; phylum Streptophyta; class Magnoliopsida; order Asterales; family Asteraceae; genus Centaurea; species Centaurea solstitialis. The sequence goes on from CM058040.1 coordinate 45,421,009, forward strand.
TAATTTGGCAGATTTGTTATATTACCAAAATTTTAACTACAACATAGTTGTTAGAGATGCTCTAAATCGTCATATATATTGGCCTCCATATGAAACGCAAAACTTTAGTTGTCTGTTTGGAGAGAAGTGATTGGTACGAAAGTGATCTGGTCGACTAGAGGTGTTATAAGCAAGCTTGGACCTTGTCAGTGATATTCATAGATAAGAAGACTTCGTCGTCGGTGTTTTAGAATGTTCAACAAACCCCCGAATGAATTACTAATGTTAATCTAAGCACGGGTATGTTAAAAATAAAAAAAAAGGATTATAGGTCCTACCTTCAAAGAACTAAACATAGGTTCAATGAGAATATTATATATACCATTAAAATGTTTTAAAATACAATTTCATAAGTGTACCAAAACAGGATGTATATATTTATATACATCCGACTACACAAATCACATTGCTTTACTAAACCATATTGTGTAACTAAAAAGAACATTTCATTTACAAACTTATTTCCTTGTACTAAGAGCTTTGAACCAAACTCGATGATGCATCTTTTGCCTGTACCATAAGCATTGGACATATGGCATTAAATCGGGGCGTTGTATACCTCCCATGAAATAAACTCTTGTAAATCACTCGGTATGCAGCTTCAGTTAAATGCAACCCATCCCAGTTGGCGTACGTTTCTGGTTGAGAGCATGTCGTCGATGACGGATTCGCACATTCTACCGATTGATTGTAGTTATACGGTCCTCCACCTCCGCAACATGCTGTTAGAGCTCCATTTGTGAACCCTACAATAGTTAATGTTTCATAAGCTTTTCAATGTGTATAGAAAAATAAGCCAAATTGTATTATATATTATTTTTAGTTTGAATATATATATATTAATATCAACTAAAACAAAAATACATAAAACAATATAAAATTCGTTCAAAAATCTACAAATGTGTTTGTAATATCCTAAAATCATGTCCGAATGGAAATAGTTATGATCCTTATTCTTAATGATAGCTTTTGTAATGGAATTTACTATATTAGATATTTAATGCAATTAAAAAGTATTTTTGGGCAAGATTCGATTATTCTTTCCCAATTATGTTGAAAATGGATTTCTTGAACAAAATTGATTTTGACCGTTACCTAACATATTTGACTCCCCAACTTGTGACAATACATTGACATGTAATTTAATCCAGTTATTTTGTCAGTTATCAGTATGCATGAACATATAATACTCGAATTAAATTAGTGTAAGTACCGTATTTCTCAGGGGACCGAAAAAATTGCATTGCAGCATTGTAGTAATCGGCGTAAATGAGGTTGACGTTAGGATGAAGCTCTCGAATTTGATTCAGTCCTGTCTGGAGCAACTCATTGTGATACTCAGCAAATTTGTTTAACTCGATTAAACAACCAGTTTCATCATCATACTCTTCTCTTTTAGAACCATAATATATCGTCAAATAGGCAGCTGAGCATCCAATTGGTAGATTCCCGGGAACAACTAGTGTTTCTGCCCCCAAGTCAATCAGTTCCTACACTTCCCATACATACGATTATAGTAAATGTATATCAAATTGTACGGTACGAAGTTATAATCATACTCGATTATACTTACAGTGATGGCTGATACGATGGCGTTAATAACAAGAGGAACATATGATTCCAGCTCTTCAATGGGTTTTCCGGCTATTACAGGATGATTGTAATCATTACCGCCGATCTCTCCCATAAGAATTAAAGATCTTTTAAGCCATTCTTTGCAATCTGTAAAAATATATTTAAGAAGTTTGAGTATTCAAACAATTATTATTTTAAAAAGGAAAATTAATATTAAATAATCAAAACTTTAAGAATTTTTATACTCTATTTGTTCGAAGCCTTTCTATTTCCCAATTTAATTGTTTAATTTTAATTTAATTATTTAAGAAACATAAATTTTTTTGGTAAACTGAATCTGAACTCAACTACAAAGTCCAAAATGGTTGAACGATAGACTATCCGAACACATTTATTGACTTTTATTTCGTTATTTACAAGAAACTTTCATTTTATTTAGAAATAAATAATGTAAAAATTATTTTTTTATTACTTCTAACTATTTTTTTTTTTGCCCATTTATCTAAAGTAAGATGCAGCTTTTACTCTGATAAAATTTGGCATTTTCTGTATCCTTTAAATTAATATATTATCATTGTTATAAATAACTAATAAAAAATCGAAAATATGATTAAAAAAAAGATATTTTCATTATTTGTTAAAAACCAAGAAGAAAATAATTTTTTTGTTTATTAAAATGTTTTATAATGTGCTCAATATATTGCACACAATGGTAATATCTAAACCCAAAAAAATAGAAAATAATCACCTGTTAAACATAAAGTTCTTTTTATTATGCCTTTTAAAACATCCAAGAATAAAGAGTCAAATAATTAAAAAAATATTATATAATGTATTTGTATCACAATTTATAATCCAATAAAATGGGATGTGATGACCTTTGACTTTTTACAAAAGTAACACCGTAGCTAAAAATAATCTTCACCAACTCAAACCACTTACTAAATGTTGACTTGGTTTATATCGATAAAATATATACTTCATATATAATTACGTAGTATATAAATATATTATATAAACAATATTATATATATATATATAGCATTAGTTTCGAGTGGAAACTCAATTTTGGTTGTAAACATAAGGATCACAAATCGCACCACATGACAATATTTACTTTGAATATCATGCATTATTAAGAGTGAATAAACTTTAGACACCTTTATACACTATAAATTATGATATTCAGAGTGAATATTGACACGCGACACCTTTAGTGGTTCTCACGTTTGAAACCTTTTTTTACATAAATATTGAACATTTCTCAAGTGAATAAACAATCTTATGTAAATGTTACAATTTTCATGTGTTTCTTTCTATACAAAACAATATTTGAAATATAATTAACAAAAGTTATACAATTTATTGAGTTTGTTAGCGATTTACACGCATATAAATATTAATAATAGTATTAGATTCAAATGAGAAGTGTTAAAAAAATGAGAAGTAGAAAAGTGATCTCCACCACTCATCCGGTCAATAAGGTGGCTTTGACCGGTCATCCTACTTTAATCGTCTCCACCCTCCATGAATCGTGTCAATCCTCCGTGATCACGTCCACCGTAACTGGTCAAAGCCGTCTTTATTGACCGAATGAGTGGCGAAAATCATTTATCAATTTTCATTTTTTTAGCACTTTTCATTAATAATATTATATGTTTATGGTATATAAGATAAGTTTATGTAACCGAATAAACTAATTCATATTTGATTAGTGATGTTTATGGTTTGCGGGGTTGGTGAGTGGGTCACCACCCCTGGATTAAACGCACACGGTTGGTAAAGATTCGTAAATTAGTAAGAGTCCTCTTTAATTAATATTATGAGTCTTTTTCATATACATGTGTTTATGCTTCTTTCGTCTATGTACTTGTATCAAATCATTTCAACTACCATAAAATCATATATATATATATATAATTAGGTTCAAATGAGAACTCAATTTTAGTTGTGTATGTGAGAACCACTAAAATTGTGCACATGGCAATATTCACTCTGAATATCGTGCATTATTCAGAGTGAATAAAGACGCCTAAACTTTATTCACTCTGAATAATGCATGATATTCAAAGTGAATATTACCACGTAGCACGATTTTATTGGTTTTCACGTTTACAATAAAAATTGAGTTTTCATTTGAACTTTTTTTTTTCTCTCTCTCTCTCTATATATATATATATATGGGGGGGCCAATCATATATGACTTCAAATACGAATCAAACATCATACGATTAAAAGATTGATAAATTTATTCTAAGTTTGGTGAGTACAGTTCAGACTCCATTACCTGAGGGAGTGTGGCAAATAGTAGGCAGTGAATGTTTGAACCATTCCAACTGGACACCCAAAGACGCATTTGTCTGAGGATTGTAAACCCCATGTGCTTCATGAAATGATGAATCCAATGCAGTTGCACCTGCCACCGCAAAGTTTACTCCTTGTCCTCTTTCCATCCCACCCATGTTTGATTTCAGACCTTCATAGGGCGGTATAAGTGGCATCCCCATATTCTCGGCTTTAATAACAATAATTAACTAATGGTAAGTAACTCATAACGTAAAATGTTCATGCTACCTTATAAACTATTTATATAAAGCGATATAGTTTTAAGAGTACAATAATAACAAAGAATTAAATACAAACGAGGCCTAACTTGCTCAACATCAAAAAATATAATATTGCATTTTTATTTTTATTTTTATTTTTATTTTAAAATCTAAAATACCTAATATAAATAAAATTTTAGATTAAACAAATTATATTAAAAAAACTAGGATTTTATAATTTAAATTGACACCATTTTAATATAACTTTTCTAGGTTTTTTACTATACCTTTAAGTTAACATCGTATTTATTCAAGGTCTTCAATTTTCTTTTAAACATAAACTTCGAATATTTTAACAAAGATCGTATAAATTTTCATTCTCGATTTTCAATAAAGATTTGTATTATATAACAAAAATTTCCCTCGTTTTAAGTTTTTCCTATCATGTGGCATTAAGTATAATTCACACAATACTTGCTTCAAAAGCCAAAGTACCTTTCTTTTAACAAAATTAATTTTGATCGTTTATCGTACTAAAAAACAAATTTTTTGGCCACTTGTTATCTATCAATATTATTACGTTTTGATTTGTAAAAGAAACCGATCTGATGAGTTGCATTATCGTCTAATAATATTATTATATCTAAAAAAGATCCAAAAAACCATGTTTAGTAGAATTATATAAATAAAATATGACAAAAGCCTTAATTCAAGCAAATATTTTTTGTTGAAACTCACTCGACGAGTCATAGTTAAAAATTCCCTTTACGTGTTTATCTTTAAAAAAAATAACCTCTATTTTTCAAGAATTTTGAAGCTATAAAGTAAACTTTATCTTAGCACCTTGGTAACGACTTAAATAATACAAAAGATGCAAGCTATGAACTCGAGTATTCTAAAAGAATCATATCCAATATGTAAAAACTTCACAACAACCCTTTGGTAACATATCGATGGGATGCTTCAAACTGGAATCCAAAATTACGCAAATAACTTCCGACCCAATGAAACTTTCGTTTATCGTTATCTATTTATTTACGTGTATAACTAAGAAAAAAATTAGACTTCAGGCCAAAACTTTGAAGATATCGTTAAAAAACCAAGTCAAAAGAAAATCGAAATTTTTAAAAAGTAAGCTTAAAAGTCACAAAAATATTATTTTCTGACAAGGCCCCATTTCGAATCCACAAAGAACAATTCTCAACGGACGGGTCAATCAGGTTATAAAATTGTGTGCAATTTCTGATCAAAGAGATCAAAGATGTCAGATATCATAATTATACTGTACATTAAAGAACTAACGTATATACCAATGAAATCGATGATCAAACGGCCATTTGAACACCGGCCGGTCGGGTTATGGAAGAACGTTTCACCGTAGGGTGGATACATGAAATGGGGCGGTTCACCATTCGATTTAATGACGAGTTGTTTAAGGTTTCCGGTATCGGCTAACGAGTCACCAAAGCTTATGATAGATGTATAACATCCATTTGCATATAAGGTAGAAGCCCATGAAAGGAGCAAGAAGGGTAAAAAGGGAAAAGAAAATGAAATAGCCATTGGAGAGTTTTGGGCTTGAAGGTTTATTTGCAGGTTGTTGGTTGTATTTATAAATGGAAGAGAAAAGCCATAGTTTTGCTTCTGGGGTACACCAAGAATTTGACACTAGGCATGAATGAATGAAAATTACCTTTTTACCCTTTTGTTGGTTTGGTGAACCGGTCCACTTGGTTCAAAAGGTTTCTTATTTTTCTTTTCACAATTTGTGCTTTTATGTAAGTGGGAATAATATGACACATTTAGGGTCAATAAACATACAATAAGAAAAGTTGGAATTCCTGTTTTTCTGCTAAATTTTCATTTGTATTATATAAACAAAATTTTTGGCTTACAAAAAATAATATGATACATTTAGGGATCATTGTTTGATATTTTGGAAATGATTTTTACTATTTCAACAAGATTTTATGTCATTTTTGAAAAGCCTTACAAAACATGTGTTTATAGAAATTTCACAAAAATATTTTATAAAATAGCTAATACGATATTCTATTTTATAAGTTAAAGAATTTGTTCAAAGGAAAAATAATTACCTATAATTGAGCTTGTGGTAACATTATTAGATAGAACACATTATTATTGTCTTATCATTTAAATCCTATAAATTAGCAACTTAATGAGCTTAAAAGACTTTTATCTTATGATTTCCTCGTAATAGTTTAATGATGTTAAAACTAACATATCCAATAAGCTTCTAGGGAACTTTATGCAGAAAAAACCATTTATACAAAAGAATTTCTCAATCAATACAAATAGACTAACTCACACAACAACTTTAGTCATACGAAACATAATTAAAAAAACAACCAAACAACCTTTTATATATTTCAGTATTATATAACCCCGATTTAGTTGTAATTTTAATATATACAAAACATATGTATCATCTTATATAGAAACTTTAGTATAATAATATTTTTTTTAATTCGGAGGCCTCCGATGATCAAGGGCCCTCTCCAACGGAACTGGTTGGAACACATTTAGGAATAGCCTGATACCAACCACAATCTTAGAGGAACTAACTTTATTCATGTACAATTATCATATATACACATATATAAAAGGTCTAAACGAAAATTCTTTTTTTTCTTAAATAGTTAACATTCTCGTAAGTGTGCTTTCGGCTGTCATCATGTTCACAATGAAAGATGAATTCTCATTTGAACCTGACCCTATATCTATATCTAGATATAGGGCCAGGTTCAAATGAGAATTCATCTTTCATTGTCAACGTGATGACAGTTGGGAGCGCGTCACGTGGCATATTAAGTGTGAATAATACTGAACGAGTGAATGGTGTATTATTCAGGTCTAAATAATACATGATTAGTTAGAGTGGATATATTACGTGGCGCTCTCACAATTGTCTTCACGTTGACAATGAAATTTAAGTTATATATATATAAAATATACACATTAGGAAAAATGGTATTGAGTTATTTTTATTGAAATAAATCATAATTTATTTGTAGGTGACAAGTGTATTCTGTATAATTACAAGTTTTGACTAAAACGGTCTACTTTTTAGCTATTTCAATCAATCTATAGTTCCCTACGATTCCTTTTAACTCGCATCTACCTATTTATTGAAATATTTAACGCAATTCTTTTAGTCGTAAGATAATTAATAATAATTAAAAACCAACTTGAAATTCAAATATATACTTATCACAATTTAATGGACCATATTGAACTAGAAATGGTTATTGACGTTCTAAATCATAATCAAACCACACGTTATTTATAAGAGAAATTAAAGATAAACATTATTTATTTAGTTCTCATATTGAATAAATTAAACTATCAAACATACTATACGTTATTGTCTGTATTTGTACAACTTCTTGAAACTGGCTTAGTGTACACCATAATTTGTTTATGGTTCTCTACAAAATATTGATTATTATACAAATAAATTAAATATAATAGTTTAGGAAAGTCAATTTAATACAGGTTCATGGAACTTAGCTAGTGCCTCATCTTTGTATTATTATTATTATTATTATTATTATTATTATTATTATTATTATTATTATTATTATTATTATTATTAATATCAATTTTACTATTTGTTATATTATATAGAGAGAGAGGGGGGGAAGTTCAAATTTGAATTCAATTTTGGTTGTCAATATGAGGGCGAATCTCAACCATTCATCAGTTCAATAAAGACGGTTTTGACCGGGCCCCCTCCTTTTCCCATGAATCGCGTCAATCCTCCGTGATCACAGTAACCAAAGATGTGTAGTTGAGATTCATCTTCACATTCACAACCAAAATTGAGTTCACATTTGAATTTGTTTTTCTAATCATTATCTAACCCACCTACAACATTTTTTATATTGACCAGATAAAATAGAATCCAATGTCAAAAACTAATCAAATAAATGAGAATATGTCTTAACGGATAACCAATAACAAGAAAGATTTATTCAAACAAACAAAATGCAATGCCGGCAAACAAAAAAAAAAGCAATGACACAAATAATGTAATATGTATAAAGTGTGTGTGCGCCTCTTAGAAAAATTGAAATAAAAAGACGTAAAATGAGCAATAAAGTTGTAACAATATACGTGAGATATTCGTTTTACATAATATATAATGTTGCATGTGCTTGATATACCTAAAATCTTAAGAGAACTTATATCCGAGTTCAAAAAATGAGCACTATTCACATGGTCATACTCATTTTTGGGGAGCGAAATTTTGATCAGATTATTTTGAAAGTACGCTTACATAGACCGTGTGTTTGCATGTATACATATGTATGTTTGCATATGTGTAGGGTGGACTTATATGTCACGTTGTTTGGGAAAGGTCGGTCCTCATTCAGAGATCAAACTTTTTAAAACAATATTAACTCTTCTTTCTTCAGTTTTTCCAGTAATTTATGATGGTTCCCAATGACCCAATCTGTTTTGACAAAACTCATTCCCTCACATGACAATCATTCATCCACACATTGATTGTTTTGTCACTGCTAGTTCTTGCAATCATGTTGCAGTAATAACATTGGTTGATGTGTTTTAATTGCTAAATATATCTTAACCTTTTTTTTGTTTAAAGATAAGTAAATTCACCTAATATCAGTTTTATATATATATGCTCAAACCAATTCATCTAAAAGAAGTTATATAAATAAAATAATAGTACAATTTGCTATTTAGTTCATCAATATGGTACAAAAATCAAAAGTCAAACCAACTTTTTTCAATTAATGGTACTGTTAACCTATAGTTCGACTAACTCGAAACCGTTGTAATTCAAATGAATTAGTTGTTTTGAATTTACTTAGACCCTTATGACCACCACTGACTTAAGCTTCTGGATTCACTATTGAATACATGTATGTTTATCTTTATACACATATGTATTTACGTATATACATGTAGAGGGATGTTCATATGAAAAGTATAACTTTTTAAGAAAACGTGAGGAACAATCTCAACCACTCATCTCAGTCAACAAATGCGGCTTTGACCGGTCCCTCCTTTAATAATTTCTACCCTCCCATGAATCGCGTCAATCCTCCGTGATCACGTCCACCGTAACCGCGAGATGAGTGGCTAAGATTACTCCTCACTTTTTCTTAAATTGGCATGCTTGTCATTTGAACCTTCCCCTATACATGTATGTACATATATGTATGTATGTATATGTAATTGTGTATATGTGTATGTGTTGTAACTTGCAAGTGGAAAGGAATTGGATAGGGTTGGGTGATCAATTTGTAGTCGATGAAAGGTCAATTATGGCCTTGTCGAATGTCTTGGTCATAGTACAAATGGACAAAATCCACCAACTTCTCTTTCTATTTTTCTAACATTCCTTCTTTAAATATGATAATATTGATTTATTTCCTTTTTTTAAGTTTAATATTTTTTTTATAAAGTAAAATTGGAAGTGTTCAATACGACACCCATTTTTATAGTAACATCAATAATTAAAACCAAAATGATGTAAGCATATTGTCACAATTTAAATAACTTATGTATATGTTATATTAGTTCTAATTTAAAAACTCAATATTTTGTTGTTGAATTGAATCAACCATCTTATTATTAGAAACTCTTTAGGTTTATGTGCTTATGTTCACGATTTTTCAAAAAAAAAAAATTGTTCTCTTTAGATTTATGTACTTCTTGAGTTTTAATAAATTCTGCCTTTCAAAAAAATTGTTAGCGATTTTTCAGTTATACCATGTATTATTGATGGTAAATGCATTTTGGACTAAAGGGGCTCTTTGAGTGATTTAAAAGTCTTTATAATTTGGGCAAATGACTTGATTTGTAAAAAGATTTAGATCTTGTCGATTTATTTGAAATTACGAATGAGTCCCTTATATCATATGTTGCATAAAGGTAAACCAATGGCATAAGAATTATTAAATTTATCGAACTATTGGATTTGACACATTTGGTCTGATTATGCTCAAATTTGCTAGCTATAAACTAAGATGCACAAAGTTTTTCAACGAATCCCGCTCTCTTGAGCTCTTATGACTCTCAATCAAGATGTAAAGTCAATTAATTTAGCCATTTCTTTTATTTTCTTTCAGAATTGGAAAAACCTTTTTTAACACTATGAGATTCTTTTAAACAAGTTATACTAGGAAGATCGGTACTTAAACAACTTGTAACTATTAATAACGTTGATGTCAATTAGTCAAGGATATTTTGTAACACTTGATTGTGTGGTAAATGAGTTAAGGTGGGAAGGGTAATAAGAAATTTGGACCATTGATCACTATTAATCCCAAACTCAGAACTGCTAAAAAATGCGAAGTAGATGAGTGATCTCTACCAATCATCCAGTCAATAAAGACGGCTTTGACCAATCACCCTCCGTGAATTGCGTCCGTCAACGTCAGATCATAGATTCATAGTTAACCAGTCAATAAATAAAGATCATATTTAATTATATATTTATTTATTTAATCGTATCAACGGTTGAGATCACTTCTCTACGTCTTATTTATTTAGTTCTTCTTATCTGAACATTTCTCTCCCTATATATATATATATATATATATATATAATGTTATATATTATAATGTTGTAGGGTTGGGAGGTGTTAGAATTATGCAAGATTCAAGTGGGTGGTAAAGCAATAGCCCTTTGAAATGAAGATAAGGTCGGTCATTTGTGATGATGCATGGTGTAGAAGTCTAGCTTATTGTTGAATATTTAGGTGGGTGGCGTGGACGTGATCATAAAACATATAAATATAGAATAGATGCTAAGACAAAAAAATTAGTGAAATTAAAGTTTCTTTTTTAATTATACCAAAATATATATTCAAAAAAAAAGAAAAATTCTAAATTTTAAGAAATCGTTACAACTTGTTATTAACGAGATATACTGTTTCAACCGATTAGGTTGAATCGGTTTTAGAGGTTTCGAAAGTTTATTAAAAATGTATTGAAAACAATTAATTTTTAAATGATTTTAATCATATAAATAATGATAAAATTGTTAGAAACAATTATATCCAACCTTCTTCTACTAAAACCTATACTTCTATCCATACTCCCTACTCCCTAAACACTAAAAGACGAAGCATACACTCAAAACAATTCAAATTTTTTTTAACCCTTATTGCTTTTGAACCTTATACTTTTTTGATTTATTATTCTTAGGCTTCTTAATATTTTATTACTCATCTTACTTTTCTATTTCATATTTTATAAAGTACATTCCCTAATTCCTATAGATTGCTGATATTTTGGATATTATACTTAAAAGGTAATTACTACACTTGACATCCCTATGATATGCAAAAGTGCACGATCTAAATATCTCCACACTTTGAATTCCTCCCTCTAACAAAATTAAAAATTTATGTTAACTTTGTTAATTAGTTCGGTGGTATTTAGCCTTTTTAGCCTTTTCTTTTCTTTTCTATTTTTTTCTACCAAGTTATGTCACCTCATCCCACTGACACCCACACCCTACCTCATTCTCTCTCTCTCTCTCTCCCTCCCTCCCTCCCTCCCTCCCCCATGAAACCGTTTGCAACTTGTTTTTCATTCTCTTTCATTTTTTTTTTCATTTTGCCTATCATTGTTGCGCTTCACAACAACATAAGTTGTTGTCTCGAAAGATGCTTTAATTCCAAACTAAATCCTTCATCCATCCCAACAAATTTCTGTGATTTTGTCATCACTAAACCTCCATTTTTTGGTAGATCCACACAGATACATATATTACACCAATAACCACCAATACCCCTATATTTTTTCTGATAGACCTACACTATACCTCCATTTTTTGGTATCGACCACCTTCCCACCCCTACGGTGAAATACTTTGAACCTACTCCTACATGAAACCCATTTCGAACCTAATTATCTATCGTCGTGCCATCCCAAAACAGTCAATAAGAAAGTGAAAACCATCCAATGAGTTGAATTAGCCTTTGGAATCGAAAACGAATTGGGTGTCATATGATAATCAAAGGGTATCGTAGGATAATCTAAGCTTCATCGATGGAAACGATAGCAAGTTAGTCTATCTCCATACGTTGGAGTTAGTCTAAAAGTATGGATGTTCACTTTTTGCACATCAGATCAATGTTGCTGGAATGCTGCAACAATCCTGCCAAATTAAGTTGTCTTCTAAAAAAATATAGAAATCAACCTACTTTTAGGTTATTTTTCCACAATTAGCTTCAAAATAAGAAAGTATAAAAAAGATATAAAATTGACTCAAACTGGGATATAAAAGCAAAATAATTATCCTAAAACTTTTCCAAAAATAGCAAAATACATTGAAAATTCGATATGTATCAGATTTGTATGCTTAAGGTTTGAAATTTGATAGAGATATATCAAGTAAACTGTTAGACCCGAATAATATTGTATCCGAGATCCCAGGGTGATGGAAGGTCGAAGACGAGAGTAAAAGATAATTATTGGGCTTTAGTTTAATTATGCTATAGTTATTTTGGGCCTTGGCATTCTTTCTATTTGGGCTTTAATTGTTCCATGGTATATAAATAGTTTACATTAAGTGATTATTAGGTTAAGCCTCTTGTTAAGAAAAATAGGGCTCGTTTGAGAGAGGCTAGAGATTAGGGCATAACTTCTTGTATTCATCATTCAATCAATAATCACATGACGATTTGATGATTACATACTGTGCTACCTGTTGATTTTCATTTTACAATTTCTTTAAAATTTTTGAAGTTTTTTCGTTTGTGCGTTCGTTCATCTACCGGGTAATATCGTCTCAATCTTAATTATTGGTTTTTGAGTTAAATTGGATGTGAAAATCAATTGGGTCTTCATTCTAATAAACTTTTTTGATCTTTTATCTGGTTTTTACATTGATGTTGTGTATTAATTTTGGAATTCTGAAAGATTTATCTGCGACTGGTTTATATCAAGTTCATCAACTTCAAAAAGTCGGATTTTACATTTTTATCGAAATGAACTCACAAATCCACATTCATCAATTAGACTTTAAATTTGGATTGGATCTTCAATACACTCGGATTCTTAGTTTATTTTTCACAAATACCGTGTCAAAAATTATATCAGATATCCACATATATTCGGATTTAGGCCTTTTAAACATCAAAATTATGCTTAACATCGGTTTTTGCTATTTTTGCTTAAAAATATCGGATTTTACGTATAAGAAATTTGGATTTTGATGTTTTGGTGAAAAGTGTAATTAACATTTCGTTCACATCACACATACAGACGCAACAAACGTGCATATTCATCGTGGGTCGGTGTATGTGATTTCATCCTTTTAGAGGTGTTTGAGAGTACTTATTTGAAGTGGCTTATAATTTATTTGTTTTAAAAAGTAATAAGATGTTTTTAAGTATTTGAATAAAGTATTTTTTTAAAGGCAAAAAAGTTTAACTTTTTACGTAAATTAATAAGCTTATAAACGCTTTTAATCATAACTAGTGTTCGACACCGCGCGTTGCGCGGTGTTAATAAAGTTTTTAGAAAATATTGTAGTTTAATGAGCCAATATTAACATATCATATATTAGGTTAATAAAAATCAATATTAGATTTGATTTAAAGTTGTCTCGTGCATAATAAAGTGATAACTAATAACTTTCATATCGTCATACATTCTAATCGACTCGAATAATAAAAGAAACGTGTCAGACTATTAATTATAACAATGAGATGTTTAATGAGTATTTTTTTTGCATATCTCATAATGTATTGATATATCCCAACACAATATTTACATACAATATTTATATGTGTTTGCCACTTTGACTAAAACACTTCTCGACGCCTCCTTCCCAACCTACTCAAAGAGTAAAAAATAATCTTCAATATTGTGATCACTAAGACCATATGCGAGTCTAATTGAGTCATTAATGTTTTCATGTTAGAACTTTTTCGATTTGCATGTGGTTATTTCTTTATAACTTAGTCTTGGGATAAAAGATCTCAAAAAATAAAGGTTTTAGTTATATTACGTAAAATGAAAAATGTTAAATTAATTCTAATTCAATTCTTTTGCATAGTTTTATTTCGATTTAAATTAAAAAAAATAATATTAACATAACTATATATTATTAATTGTAGTAAGTTGTTATTTTCAGGTGAATCTGAAAACCGAGTTTTCATTTGAACTCGTACATATATATGTTTTTAATTTTTTTCTTTCATATATTGCTAATTGATTCCGATATCTTTTAGTTTGGTTATAATTTAACTTATATGTACCGATTCTTGTATTTTTTTTTTTACTTTATGTATTTATTTAGTTAATGATATTAAATGTAATAACTATTTATTAATTTATTAATGAGAGAGTTAATAACACATACTTAACTATATTAATTAGGTTGTAATTATAGATGATTATGTTGTAGGTTTCTTTTAATCAATAAATGAGAAGGTGAAAAGGGTATAATAAATATTTTTAAAAGTTAAATAATATGGAAGTTAAACTAATTAAATTGTTAAGTCAATTGATCAAAGAGTCCTTGTATTAATAAAAAATAAAAATATAATTTTCATTTAAGGGTAGAATAGTCTTTAGCTTAATTGATATTTAAAAAATTCAAAAAAAAAGAGAAAAATTTTATAAGCAAATACTCAATAGATAAAATGTTACATCATACTTCCAACATCCTTCGTAAAAATAATTCATTTATTAAAAAAAATTATGATAATAATTATTTAATTATATATTGATTCTAGTTTTATTTATATATATATGGTTATAATGTCATTCATTTTTATTTATGATTTTAGTATATTTTAAATAATAATATTTTTAATTTTATCTATTGGTTCAAAGGAAAAAAAATAAGGATTAAGATGTCAGCAAATATCATCTCATTTTTAGTAGTTTTTAATAAAAATAAATAAATTGGGGGACTATGAAAATATAAAAGAATGAGAAGAGAATCCCAACAAAACATAACATAAAAAATCACATAAGAATTTGATTGTTGTCAACAATTTCTTTTTTATAAAACTATAACAATATAAACAAAACAAATTAAGAAATAGACCCACTAAAACACTTGTATACCAAAAATATCAACTAGAAAATATCAATAAAGAAATAATTATAACAATTGTAAAGAAATTACAAATAATAATTCAAAAACTTATTAACAATCATGTGTAATATACACAAATTAAAAACATTATACGAATTTTAATGAAAG
Source organism: Centaurea solstitialis (assembly GCA_030169165.1). Lineage (NCBI taxonomy): Eukaryota > Viridiplantae > Streptophyta > Magnoliopsida > Asterales > Asteraceae > Centaurea > Centaurea solstitialis. The sequence goes on from CM058040.1 coordinate 45,436,392, forward strand.
ATAAAAGTTATAGTATTAACATAAATATCAATCAGGAAATATGGAAATGAAAAAACAAAGGTAACAATTAGAATAAGTTTTGAAAATTAAAGAAAAAACCAAAAACTTTTATAACAACAACAGGGAATATATGCAAAAACGTATAAAAATATTATGGATTTTTTTTATAGAAATAAAAAAACAAGAATATTGATTGACACACATAAATAATATATAGCTTACGGAGAAATCAATTAGGAAATATGAAAATTAGAATAAATATGAAAATGAAAAAAATATATAGCTTACAATATAAACAATATGAAAATGAGAATTAAAAAAACAAAGGTAACAATTTTGAAAATTAAAAAAAAAACAAAATACTTTTATAACAACAGGGAATATACACAAAACGTATAAAAATAATATGGATTTTTTATAGAAATAAAAAACAATAATATTAATTGATACACACATAAACAATATGTAGCTTACAGAAATCATAAAAAGTATTAGCTTACCTAGAAATCTTACGAAGAATGAGCAACAATCAAACAAACATAGTAACCAATAGCAAAACATAGAACTCAATAGCAAAACATTGAACTAAAAGTTGTTGACTATATTTTTGTGGGACATTACGTTGTTATTTATAGATGAATATGTTGTAGGTTTTTTTTTTTAATTAACAAATGAGAAGATGAAGAGGGTAGTATAAATGTTCTTAAAAGTTAAATAATATGAATCTTAAAGCTAATTAAATTGTTAAGTCAAATTACCAAATAGTCCTTCTTATGATAAAACATGTAATTTTCATTTAGGGGTAGAATACTCTTTAATTTATTTAATATTTAAAAAATTCAAAAAAAGGAGAAAATTTCTTTAAGCAAATACTCAATAGATAGGGTGTCCACATCATCTTCCAACATCTTGCTTTTTTATATATATATATATAGATTATTCATAAACACCCCTCAATTTCATGTTGTGATTTCATGTGTGGGTAGGTGTAACTTCATATTATCGATACATATAAACACATCATCTTAAATACACTCACACCTCACACATGTATGCATAGATTTTTTGTTTTTACCAAGGTTCTAAATGACGTGAGGCGTGGCGTAACGACGAGGTCAAACCTCAAGCCTTATAAGTTATGGCGAGGCCATGGCGTTTTTCATGGCGTGCTCTACGGCGGCATACACATACACTCATACTTGTATATGTCAGTGTTTTGAATAATATCATAGAACAAATTAAATTCATAGCAAGTAATAAAACTAAAAACATAAAGAATAACCATTGATATAAAGTATATTAAGCTTATAAAAATGATATCATGGGTGCAAAATCGGGATTAAATCTCTTGAATCACTACTCATTACTTTCTTCAATTTCAAAGAATTCATGTTCGGCTCTCCATGTACGGGAATGAGATTAAGTATTTACGTATATAAGGTTTTAGTTTTAATGTTTATTTAAGTTTTAAGTCTCGTACATAGTTACCATTTATCCTGTAAGTTATATATAAAAGTAACCGCAAGACTTACAAAATAACGCGTCGTAACGTGCCATAACACATTACAAGCAAGCCAAGCCTTAGAGTGGAGCCATAGGGGTTAATGTGGTGGCGACCCAAGCCTTGACGCCATAACGCGCCATAACGAAGCCATAACGAGTTATTTAGAACCATGGTTTTTACTCATCATCTTTGTCAATTTGTGAATTAATGATGTAATCGTAAGAGTCCTAAAAATTGACAACTCATGCATCTTATATAAAAGGACAATCTTCACCAAAATGTATCCAACTATACCCGTATTCCTATTGTGTGTATCCAACTTCAAAATGTGCTATTGTGTGTACTAAAGTTTTAAAATGTCCTATTGTATGTAGTGTTTTACCTGCTGAACCCTTAGCCGGTCACCAATGCTTACCTGGTTGCCAAGTGGGTGCCATGTAGATGCCATGTGGGATAGAAGAAACCAAGTCATCATCTTCTCCATTGAAACCCTAAATCCTAAATCAAAACCAAAAAACCCTAAATCTTAAATCAGATGGAAACCCTAAATCCTAATTCAAAATCAGATGGAAAACCTAAATCCTTTGCTTCTTTTCCCCCTAAATATATGAAGCAATTCCTCCCCAAATTCTATTTCAAGAACAACTTCAGATTCGTTAAATCCTCCGTTCTTTTTACCCTAACCCCTAAAACAGAGGAGGAAAATGTTGGTCCCAAGTAGGTGACCTTCAAGCTAGGATAGTGTTTGGGATTATAGAAGGGGGGGTTGAATATAATCACACAATTTTTCACTTTTAAATTCTTGTTATATTAACAATATGAATTTACAGATTGTTGCGGAAATAGAAAAGACAAATAGTCTAAACTAAACAATCTAAGTTCTTTCACTATGCACTAAGTGAGAAGATAAGAAAGAAGATAGAGGGTAATAAGAAAGATAGGACTTGAGTATTTTGGATGCGGAAGAGGTTTGGAGAAAATCTTCTCCACGTCCAATTTATACTCCATGCATTAAATGCATGAAGACCTACTTTTGTGACGTGTCACGCTGTAGTTGGTCTGTTGTACTATTTACTATAAACAAATACTTTTTGCATGGTGTGCAAAAGGAGTATGTTTGCAAACAGTTGCCTTGAGGTCTGATAAGTACGGAGGGAACAGTAAAGAGACTGTCCTTATGTACTTTTGTGTCAGTAAAGGCGGATAATCCTTTTGTGCATTAGATTAAGACACTTTTCTAATCCTTCAGGAGCAGGATACTGATCAGTGACTAGGGTCCTGATACTGATGAAGCTCAGGGTCACTTGTATCCTGTTGAGTCTTCAGGATGTCATACGATATTGAGCAGCCTGCTATCACTGAATTCCGTCTTCAGATCACGAGCATGCTGTTCCTGTCATCAGCTATTTCTTTGACGTCACTGATGGTTTTTTGTGTATGATCTTAATGTCTTCAGGAGGTCTTCACTTCAGTGGATAGGATCAGTCGACTGCAGAACAGACTCGTTCGTCTCCTGATCCTGATCCTGATTACTATAAAATAAAGTTACAGCATAAGTAACATGGAATAACACTGAACAGATTCAGTGATAGTTCCTCAAGCTATAACAGAAGTAAAAACCTATTCACTAAGTAAAGATTCAGGATCATTATCATTTCATCAGGTCTTAGGAGAGCTGGATCAACAGAAAATGACGTAGTAACAGCCTCACCATCGCAAACGACCTAACCTCGCCGGAGATGAGGAGGAGAACGCGTCGTTGTGAAGGCGGAAGGTCTTGTCTCCGTTCGGCTTATCGCCGGAGCATGTGGCGGCGCCGGATCCTCCATCGAGCTTCTGGAGCTTCTGCAATAAAACAAAGCAAACCCTAGAAATGGATTTCGAATTCCGGCCATTAATTTCGGCGATGTTAATTCCGGCCATTAATTCCGGCGATGTTCTTTCCGGCGAAATGAAGAAGATGAACAGTAAAATGCCACGTAGGCAACAACTTGTTACACATCAGCAATAGCAGGTTAATAGGTAACACGTTACATACAATAGCACATTTTAAAACTTTAGTGCATACAATAACACATTTTGAAATTGGATACATACAATAGGAATAAGGGTAAAGTTGGATACATTTTGGTGAAGATTGTCCTATATAAAAGCTTGTGGAATTCTTTGAGTGGCATTATATATTATAACATTTATCAGGAGTTATGAACAGTAACTCTTGACATATTTACATTTTATCCCCTGTACTTATAATAAATATTCACTTTATACCTTTTAGTTTTCTATATTTCATTTTACGTTTTAGTCATATATCGAATATTGACTGAAATATGTTTAAAAAGTACATTTTAATTTTAACAAATTACACCATTATAATCGTATCGTCGATATGTTCGAAACGAGCCTAATATTGAATACTTTTTGATGTTATTATTTTATTATATACCATATATACTACGATATATCGAATATTGATTAAAATATATTATATATATATAACATTTATCAGGAGTTATGAACAGTAACTCTTGACATATTTACATTTTATCCCCTGTACTTATAATAAATATTCACTTTATACCTTTTAGTTTTCTATATTTCATTTTACGTTTTAGTCATATATCGAATATTGACTGAAATATGTTTAAAAAGTACGTTTTAATTTTAACAAATTACACCATTATAATCGTATCGTCGATATGTTCGAAACGAGCCTAATATTGAATACTTTTTGATGTTATTATTTTATTATATACCATATATACTACGATATATCGAATATTGATTAAAATATGTTAAAAAATACGTTTTAATTTTAATAAATTACATCATTATAATCGTATCGTAGATACGTTCGAAACGAGCCTAATATTGAATAGTTTTTGATGTAATTATTTTATTATATACCATATATACTACGATTATATATGTATTTTAAACGTATTTCAATTTTATTTTTTACTTTATAGTTTTCTATTTTTAATTTTACACATTCATCATATTATATATATTACCATTTGACGCGAAGATGAATAGTAAAGTATAAGAAGAAAGTACGACTTTGTCTCTGTGGTTTGATATTTATAACGCTCCCCCCCCCCCACACACACACACGTTATCTACATGCTAACAGCCACGTAAAATAGACATCAGCTGCAATGGATAACTTATTTTATTTTATTTTAAGCATATAGTTCAATACACAACACAATGCATAAAGTCCGTCATATTAATCTTCGCTTGACAACATATGTATAAACTTTATATTTCATATGAATCCATGTTAGTACTAATGATAAAATCTATTATAGTTTATAACCCGGTACGAAGTCCGGGGCTCTTGATAACTAGTTATATCACATGTATGAAAATTCATGGATTTCAAATTTAGTGGTGTATTTTATTATGCATATTCTAGTAGCATTTGAATAAGTAATGAAGTTGGTTAATTTCCTTTTACTAGTTTAGTTTAAAAAATTCATAAAATCATAGTTTTAAAAGCTTTTTTCGTTAAAACTTCTTATTTAGTTTTTTGGTGTATATAAATCGTTTGTGTATTTGAACTTCTAATTGAAGTATCTGTTGACGATTCTATATTCAGGTAACATTTTGTTTTTTTTTTATGTTTACTCGGTCTAATTTGTTTGTTGTTTTTTCAAAGAGTTTGTTCGAAGATGCTTGTTATCATTGAGACTTTAACAAGAAAGATACGGCAAAGGACCACCCTGTCCGAGATAAACAAAGAGTTTGAAGATCAAATTCATTTGTTGAATTTCAAAGTTGTTGACAGGCCCGGCCCAAGGGGTGAGCTAGGTGGGCGGTGGCCCAGGGCATCAAAGCCCAGCGGGGCATTAATCTAGGCCTAATGATATTATTAGGCTACTAAAAAATTTAAATTGCTAACAACGAGGCTTGAACTCTAAAACTATAAGATATTTAAAAATTTCCTTACCACTAGGCTATTAAATGCCCTATGATATTTATTTCGTCTATTTTAATCTTATTACGTTTCTCGTTGATTCATTTTTATTTTCTATAACTCTTTTTTTCAATTTTTGTTTTGTTTTCTTGACAACACTTATTAATCTTAAATAAAAGAAAATTAATCATATTCAACAATTAAAATTTGTATGTATTTTTTTACAAAAAAAAACATGTGATATATTTAAAAGTTCATTATTATTTTTGTCACACATTTTATAAGATAAAATTTACATGAAACAATTTAGATTACCTAGCTAATTTCAACAAAGGAACCACAAAGATCTTTTGCCACATTTTCTAAAATCAACCTTGCATGAAATATTTTAAATCATTACATAGTTTCAACTCTTTTTTGTGATTTCCGCAATCATAAATATGATTCACAAAAATATTATTTATTTTGTTTTGTATTTTTTATTCGATGTTGAATCTCGTAAATCCAATTACACAAAATGAGTGTATTTAGATAATTAAAATTATGATACAAGTATAATATTAAGTTTTCTATGTTTTAAGACAAATTAAGTATTATACATAGTTTTGTATACAATTAGTTTGAGCATAAGTATCCTTATATACAACGTCTCTAAAATTCAATTTAGCTTTGTTGTTTACATTATGGTACTATATGATTATAAGATATATATTATAAAAGACACTTATTATTTGGTAATAGTAACAAAGATTAGTCTTTTAAAAACAATATGTTTTTATGTCTTGTAACTTTAAATAATGGGGGGGGGGGGGGGATCATTTAGCTTTTTCGCCCAGGGCTTGAAAAGTCCTAGGACCGGCCCTGGTTGTTGATTTAGAAAAGAAATGTAAAAGTTTTGGAAATTGAGAATATATATTGAGCTTAGAGAAAAGCTTCCATCTGGTGATCAAAAGAATGGAAAAAATGAAAACGAGGAAAGAGATGTTGAGAAAGAGAAACTTGTAAAGCTTGTAAAGTCTCTACAAGATGATTTGAACGCAAGTAAATCAACTTGTATAAAACATCTTAGGAAGAGAATGGATCTTGAAGTGAGGAATATAAAGCTTTCAAAACACGTTTACAGCTGAAAGAGAATAGTATGAGAATAAGATGTTGGAACTCATTATGAAAGTTTCTAATCTTTAGAAAACTTTGAAGGAAGAAAGAAAGAAATTTGAGAAGATAGAAAAGGGTTTTTGAAGATAATTAAAAGGTGAATATAAGAATATAAGAACGTCGTTGAGAAAGACTTTGACAGAAAGAAAGATTTTTAGTCAGAGATTAAAAAATTAACAAGCAAATTTGCTGGACTGTTAACTGATATAATTTAGGAACAAAGGAAAAAATCTGATTTCCAGAGGATGTTCAATCTGATTGATAAAAACATAAATAAGTTAACTGCTAAAGTGAAACAACTTGAAAGCTCGGTCTATTCTTCAAGGTATTCACATGCAGATAGCTATTCACAGAAGAATCTGATGCATCCTTCAAACCAGTTCTACAATTATTGAGGATATAATTTAGGTAATGATCGTTACAAGAAAGGTAATAGTCTCTTTGTTCCCAATTCTCCTGTTCAAAAGAACCATGGTTTCACTAATAGATCTTTTGTTAAGTGTACTAACTATGATTATTTGATTAACCATTGCTTAAACTAAGGAACTTAAGTAATTTAATTTGGGCTTTTAATTTTTAGGTCTATAAAGTTTGGATTGGATTTTTTTATCTTGGGCCCCATAACCCCAATTTAAAACATCAGATTTGGAAATGTTTGTGGAATAACATTTGCAAATGTTTGTGTATGTGTGATTGAATACGATCAAAGAGATAATAGGAGCAAGAAAAGGCTGATTCCTCAAGGATTTTAACAATATAGTGGGGGCTTATCCTTTCAGGTATGAATATGTCATTTGTGGAATCATCTTCTTCTTTATATATCTTTAAGTTTGAAGCTTTTAATCTTGAAATGGTTGATTTTGAAGTCTTATTGATTCTTGATCTAAAAATGAGTTCTGAATGATTGAATACTATAAGGTAGGAAGCTTTGTGATCCCAAAACCATAAAGTGAATCTTTATCACATTATATTGGGCGAATTTAAGTAAAACCATCATTTATGGTGATATGGTTTGAATTTGGGATTCCAATCTTGAGGAATCTAATCTAAACTGAGTTTGGAATTTAAAGAAATGGTTTATAACATGTTCACCTATATGTTGAGATTAATTCTTAGGCAATAAACTAAAGGAATCGAGGTTTTTAGGAAATTTGGAGTTAAAATACGTGTAAGGGCAGCATTGTGAGAAACAGTGAACCGTGCGGTTTTCACATGGTCTCGACCTTGGTGTGACCCACACGGTCTCGACCTTGGTGTGACCCACACGGGCCATTATGTTTCATTTTTTTTAGTTTTCGCAATTAAGCGTAACGAAAGATGGGATTAGGTTAATATCGATTATAGGTAAGTTTTAGAGTATTATAAGTCTTGATCTTCAGTAAGTGACACCATACATGGAACCTTCAATAGGTTTTGAATTTGGGGACATTAACAAGAGAGGGTGAACTCATTGCCCAGATGAGTTTTCTAAAACTTAAACCATTTACAAAAGGTAGTTTATTAAATATTTTCTCATGGTTCATCTTACATGTTTTTTTAAATCCTGGAATTACTTGATTTATGCCATATGCATCATTTTTTAAAATAGTGAGCCGAATGTCCAGAAAATTATGCATTTATCTATGTGTGGGAATGTGGTAGTGATATGTGGGGAGTGTGTCCCACCTAGAGTTCTTGAATCTGTTTTAAGCCTCGTATATACATGCGAGTGTGTGCCCAAAGTTCTCTCATACGCAGGCGAGTGTGTGTCGAGCTTCTCAGTATCGCTAATGTGTGCGATTTAAGATGAGAACCTACCACATGCCGTAAATGTGTGCACTCATGAAAACATTTTCATGTTGTGATTACTAAAGAGTTATGAAAGATTTTATGTTTTCATGTCATTTGGTTTTTGAGGGACCTCACTAGACCTCTGATCTAATCCTTGCTATTTTCAAACTAAAAACTTTTCAGGGAGACAGGTTCATGATGGGATGGGTAAGGGTAAAGGAAAAGTGTGAGATTGCCTTAGACTTTGCATTGAAGATAGAGAGTTTTATTTAATATTTAGACGACCATGAACTCTTTTAGTTTGATACTCTCAATTGTGTAGTTATTTAAATTTGAATTAGACTTTAGAGCTATACTTGATTTACTTTGAATTGATGTACTTAGGGGCCTTAGAGCTGAATTTTATCCTCTATGGAAATATGGGATTTATGGTCTTTACATTAAGCCTCGTTTAGTCTATTCTCAAAATGATCTTATGAGACTTTCATAAAAGAACACTTATGGTTATTACTGCGGAACGAATGATTCTATTAAGAAAGATGTTGTTGATAATTGGTATGGGTCTTATTACTTTGCTTCATATAAATCTAACTACATTAACAAACAAGGAGCCAAGTTCCGTTGGGTTTCAAAATCAGTTTGATTTGCTTTTGCAGGTTATCAATGCTTATTTGCATGATTCAAGGGGGGTGGGCTGCAACAAAAGTGACTTCTAAACACTTAGTTTAGAACTCGGACTTCACAAACTATGACTTCTGAATATAACAATTCAGAACTCTCACTTTAAAGAACATGGGATAACATGATAAGGGGAAGCTTTGATGTTTATCTATCTTTAACTGTTTAATCTAGCAGTTGTTCGTCATTTCAGGGGGAGTTCAAGAAATGAGATAATCTTTTGAGGGGGAGCTGTAGGGATGGCAGCGGGGCGGGTTTGGGGCGAGGATTGGTCCCCCCCCCCCCCCCCCCGTCCCCGTCCCCGCTTAAAAACCCGCGGGGATTTAAACAGGGATCCCCATCGGGTAATCGGGGAAACCCGCGGGGAAATGAGTATCCTTGTTTAGTATAAACGGTTAATTAAATGGGTTTCACCATGGGGATCTCATCATTTAAACTTTATCACAAATCCACAAGCCTCGGAAAATGATATACTAAATTACATAACATTCTCGAATCCATTCTCTAAAAATATCCGAAAAAAGTTATAGTCCTAAAGTCGAAATGCATCCAAAATATAAAAAATTTACTTATATATATATTGTTTAAATTCATCAAAATATTAACAATTGAAATGTTAAAGTGTATATACGACCAAACATAAAAACCATTTAGCTATATGTAATATATTGTCTACTAAACAATCATAAAATAAAAATAAATTTAGGGATATAATTGAGGATCTGTTCGGGGATACAATCGGGGATATAATCGGGTCGGGGATTGGTCCCCCCCCCTCGGTCCCCGTCCCCATTTAAAATAAGCGGGTTTTCCCCATCCCCGTTTATCGTCCCCAAACCCGCCCCATTTATTTCGGGTTTCGGATTTCCCCATCGAGTTCGGGTTTTTTTTGCCATCCCTAGGGAGCTGAAAAGATTATTTTTTGACCGTCTGTTTCCAAAGCTTAATATTTGTTTATTATCTTTTCACATACTTTTCAAGTATTTTTACACACCGGTACAACTTCTTATTGATGTTGTTATTATCATGTCTCACAATGACATATTTCAGAGATAATACTCTCATTTGTTTTCCATCGTTTATTTGAGCATCATATTTTTGTTGAATGAACGGGGATTCATTCAAACTATTTCCATATCTCGTTCGTATAGATATCATCCCTATTAAGTGAGTCTTTTACGAGCACATTTTACACTGTTTTATCCATCAGATATCGTTCATATATCTACAAAGCTTTATTTCAAAGGCAAATGTATTCAACGGATGGAATTCCTAGAATTCATGTTCAGGACACATTTTCATGGGATCGGTGAGTGAAGTTACCATTACCAAGGGTGAATTTATATGTATTGTAGGTAGGCCTCGGGACGTATCTACTTTTTCATTTTTATTGGAATTATATAGAATTTTTTGGGGGACCTACCTTAAAAAGTTTAGAGGAACTACCATAAAAATTTGTTTAGCAGCTTAAGGGAAGCAAAAACCATGTTGGTGTGTTGGATAATATCCCATGTTTTGTAGAGAAGGTTGCAGGTTCAAATATACTTGGACTCATTATTGTTATTTTAAAAAAATATATCTAAGGCCCAACAATTTTAAATCCACCTTTGGGAGAATTACACTCATATCCTTACAAACTTTCAATATTACTTTTATATCCTTGTAAACTTTAAAACTACATATATATCCTTTTAAAACTAAAAAATTTACATCTATATCCAAACTCAAATATTAATTAGGATTAAATTAATTTAATATTAAAAACTTATTTAAAATTGAAAATAACATGTGATATTACCAAACTACCCTTAACCACACTCCTTCCTCTCTCCACGTCTCTCTCTCTTTTTCTCCTTCCTTCATCAAACCCAATCTCACTTTCTCTCTCCTCCATTTATCCCTCAAGAAACCTAATTAGTTGTTCATATTTCCTGAAAAACTAACATCATCATCATCATCATCTTCCACTTTTATTTCATTTCATTTCAACATGAAATCCATTAACTTTCTCTTTCTCTTTCTCTTTCTTATTAAACACCTTTGATTCTCTTTAAACCCAACACCATTTTTGCTCTTCAAATCCTCAAATAAAATCCATAATCTCTTACCAAATTGGTTATCTCAAAGTACTTTCATCACTGAGATCTATGGAGGAAATGGAGGAGTTTTTGCAAGAAACACCGATGAAAGTATTTTGAGATAACCAATTTGGTAAGAGATTAGGGGTTTAATTTGAGAATTTGAAGAGCAAAAATGGTGTTGGGTTTAAAGAGAATCAAAGGTGTTTAATAAGAAATAGAAAGAGAAAGAGAAAGTTAATGGGTTTCATGTTGAGATTAGGGGTTTAATTTGAGAATTTGAAGAGCAAAAATGGTGTTGGGTTTAAAGAGAATCAAAGGTGTTTAATAAGAAATAGAAAGAGAAAGAGAAAGTTAATGGGTTTCATGTTGAAATGAAATGAAATAAAAGTGGAAGATGATGATGATGTTAGTTTTTCAAGAAATATGAACTAATTAGGTTTCTTGAGGGGATAAATGGAGGAGAGAGAAAGTGAGATTGAGTTTGGTGAAGGAAGGAGAGAGACGTGGAGAGAGGAAGGAGTGTGGTTAAGGGTAGTTTGGTAATATCACATGTTATTTTCAATTTTAAATAAGTTTTTTAATATTAAATTAATTTAATCTTAATTAATATATGAGTTTGGGTATAGGTGTAAATTCTTTAGTTTTAGAAGGACATATATGTAGTTTTAAAGTTTGCAAGGATATGGAAGTAATATTGAAAGTTTGCAAGGATATGAGTGTAATTCTCCCTAGCTTTAATTGTGTAAGACCCAACAATTTTAACTCATCTCAAATACCAAACAAAAAAGAGAGGCCATATGCTCATATAGTTGACACTTATTTTTTATTTTAATGACCTGGCTTAACAAAATTATAGTTACACTTTTTTTTTGTGGCTAAACTTAATTAAGGAACCAAGTGATTTTTTGTTCTAGATCCGCCACTGGGTAAAAGGTAATTGAAATCTTGAATTGTTTACAAAGTTTGCTGACAGTCCCAAAACTACAGTTATAAAAGTTGGTTTTCCATTATAAAAAGAACGTGAGGCGTGTTCCATTTTGTTTTAAAAAAAATGCTATTGTTGCAATTTGTGTTTAAAAAAAACATAGATTATAGTCCCTGATTTATCTTAATATGGTTGGGTACACGCAAGTGAACAAAAACTAATAATCATTCCTTGCCATAATATCTGAGTAACAGAATTTTCTATTGATTGTGGTTGAAGATGGGCAATCAAGTATTGAAATTTTCATGAGAATAAAGTAAATCAGGTGATTTTTTGTTCTAACGTCACTAAAGGTTACTTATACTTTATGAACTGTCGGAGCCGATAGCCCTACTTCAATGGAGAATGGACTCCCTACATTAATTTCCATTATCACGGTATCACACTCTACATGTAGTGTGAGGTCCTTTCAAATATTCTACATTATATTATTTTACATATACAACATGTTAATTATTTTTTTGTTTAATCAAAAATAAAAATAAACATAAACATTTATTTAATATATATATTTGTTGATGTAGGAAGCATGATTGAAATAACAACGTAAATTCCTTGATGGGTCCTTACCATACATTGTTAAGCTAGTGGTTCTCAACGAATATGTTGCAAATATGATTATCAAAACTTCAAATCGTGACTATTAGTTATATATTATTTGATAGTATGATTTTTAGAAGCAAAATAATAAAATTTTATCAAGTAATATCTATGCTAGGTTTTGCAACGATACTTGGATGGGATAAAAGAACGATCATTAGAATACTAATGGTATAAAAGGGTGTTTCTAATCATTTAATATTAGTGGTTTTGCATAAAGCTCTACACTGCACTCGAGTGTAACTTCCATGCCAGTTACGCATATTATTTTATAAATTTGTCAGAGATATTGGTATATTTTCGGAAAAAATAGTATCATCAAGATCAAATTCGAAATAAAATACATAATGAACAATATGGTGATGGGATTTTGATATTAGAATCAGTACAAAAAATAAAGTTAACTAGAAAAAGAATGCAGAATAAATGGACGGAACAAACAAGGTGAACAATATGTTATGTAGCAAACAGATAAGGAAAATAATGACATTCCACGACGGGTTTGATGGTGTAGTTGAGTACGTCCACACATAAAGAAAGAATCTTCTTTACCGAAAGAAAAAAGAAAATGAATGAAGCATTACGTCACATGTTGTGATTTGAACGCTCAAACCATGTGTTTCTCTCAACATTTATGTGATTTCATATTAGAACTGGTGTGGTTTATTTGTACTAACACATCTGAGGCATTATCCGGTAAACATTAGACCATTCGCAACCGCTCGACATTGGCATCAGCAAGGGGCTGTTGCCGATCAGTACTATCGGCAACACCGCCGAGGCCAATCAACATGGACCAAATTCGGCATGGTGTTGCAGACTCGCTAGTCGCTAGACCCCCCCACCCTCTCTCTCCTTTCTCTCTATCTCTCTCTTCTTTCTCTTTTTTTTATTTTATTAATTATTTATATTGTTATGAGTGGGGATGAATTGGTAAAGATTGACAGGGTTTTGGTAAGATAGTGGAAAGCTGATGTGACAATTGGCAAGATTGGCAAGGAAGTCTACGGATGTAGATGGTCTTAGTTAACTTATAAGCTAGCTTATTTTTCAAGTACATGTATTTTAAATTGACATAAACTAGCTAATAAGTTGGTTGATAAGTTAGTTAGAGTAGTGTTTTAGGAGAATTTTATCACTTTTTACGGCTATAACTCTTATTAATTTAAAAATTATTTACTACTATAATCATAAATAAATATTAATCATCAATAAATTTTAATTATTACTAATGTTAATAAATATCATTTAATAATTATTAATATTAATGGAAAATTATTAATTATATTTTAACTATACATTAATATTAGTTATTGCTTATTTAGAATCACCATTAATCATACACTTATTTTTATATTACTATTTTTAATCACTATTTAAACCATTAGTTAGCAAAAACTAAAGTACTTTAAATGATTATAATTAAATATTTAGTTGCAATATTGATTATATTTGTTAAAAAATTATCTACTGATTAAAATACATGAAATTAATCGATTTTATTCATTTTATACGTAATGGTTATTTAGAATTATAAATTAATTTTTAAAATTTATAAAATTTGTTTTAACTTCAAAATTTAAAATATTTATATATAATCAAGTGTAAATTACAGATTTGGTCCATAAGACATGCCAAATCCATAATTTACTCTATAATCAATTTTAGACATCTTTTTATCAATTTATATCATATAGTATATTAAATTATTAGAAATTTGTTTTGATTATATTATAACTATGGTAGTTTGACTATTTTTTCAATATGCAAACATGATTTATTCATTAACTAACTTATCAACTATGCTAGATTATCAACCACGAACTAATTAGTATATCAAACACTGCACATGGCACATGAATGCATTTAATCATAGCGCATCGTCATACTTGATTATAACATTTAAGTCGTAATCTTTTACAACTCATAGTCTCATATCTAAAGTGAAACCCGTGCAACTTATGAAATACAATAAAATTCTATAAAACGCTTTCGTATTTAATATGTAATATAAGGAAAAGTCAATGATTATGAAGATATTTCATAGAATTTTATAGGATTTCATAAGGTCATATCGATTTCACATTAGCCACCGGTTATAAAGGATTATGACTCTAACATTCATCCATGCCATAATTTCATAATCTTCAACATTATATAGGTAAAAATCCAAAATTACAACCCGATTTTGAACACTTTTTGCACATTGATGTGCTCATTAGAACCAAAAACGATCAAATTAACGAAAGATCACCCTAAAACACCAAAGCATAGATAGAATATAATGAACAAATATATCATAGCAATAACTTTAATGGAAGAATAATACTAATACAAAATAATTCAAATTTCATATTCAAAAGGAAAAGATCGATCTAACAAGGAATTTGTTCCGTAAACCATTTCATGATCGAGAATGGAGCTTTGATCAACGAAATCGCCAACTCTACTATCACCGTTACGCAAAAACAACATGGACATAAACAGCTCAATATCAACCTACAAATCAATATATAGAATCAAAATCAACCAACAGATTTGCAAAAAGAATTATGGAATCAAAATCAAAATCAGAATCAGAATTTCGTTATTTGTTTTTGTTAGATCTACGAATTCACTTTCAGAAATCATTCGAAAATTGCAACATAAAACTTAAAAAACTGATCTATCATTGCGTAAACAGTAGCTTCAATTTGCAAAATTAACCTTCAAAAAGGTAAAAAATATTGTTTTTTGAGCTCTAAAAGCGTTTTTGGTCAAAAGTGCTTATTGACTTATTGCATTAGAGTTTTTAAAAAGTCAATTTGCTTATTGACTTATTGGATTAGCTTTTGTGGTGACAAAAGGCTATCGGTACCAAACCCTCCTTACCCCATCAGCTTTTCTCCGACCTTTCCATTAACCCCTAGAACCCTCTCTGATTAGTACCTGAACCCTCCCAACTCTCTCATTTAATTAAACACTCCCCACACACGACACAAGCCGTTGTGAGCGGCGTGGGTAAACCGCCCTCATTCGAACCCGCTGAAGCCGCTGGAGGGCGTAGCGGTAACCGCTGAAGCCGCCCAGCCCGCCGGCCTGCTTGGTAATGCTATGCATGGCCTCAGAGGGTGTTTGACTTGGCTTATCAGCTTTTTTTAAGAAGGGTTTGTGGCAATTTTCACTTTTGACGTCAAAAAGTCACCCATCCGTGACTTCCTAAAAAGTGATTTTGATGCTCGCCAAAAACTTATTTTAAAAGTGCTTTTGTGTTTATCCAAACAAGCTTGTTTTACTTATTGGCTTTTTGGAGAAGCCAATAAGTCAATAACCACTTTTGAAAAGCAATCTCACTTTCGGAATTTATTCGCAACATAAAACTTAAAAACCGATCTATCGTTTTGCGTAAATCGCAATCAATACCTATCAATTTGCAAAATTAAGCATCAAAATCAAACAAAAACCGTATGAAATCGAAGAAACTAACCCGACGATCCAGATAACGACACCGATGAGAGTGAGAATGAGAGCGACGAAGGCGAACGGTAGGCCTAACAGAAACCCTAACGGCCTGCATTTACAGTCATCGTCACCACCACCACCGCCACAACAACACATTTTTTTCTTCTACTGATTGATTTTGGTTCTGAATTTGATATTATTGGATTCAAAAGTCGGTGTTGAATTTTGGATTTTTGAAGAAGATAAGGATGGTTTTGACGGAGAACACAAAGAAGACGACAATTGGAAGGAAGGAAGGAGATCCCAAAGCAATAATCAACTGCTATGACCACTACAACTCAACAACTATACCCACTTTTGTTTTCAATTAAATAGATCATTGCCATAAATAAATAAATAAAGAATATTAATAATAAAATAGAAATTTGGTTATTAATTTTGTTTCAACAGATTTTCTGTATTATTCTTTGAAAATAGGAAATATTTGAGAAAACTCATAGCTTAGAAGTTGATGTAAGGAGAGAAAATTAATGTTTTTTATTTGTCCACTTCAATTAGGAATGGCAAAAAAAAACCCCAAAATCCGACGAAAAACCCGAACCCCGACTATGTTTGAGTTGGGTTGGGTTGGGTCCGATGATAGGTGATTCCCTATCAGGTCGGGTTTGGAGACGGGGCATAAAAAATCCCTGACGAGGAACAAGCGGGGACAAAGATGCATTTTAATTTCTGGGACAGGAACGGGGGATGCAAAACCCGTCCCAACCTACCTCGTTGCCATTCCTAACATCAATCAAATTGAATTATCATTATTTTTTATATGAAAAGTTTATTGAAATGATAAAATTAGATAATGTGTTAATAAATATAATTAATGGTCGGTAACATCCTTGTAGGGACAGTGGATTACATTTATGTCTACTCGGGTTTGATTCATGGGGTGAGCATGTTGCGGTATCCTAAACATGGATCGGCTTTCAAATCGATTCACAGTCGCTGAGGATTTGTCAGGTGCCTGTATAGAGCCCTGATGCCTCGTCGACTTTGTCTCGAGACTTGTGTTTATCGGCAGTTTAAAAAAAAGATATTAGAGTTAGATGCAATATTTAAACAAAAATTCTAGTTTTTTTATTTTTATTAAATCATAAAAAAAATCTGTAATAAATGCTCTAAGAAACATGCATAGTTTTTGTTTATATTACCATCCATAGAAAAAATCTTTGAATTAAAGGTTCAAGAGATAAATAATTGTTTTATTACATGGACTAATTTGGTAATGATATAATGTTGAGTGTAAATATCTTTTTAAAGATCTTTAATTTGATTCGTTATTTTTTAGAGAAAATGTTGTAAACCCGCTTTACTTTTTGAAAACTTACACAAAAATACCTTAAGTTTAGTAGATCAATTTTGTAAAAATCTGATTTATAACTTTTTTATATCCAATGAGCAAATTTATTAAACACTTACTCAAGTAAGCACTTATTGACATCACTTACCTTATAATTCTTGTCAATTGAGCATGAAAACCACAGATAGTGATACCCGTATGAGTTATAAAAAGGACCAAGAGTCTTATCCGGTAAGTGATGGAAATTACTCTTATCGGTAAACACTTACCGGGTTGAAGATGCTTACCAACAATCAACTTTGATAGCGAGAATGCTATACGATAAAGTAAGTAAAGATAATGTCATTGTTGATAAGCATTCCCTAGTAAGCGTTCGTAAACGACCCCTAACTTTTTAAAACTTTACTTTTGGATTCTATAAAAATAACTAGACAACAACGTTGAATTCTACTAGAACAATAGACCTTTCTTTCCATATCTCTACTAATCAAGAGGAGTGGACGGAGAAGAACAAAGCAGGAGGAAACATGATAGAAGGTTTTAGTACTCGACTTTAGAGTCAAGATGCATCACACAAGTACACAAGTATGTATGTAGATAACTATACTAAAGTGAACTTCAAGGAAAATCATTAAGAAAAATATACTAAGAAACATCCTAATAACGTTTTAATTAGAAAAGAAAAATAAGTATCATTAATGTAATGAGAGTCTTGTATATATTTCAAAAATCAAGGACCTTCAAAAAGATAACTAAAAATATTTCATTGGGGTTTATTCTTTGGGAGAAAAAAGAAAGTTAGGGACCATTAACCCTGCATTGTCTCCCTAATCATTGATGAAGGTCCAATTTCCTAATTAGTGCTTCATTCTATCAAAATGAATGTCCTTATCCTTTACCCAAATCTTAGCACCAATTACCAACAAGAGAAAAACACAACCTAACCAAAAGCCATCATACCACATTTTTCAAAATTTATATTTTTCTATGGGTTTTATCACATGTGCATAGGAAACAATATTCAATCATTCATATTTTAAAACTTTGTGTTTCTAGGTTTTATACAAATATACACAGATAAACCATATTCAATTACTTTTCTCCATAGGTTTACATGCGTGTGCATTGGTAACAATGTTGAACTAGTTGTTTTCCTTGGATTTATGCTCATTTGCATATGTAAAAATATTAAACTATTGTTTTATAGGTTTTATGCACATGTAGTGATGTATATAATATTATTCATTCATTCATTTTTAATATGCATTTTATAAGTTTTAAGCATATATGCATAGGTATAAGTTTTAAATCATTCATCTTCTGAATCTATTTTGCATGCATACATTTAAATATAATGACTCGTTCACATGTTCATGCGGCCTAAAAACAAGAAGACGGTAAATTCATAAATTATTTACATATGTATATAATTATAACCGATAATTGAAAGACAATGAATACAATAACTTATTCATATGTACATACAACCTAGAAATTGGAAGACCGTGAATTGGGTGACTTAGTCACATACTCACGTGTACATTAGCTTGGGAAAAGAAAGTTGATGGATGTCGTTACTTACTCATATGGGCATACAACCCAATAAATAAAGGACAATGGTCTATTCCGGAATATCTTTTTTGAATATTGTCATCCCTACCCCCTCCTACCCTTTTCTCGCTCACATCATTTCAAAAAAATTGCACAGGAAGAAGAGAGTTTCTTAATAGGAACTAGCAAGGTGCTAGCGAGGTACAAGCAACAATAGCATTGATAGGATTACAACACCAATTCTCCCACAAAAGACGGCTACCAAAAGAGGTCCTATGTCCAATCCAGTTGAAGGCGATGAATATGCAATCTCCTTTTCTTTTTTCATGTTATCCTTAAAACCTTCAAGTTCCTTTGATTCCATAAAAAAAGGCAGCCACAATCAGGGGCGGAGCCACGAGGGGGGCAGAGTAGGCAGTTGCCCCCCTAACATTCTAATTTTTTTTAAAGTTTATATATTAGGCATATTTGGGTAATTGCCCCCTTAAGATTGAAATTTATATATTAAGGATATTTGGATAATTGCCCCCTTAAAAATTTAAAATTACTATTATTATTGACATTTTGGAGGTTTTTTGTGTATAAAAAAAACTATTTTTCTAGAATTAAAATTGTTGTTTATAGTTTGCCCCCTACAAAAAAAAATTCTGGCTCCGCCCCTGGCCACAATCACCCTTCTAGTCTTTCTTTTCACACCAACATTGGTATCTATGTGAGCCCAAATCCCCAGAGCAGAATCTTTGTTAGTTGGCCAACAGTCCACCCATTGAGACAGATGTGCAAAAACAATCTTCGTTGTCGAGCAATCCCTGAAAAGTGGTTCAAACACTCAGATTTAACATTGTAGATATTGCAGATATCTAAAGGGATTTTGACCCCTCGTTAGATCAGATTGTCCATCGTCGATAAGCGATCATTTAGCGTATGCCATAGATGAACATTGGTCTTGCTCATAATCCATTTCTCCAAATCCGCTAGTGGTAACGAGCTGCAATCTATAAGCCTCCTAAGGCGAACACACCATAAAGTTTCCGCTTTATTTGAGTTTCCAACTCCAGCTATTGTTGTTATCCTTGCATTGGAAAATATCGTTTAAATTAATTCCCCATACACTATAACGCCCCGTTTTTTTTCCAAGTTACGTATTTAACTGTGTTTTTGGAGTTAAGTTGACTATTTGGGTAACTTGGTTATTTTCAGGAGTTAAAGGGGCTAGTGTGTTAATTGTGTAAGTATGGGGTTAGCTTGAGCATGTATATAAACAGGATTGAAACTTCCAATCCTCTCCTTTTGCTTTAGTTGACTTATGGAGAAATCAAAGAGATAGTGAGTTGGCAAATTGGGAGAAGACAAGGAGAGGATAGGCGAAATTGATTGTGTCAAGCCACGTGTTGGAAGTATTTGTTGGGAATTGATGCGATAATAAAACATGCACAGCAGATTAAAAACAATTTCCGAACATTAGATCCAACCCAAATCGTTTCGACACAATTTTGACAAGGTTAAAGATTATACCTTTAAGGTTTATATGGAGCGTTCGTCTGGATCGCTAACGGGAGTACACCACTACTGCACCTCCGAGAGATCAGCTGCTAGACCGCGTATGGAATTTCCTCGATACACAAATCAAGCGGATTTGTATATATGTATCTGTGTTCGTCGATCAAAGAGAGAGAGAGAATGAGAGGGTTTTTTCTGGCTTTTCTTTTCAGGTAAGCAACTAATGAATAGAATGAATAAAACTATTAGGTTTACCATATATTTATAGACTTAATTATGGTAACACCCAATAACCAAAAAGTCCGTTCAATTAATAAAGCCCGCAAACTTTTTAATTAAACTAAAACACTTATTTAATTAATAAACTATTAATTAAATAATAACCCTTTTAAATTAATTAATTATCTATAAATAATAAGCTACTATTATTTATTTCTCTCTTTAATAATTAATTACACCAATTAATTATTCCCACACATCCGGTAATTCCAAATATCTCTAATTTGGTGTGTAGCAGTGTGACCCACTAGTGCCTTATAACATTGGACGTGATAAACCTTGTTACTGTCTTGCACATAATCCCTTCAATATTCGTTGGAGGAATCAAATTCTTGTTGGTATTCGCAATCAAGGTATGAACTCTTTCTAGTTTGGTTTGAGATATGTTTTGAGTTTGAGAGTTAGGGTTAAGTTTTCGACTTAATAATCGTATGAACACCAAAGTGGGTGTTAATGGGTAGTAATTCATGTTGTCAATCGTTAGTTGATATATGGAATTGTTGCATAAACTCAAATTCTGGGTCAAATGGTCGAATTTGTAGTTTGGGGTTGAAAACCCCCGATTTTGGTCAAAACCCGTGTGAGGGAAACGACCTGCGGGCATCCGTGGGTAATCGGCGGGTAACAACCCGCGAACAACCTACCAATACCCCTGGAGGTATTTTTCATTTTTTTTCTTTGCTCGTTTTGGGGTTTTCTTGTTTATACTCTCCTAAGGGATGATGAAAAATGATGTTTGGTGAAGTTTGGTAGAAATTGGACCTAGTGTAGCTATGTCGTTTCGGAAAAAGGGTCGGGTTAGAGTTAGAAACCCATTTTTGGGTTATGTTTTGATATGTTGTGCATGTGAATGTTATAGGTGACCCGTTGTGAGCTTTTTACGTGCAAGTGTGTGTGATACTAATCAACTATCAGGTGAGTATATACTACCTACGGTTATGTGTATGCGATTATGATGCATGTGTGATTATGTGTGTGTTTGGCATGTAAAAGAGATATGATAGTACCTAAGGTAGTAGTGATATCCCTAGGGAAGATATTATGGATTAATAGGCCTGGTACCAGAATCATTTTCTTCCTTGACGGTATTGAGCCGTAAGGAAAGAGTCATGTTGCATCTATGTAGTTGCTATGTATTTATGGTTATGTATGCATGATGGTATGTGATTTAGGTGTGTGCTCACTAAGCGTAAGCTTACCCGTTGTTGTTAAACTTTTAGTGGAAGGTACTTCTTCTTCTTCTAACAAAGAAAAGGGACCCGCTTGATGGCTTCGGAAGGTCTTGTAGGTCTTGTTAAACTTTGTGTTGACTCTTAAATTGGTTTCTTACTTATGCATGTTTGACAAACCTTGTTATGTTTTTGGCTATTTGAATGGTTTTATTTTGTTTCGAATTTACAAATGGATTAGGTTTTAAAATGAATGTTTACCATCTCAAGTGATTTAATAAATGACAAGGTTTGGTTGAAAAAGTTGTAGTTGTTAAGTTTCCGCGTCAATTTGGGTTACTTTCCGTTAAATTTGGGTTTTTAGAAAATGATACGTTACATACACCAAGGTCCATGTCAATGCTTTGAATCAAATTCCACGCCACCTTTTTACTCATGTTGTTAGGGCAAGAATAGTTAGCAACTATTGCTTTCCATTTTGCATTCGGCTCCGATTTCTCCCTCCACCACCGACTAAGCATAACAATGTTAAGCGCCTTTAGACTTCAAATTTCCAATCCACTCACATCATTTCATATTTCTCTACTCTTTAACCCTATATGTTCATTCAGATGCATCTATCCATAGAAAATTCCTTTTTTAAAGATAGTAGATGTTTAGTTTTAATTCTTTTTAAACTTTTATACGATTATAGGAGATTATGGTTTTTGGTAAATTTAATTAAAGGATCGATTTGTTTTTATGTTATGAATATCTAATAATTGAAATGTATAGGAAAAAACCTTTTTGATTTAATTAAAGTGTTCTCCCATTTTTTGTGGTTTCAATTGAACATGACCACCTTTAATTCTTTTATAGTTTGAAAAATATTTATCTAAAAATCTGTTGTTTAAGAAATATTTATTTAAATGGTACAAATTTAATTTATGTTTTGACATGTCTTTTACTTATATATGTCCTAATATAGATATTTTAAAATTATAAGCTTCACAATTTTTCAGATCATAAAACCTTAACACTGCATTTTTAAAATAAGTTATTTTAAAAGATAACTAAAAAACAAATAATTAATTTAGTCGCCACCTCATAGAAAACTTCTTAAAATACCATTTTTTTTATTTGAAAGGTATTTTTTTTAATTAAAAATGTTGACTAAAATGGTTGATGCTACTCTGGCATATGCTCTCAAACATCTGTTCAATCATTACACATGCATCATATTCTCACTCAAATAATGCTCTATTTTTTATATTTGTTCTCTAAAGAAAATGAATCAGTTTTAATTCATGGTGGACAAAGAACGTACGTTAACCCAGGGGTGGACCTAGCCCTTTGAACACGGTAGCACCGTGTCATCTTTTCATTTCTTCATCATAGTGTAAAAAATTGCAAGTCTTAAAAGGTGTTATCGTATTAATTTGTTGTGTTAGCTTAGTTATAGGCTAAAACTTTAGAAGTTTTATAAATGTAAGCTTATCTTCACTTATTGTTTATAATTATGTATTTGGGCTTGGAAAAACTTTAATGTAATGGTCTTGGGCTTAGGATATGTCATAGTTTTGAGTATAAATAGGAATGAGCGTGTAAAATTGTAGGGTATCCTTTCATTTTTTTAAAAACGCAACCGTACACTTTCTCTATTGTAATTGTTGAAGATTGTATGAGAGTCGACTTCCATTAATCGTGTGTTAGTGTTCTTCATTTTATTTTGCATTTTAGTTTGAATAATCTCTCTATCTTCATCGGTTTTTGTCTAAATCCTCAAGAAAACTGGTTCACTTTTGTCAACAAGTGGTATCAGAGCGGGAACAGATCAACAGTATTCGTTTTCGATCCTTTAGAACGAGTTTTCTTAAGGTAAATCATCTGGAATTTCTTTGTTTCGTCTCGTATTGCTTCAAATTTGAGTCTGTTCTTCAAACAATTTCTTATTAGAAATTTGTTATTCCTTAGACTGTTGTTTATGGATCTGGAAATCTTGCTCTCGAAAATTGTTCGTAACATCTTTTCATTTTAGTTCAACAACGTGTTCTTGACTTTCTGAAGTGTGTGAGGTCTTTCATAACTGAGAATCTCTTTGTTGAGAAAATCTTCAAATCAATCGATTTGGAGATTTGGTGTTTTTCGAAGTTTTTGTGAAGTCGTAACGGATATCAGTAGGGTGGTCTATCCCTCAACAGGGACATTAAGTGTAGTCTCCTAGAGTCATTCGAAGTGTGTCGTTTCAGAAGTTTGACATCGTTAAACCAAAAAGTTGCTAAAGGACTGGAGTACTATCACAGAAGGTCAAGGTCACAGAACCTCTGTCAGACATCACAGAGCCTTTGTCTTGCTTGCTCTTACAGTCTTGATTAGAGAGTGGCCTAGTGAGAGCTCTCCGCCAGAGCCTCTGCCAAGTCTCAGGACCTCTGTGAACCACCTCAGAGCCTCTGCCAAATCTCAAGCGTTAAGAAGATTCTCTGGCTGTTTCGATCAACTTGCTGCAGGTATAGCTCCCGAAGTCTTCTGCTCACTGCTTGCCCATGTTGAAAAGTTCTTCAGATAATGTTTTGCACAGAGACTCTGCAAACTTCACGTCTTCATCTTGTACACTCCACAGAACTTCTGTTACCATCTCGTCACAAAGCCTCAACATTATCTACAGAAGCTTTGATGAACCGAAGAAAGATCTCTCCAGAACAAATCCAAACCAATAGAAGACTCGGATTAGCTCAAACACTGAATTTCCCTGAGCTTGTCAGAGACAAAAACCATTCCTATTACAAACAACCCATGTCCACCTCTCTGAACCCTGCCCTATAAAATATATCCTATGAGGCCTTTACCCATCTGATTTCTGAAGGAAATCAAAAGTTCCCTAATTAAGCCAGTATGAACTACACTCCTATTCTCTGCCCTCTGATGGGATATGGTGAGAGAATCTGAAGAGTTTACTGGATGGGATACTTGTCTTTGGAACTGGGTAAAGGAACTCACTTCTGCAATACTTTCATCCAATATGACGATTCAACGTTCCAAGACGTGCTTCTTTGCTGAAATTCAACTCTACAAGAGACAGAGCTTCTATCATTCTTGCTGGTCTGCACAGTAACCTACACATGCATCAATCCCGATGTCTTTCTTTGTGATCTACAGAAGATAGATGAATCAATAGAGCTTTAGGGTAAATGTTGCATTCTGCAGTTATCAAGATGTGTCAAGTTATTTACAGGTTGGGCTGTTTCATGTGCAAATCAGTTGGGGATATTGTTTAAAGAATCTTCTGTTCCTTGACAAGTGGAAAATCACAGAGCATCTGTCAAGGGGGAGTTTGTTTCTCATAGAAGATCAACAGAAGATGAAATTTCATAACAAGCAAAAAGTCACAGAGCCTCTACAACATTCCTCAGAAGATCTGTGACACAAGCCTCTGGTGATGTAGCTTTGAAGATTAACTCAAGTTAAATATCACAGAGCCTCTGTGACACTTCTCAGAGAATCTGTGATGCAAGCTTCTGCCAGAGAAACTTCAAAGCTCTGCCAGCATCTTCTGAAGAAAGCAAAGAAGAGGACCCAGATCGTGCTTCATTTATAAAACTTAAGGGGAGATTGTTAGCTTAGTTATAGGCTAAAAATTTAGAAGTTTTATAAATGTAAGTTTATCTTCACTTATTGTTTATAATTATGTATTTGGGCATGGAAAAATGTTAGAACCAAATTGTCCTAATTAGTGAAAGTTTTATAAAGCAAGCTTTGTTCTTAATTGTATTATTTAGCTTATAGAGCAAGCTTTGTGCTTAATTAGCTTATAGAGCAAGCTTTGTGCTTAATTAGCTTATAGAACAAGCTTTGGCATGGGTTTTTTATGTAGTTGGACACCTATATATAAAGGGTCTTGGGGTTAGGATATGAGAAGTAGTCGAGAGAGTTAAGCATTATTCAGATGAGAGTCGATTAGAGTTTAGTGTGTGTTTATGTGTGTTTCTTGTAACTGTGGGAGCTCTCGAATAAATCAAGAACACTTTCTTTTGCTATCGATTCTTGTTGTTTTCTTCTTCTCTACCCCTGATTCTTGTTGAAACGGACCAACAAGTGGTATCAGAGCCAAACAAATCATTCGATTTGAACGATTTTTCCGCAGATTCAGTTGTTTTTGTTGTGCGAAATTGTTCTAGGTAAGTTGTCTGTTTGGGTTTCCCGAATCGGAACTCGGTTTCCCGAATCGGGATTCCACTCTCAACTATTCCCGAATCGGGCAATTTGTTTCCCGAATTGGATATTCGTATCTCGAGTCGGTAAACTTATTTCCCGAATCGGCCTTTTGGAAACCCCGCATCAGCTTAAGATCTTCAACTCATTCACCGAATTGGGATTTATATAATCCCGAATCGGTGAATTGAACAACTTCCGAACCGGGACTCATATTTTCCCGAATCGGGACTTGAACATTCCCGAGTCGGACCTCGGTTTCCCGAGTTGGACTTCGTGAATCTTACCTACTTTCCGGAAACCTTTTAACCTACTTCAATGACATATCTCTGGAAAGCATGTGTGGTATAATTCTGCCATTTGTTACTACACATGGAATACACAACAATTTTACACATCTAACCCAAGATTTCCTCACGCTTATCTGTAAGCTCCGGAACCCCCGTGCTAAGTCTGCCTAGGGGGAGCACTGTTCGTGAACTCTTCCTCATGCCGGATTTGTAACGATTTCAGAACACGGTGATTACTCAGAAACCTGACGCTCTGCAACTGTTATTCTAGAGTTTTTCTTAGATGGAATTTTTCCTCTTAGGTGTGAGAGTTGAATTTTTCCTTTGGATGCCACCTTCAGTGAATGGTACTATTGTTATGTGTTCAATTCCTAACCATTTCACTGTCGTGGAGATTCGGTTGTGATCTAGAATTTTGAGTGGCGGTCATCATCCATCTGACTAAAAAGACTAGATCTGGATCTGGTTACTTGTTATTTTGAAGGAATTCAGGAAATCGGCTAATCTTTTGACAGTTAAGGGTCAAAGAAATAAAGCTTATCGAGAAGCAACTTCTCCCAGGTTTTCATTCCATACGATATTTTCGTGATCCAAGCTCAGCTCTTATGCTGAATTCCTACTCAACACGCGTTGAAACTGAAGATAAAGAGCTACAATGGAGGGGGAGCTTGGAGATCAAAGTGTTGCCGAACATCGCTAAAGTTTTCTGAAGAAAGCAAGGAGGAGAAGACCGAAAATGTTTCCTTTATAAAACTTTAGGGGAGATTGTTAGGACCAAATTGTCCTAATTAGTGAAAGTTTTATAAAGCAAGCTTTGTTCTTAATTGTATTATTTAGCTTATAGAGCAAGCTTTGTGCTTAATTAGCTTATAGAGCAAGCTTTGTGCTTAATTAGCTTATAGAACAAGCTTTGGCATGGGTTTTTATGTAGTTGGACACCTATATATAAAGGGTCTTGGGGTTAGGATATGAGAAGTAGTCGAGAGAGAGAGAGAAGCATTATTCAGATGAGAGTCGATTAGAGTTTAGTGTGTGTTTGTGTGTGTTTCTTGTAACCGTGGGAGCTCCCGAATAAATCAAGAACACTTTCTTTTGCTATCGATTCTTGTTGTTTTCTTCTTCTCTACCTCTGATTCTTGTTGAAACGGACCAACAAAAAACTTTAATGTAATGGGCTTGGGCTTAGGGTAGGTCATAGTTTTGAGTATAAATAGGAATGAGCGTGTAAAAGTGTAGGGTATCCTTCCATTTTTTAAAAACGCAGTCGTACACTTTCTCTATTGTAATTGTTGAAGATTGTATGAGAGTCGACTTCCATTAATTGTGTGTTAGTGTTCTTCATTTTATTTTGCATTTTAGTTTGAATAATCTCTCTATCTTCATCGGTTTTTGTCTAAATCCTCAAGAAAACTGGTTCACTTTTGTCAACATGTTGTATACCACTATATTTATATTGAAACCGCAATTAAGACACAAGTCTTTTTAGTGGAATTGGTAAGTCCTTTGTTTTTTAAACTTGAGGTCATGGGTTCAAGTCTTGTTAGACTCATTTTTTACTAGATTTTATTTAAATCATTTATTGTGTTTATAAAAAAATGCTTGTAACAAGGCTCAGAACTTGAGATTATAAAAAGTTACACTTGAGAAACAAGGGACCAACCACTAGACCACTAGAGATTAAAAAAAAAAATTCTACATAGATTTCTTATAGTCAAATTGTGCCACCGTTGAAAAGTTTCTAGGTCTGCCCCTGAATTAAGCATATGAATTTCTGTAACTTCAAACTTTAAGAAATTGACAAATCAAATTGACAAATCGGTCGTCTGAGACTAAGTCTGGCCACAAGATGCGCACGAGGGGATTCGAACCTGGAGTGAATGAGATACCATCCACATTCCCCACAGGCCTTACCGCTACGCCACAAGCCTTGTGGTTCTCTGCTCACCTCATTTACATCCCTAAAATATGGTTTTCCAAATTTTCATTATTCGATCGGCCCCATAAACACCCCTAGTGTTTAGGCATTTATATAACAATTAATGGAATTAAAAATAAAAGAAAATAAATGAATTTGTTTTCTTAAGTTATATAATAATAATAATAATAATAATAAAGTTAGCATTTAATTCATATATATCGGCTTTGTTTGGCAAGCATAAGCTAGCTTATAAGCTAGCTGATAAGCTAGCTGATAAGCTAGCTGATAAGCTAGTCCATCCAAACATGTACCAGGAAGCTAGCTTATCAGCTAGCTTATAAGCTAGCTTTTTGAAACGCTACTTTGAGTAGCTTATGAGGAGCTTATTGTAGCTTTTTCCAATTATACCCTTATTAATATTAATTATTAAATTCAAATATACCCTTTTTGGTCATTTTACATACTCATAAGCTAGTTTTTGCCAAACATAATTTGTTCAACAGCTAGCTTATCAGCTACTAGCAAGCTTATCAGCTATCCGCAGTGCCGTGCCTGGAGGGGGGCGGGCCGGGCGTATGCCCAGGGCCCACAAAAAGTAGGGGCCCAAAATTTTACATATATACATATAGTAGTAATAAAAAAGTTGTAAATAAAAGTGACACAAATGTTTTAATATCTAATATGATCTTTTTTGGGGATTATCTTAAGGCCTAAAACATAATTAATTACATTGTCAAAGAAAGTATGTAAAAAAAATTAATTGGTCGTTCACTTTATAGTATTCGTTATTGTTTCTCTAAGTTTTTTATTTAGGGCCAAAGTCTAAAACTACTTAATTGATTATTCTTTGACATATTTAGTATTAAAATTGGCATTATAAAACACCTAAAATGTCTAAGCTTCGTAATAAAATACTTTGAACTTTATAAGACTCAAGTTTATAAAAGCATACCAAAAACGTCTGATCTAAAATTGTTATAATATGTTTTTAGGACATTTCTTTTGCATTTTACAAGTTTTACATATGTTTTTAAACAAATTGTCATATTAACTAATATTTATAATCACAATAAGTGTCCCATAAAATTATGATTTTATGGGCTTCTTTCAAACGTGTCCTATAAAATAGCTAATATAACCCTTTT
Organism: Centaurea solstitialis; assembly: GCA_030169165.1. NCBI lineage: Eukaryota > Viridiplantae > Streptophyta > Magnoliopsida > Asterales > Asteraceae > Centaurea > Centaurea solstitialis. The sequence goes on from CM058040.1 coordinate 45,465,916, forward strand.
ACTTTAAATCCATCTTTTTATAGTGAGTGTTACTATGACTATTCAATATTGTGACTCCAAATAACGTCAATATATATTATATATATATATATCATATGATGTCTTTTATGGTGAAACTAATGGCTATGCTACATAAAAATGATATAGTAGATAGTATTAATTTAAAAATAGTTAATCATTGATTATATGTCTGAAAATACTCAAAGAATGGTTTTATATTAATTAGTTTATCTAAAATTCAATACTTTTTAATTATAAAAACTATATATTAAAGTTCTTTTTCGCACTTAGCAAGGGCCCTTTTTAACATCTCGCCCAGGGCCTATAAAATGTCAGGAACGGCACTGGCTATCCGCTAGCTTATCAGCTACCAGCTAGCTTATAAGCTACGCTTGCCAAACATAGCCATCATCAAAATAATAATAACGTATACTATTATATATGGTTTTATTTTATTTTCTATTTTTTACATATAGTGTTAGGTTCCCATGAGGAGTGGATTTATCTAAAAAAGGATTTTCACCATTACATATACACTAAGATGCATCATATTTCCATGTCAAATGCAATTCATGTAATGTGTTCAGATTAAAAGTGATTAATGGTCTAGATTTTTTTCTTAGCGTTTTCTCTTTAGCTCTTCTTCTTACACAATTATATATATAGGGGTTCAAATGTGGCGGATGACTAGGCGCCACGTCAAGTCCACGGCGGATGACTAGGCGCGATTCATGGGAGGGCATTGAATTAAAGAGGGGGACCACACTCATAGCCGCTACGTGTCGCGCTCTCGGTTGTCCTCACGTTCACAACCAAAAAGTGGTTCACATTTGAACTTTCCTCTCTCTCTCTCTCTCTCTCTCTATATATATATATATATATATATATATATGAGAAGTTGAGTTAATTGTGACAAGTGGACTTTAATCCTTGATCTCTTTTGATCTCATGCCCTCACATGAATTGCGCCTTAGAATGAAATTGATACGGTGCATCTTTGTGTATCTCGTCCTAATGTGCATCCAACTATTGACAACCACTTCTTATGTTAACTTCAACTTCTCCCCTATATGTGTGTGTGTGTGTGTGTGATTTGTAATTGGCGCAACAACAAAGTTTTTAAAAGTCGATCGGAGAGGCATCGTGATAGCATTCCAAACCTTATTCAAGCTACAACGTTCTTTTGGTTAAAACATAGGAGTAGGAAAAGGTCTTCTCTTCTATGGGATTGTTGGGTTCGTGATCCCCTTAATTGTATTCAGTAAGCCTCGTGATTGTTTGGAGCTGTGTCTCGGGTTTGAGTAAGTGGTGAGGCTGGTTTTCGAGTACCGTTGTCAGGGCATTTTTTCTTCGACGTTTTTTCTTCGGCGTTTTTGTGCCTTTTTGGTTCTTTTTTTTCCGTGTTGTGTACTCGTTTCTAGCGTCTCGCTAGTTTTTTTTTCAATTCATCTTGAGTTTGCTTGGCGGGGGTGATGACTTTGCCGAAGCTCCTGTCTAGCTCTCTCTCATCTCTCTGCTTTGTTGTTCAAAAGAAATGTGTGTGTATGTGCACGGTAGTTTTGTCTTCTCAAGAAAATGGAATGAAACTCAATTCTTTCTCCCTTTATGATGAAGAGATCATTTCCAAAATCCACAAGGACATTTCAATCTTTTTGGATGCCTGTCATTCATTAAAAATTTTGATTATACCGCAAAATGAGACAACAAAGATACATATATATAAATTACAGTGGCAATGATGTTGCACATCATATTTGTCTTCTAATAGAAATTAGTAAGTCATTAAAGTAGTCTATAGTTTTACAGTTGTTGATTATAAGTCTAGAAGACATAAAAGTAGGCCCCAAAATTTTGAAGGTCTTGTTTAAAATCACACAATTAGCATGTTAAAGAACAACATGATCCACAAATGATGCATTCCATATGTAAATTTATGCTAAAACGAAATTTAGTTAAAAAAATTGATAACTTTAATTCATTCATATTTTATCAAGATCTGCAAAGCAAATACCCCTAAATTCTATAAATACTTACAAAAACATCAAAATAAAGTAGAAACCAAATAAAAGAGCTTAAAGAGATTGCATATTGAGATAGAGGGAAAATGGTGATTACTGATTAGCATTAAAAAATAAGTAAAGATCACAACATGGCTCTTATTTGGTTGCTTTATCACGTTTATAAAAATTTATAAATATAGAAAATAATCTATTTGGTTTAGTAGATACCGGAAAAAAATTTAAATTTGACCAAAAAAATCAAAAATAAGAACATATAATCGAATTGAGAACCTAATAATTTGAAGTATTTAATCCATAAGTGTCATTTCATTTTGAAAACTTATTCAGGTTTCCTTTCTTTTTACACCCTAAATACTAGGGCTCGATTAGGGGTGTTAACTAGTCGAGTCGACTAGCAGGTTGTTTGAGCTCGACTCCAAATAATAATAATATATATGCTTGACTAGGATAACTTTTTCAAGAGTAAAGCATGATTTGCCTTCTCGTGGTTTGTTAAAAATTGCAACTTTCCATGTGCTTTTAAAGTTACAGTTTCCATTCCTATGGTATGTAATTAATGGGTGTTTTCTTCCATGAGACTAACTTCATCAACGTTTTACTGCTATGTATGTATAAAGAAAATTCGAAAACAATAATAATTTACAAATCATGGGAACAAGAATGTCAAGAAATGTAACTATAAAAATAGAGAAAAAAACAATAATTTAACATTGAAATTTGGTTAACAAATTTGAGTTATATATTCCAAGGTCAAGCTTCATAAATCATAAACTCACTTATGGGCTTGAGCTCCCACCAATTTATATTATACCTAAAATGTAAAATTCAAGCTTTATAGCTCGCTTATGGGCTCAAGCTTGCATCAGTTGACTTGCTTATATGTTCAAGCTTGGTATTTTTTTATATATTGATTGTAGGATTTATTTGTTTGGCACACCTCGACTCACAAGGTTTCGAATGAACCTAGTTAAACATTGGTATTATGAAACTCAACTCGCTAAGACAAACGAAGCTTAATTTGGGTTGGAGGTCAACTGGAGCATAAGTATTATTAATCTTGAGCTCAAGATAAATTAAATTAAACTCGATAGCTTGTTAAAACTTAAAATCTTGAAATCACAAAGGTTGTGTCATAATGGTTGAGACTTGGGGAGGTATGTGGAATATCCATCCATTCAGGTTCAATTTCAGCTTTCTAGGCATCCACAACAATTATAGTCATTGAGTTTATTAAGTTGATGTTTTACAACTATAATTTATCGAAAGTAATCTAGACATAACCTAGAACATCTTTCGTACGTTTTTTTTGTTTTCTTTCAAAAACCCGAATTATTTCCACCTCTAAAGCTCTGCTTTGGGGACAGCATTTTGGGCTGCAATTTCTTGTGTGTTTGGTCTGGGCTACTTTATGGGCCTAATTGATGAGGGCCCAAGTTCATGTTCTTTTTCCAATTTAATTTCTTTCGAGTGGTTTAATTTGTGTGAGTGATTTGATTCTTTAACTTTTTGTTAAACTTTATAGCTATTAAATAGTTTATAATGATTACTTTATCGTGGTAAATTATGATAAACTAGAATTGTATACATTCAATGCCGTTAATACATTATTGTATTTTTAAATTTTTTCTCATTTAAGTTTGTTTTATGAATTTATATGGTTTTGGTGGAATGAGAGTTACAATTTTCTTTGATCAAATTCATTATTTCGTTTGATTTACGGATCATATGGAGTGAACCAAGCGAAGTTTTATAGTTGAGGGATTTGATCATTCTTGTGAGTACAACGGTCGGGCTCGGCATGGCACCGACGGGCTCAGCCCGATGGTGGTAGGCGTCCAACTAACATATTTCAATTCATTTTATGAACCAAACTAACATATTTCAATTCATTTTATAAATCAAACTAACATATTTTTTTGATAAAATCCATTCATATAAACCAAATTTTACAAACAAAACTAAAATATTTCAATTCACTTTATAACCCAAACTAACATATTTCAATTTAGTCAACACATTCCATTCCATTTCTTGCGAGCCAAAATCTTATTCCAATAAATTGCATTCTAAATTCTTCAAATTTCAGTTCCTTTAGATTAATTTGTTTGACACATTCTATTCATACCAAAGTCATTTTTGCAAACAAAACATCCTCCAGATATTACTAATATGACAATAAATTGTATTACTGGGACTTGGACATCTAATGGATGTTAAAGTTTGGTTCACAAAATGCTAGATATTTCATGGATATGGTCAAGTACAAACTAAAAACTAAATATTTATGAGAAGACAAGAAATCTGTTATCATATATGGTTCATAAGTTTAATCGTATCACACAAGCACTTTAATCGTATATGATTAAACATAGACCTGTAAACGAACCGAACGTTCATGAACTGTTCGTGATTTTGTTCGTCGAGAAGTTCGTTTATGTTCGTTCGTTTAATAAACGAACGAACACGAACAAGATATTACGTTCGTTTAAATAAACGAACGAACATGAACAACGTCATCGTTCGTTCAATTATGTTCGTGAACGTTCGGTTATGTTCGTTCGTTTATGTTCGTGAACCGTTCGTTTATGTTGGTGAACCGTTCGTTCGTTTATGTTCGTGAACCGTTCGTTTGTTTATTTATATTAGCATATATAATTATTTATAAATTATATATTATCTATTAAGTAATTTAATTATTTAACTATGTTTTAAATAAAATTTAAAAAATACTACACAACCTCTCTCGTCTCGACAAAAAACTTCTGGATGTTAGTCAATAATATATAGGATTATCTGTTTGTTCATGTTCATTTGTTAATGTTCGTTCCCTTATGTTCGTTTACGTTCGTGAACCGTTCGTTTAAGAGTTTAATGAACGAACACGAACATCCTCATTTGCTAAATGAACGAACACGAACATGATTTTTCGTTCGGTTAAGCGTTCGTGTTCGTGTTCGTGTTCGTGTTCGTGTTCGTTTAAACTTAAACAAACGAATATGAACAGACCTCGTTCGTGTTCGTTCGGTTCATTTACAGGCCTAATTAAACACACTTAAAAATCATGTAATTATACATGATATCACACTTCTCGAGTTTTCACATATGATTCAACTTCTTGCTAGAACCTTCCTATTTAGGGATGCGTATTCACCATCCATATATCTTTAAATTAATACTTTAAATATAACTTCATCATTTAATTAAACAAATATTTATTTTTTGATATCTCACTATCCATGTATTTGTCAATTCAAAATTCTGGTTATTAATTAAAGAGTAGATTACGGATTTGGTCCCTGTGGTTTGGGGCTTTTTTTGGATTTGGTCCCTAAACTTCAATAATTATGGATTTGGTCCCTGTGGTTTGCAAAATCTTTTGGATTTGGTCCCTAAACCTGACATCTGTCGAAGTGGTCCGTTAATTTAGAGGGTATTATTGTCATTTCACCATGTTTTTCTAAAACACACTTAAAACTTTGACAAGTGTCGTATGACTCTTAGCTTTGACCTATGACCCACCCACACCCTACGCCCACCCACCCCTACCTTCTCCTTCCCTCATCTCTTTCATCTTCTTCTCTTTTTTTAACCTGCAAATACACCCACATGTACACACCTACACATTCATATATATATATATATACATACACACACCTGCAACTAATGTAGATATATACATTTATATATACACACACCTCACACACACATAACATATAAAAAAAACCCACCTCTCTTTTACCTATATTATATATATATATATATAGGATGAGAGAGAGAGAGTAACTGTGTGTGTGTGTGTGTTTCTATATATATGTATGTATGTATTTATTAAAAGTAGATCTTTGAAAGATGAAGAAAATGGGTATTGAAAATGTAGTTGCAGGTTTATGGAGGAAAAGGTAAAAGGAGGAGGGGATTAATTGTGGGTTAATGGTGGTGGAGGTGGTGGTGGTGGGGAGGGGGTTAATGGTGGTGGGTTAATGGTAATGGTGGTGGTGATGGTGATGGGTGGATTAATGGTAATGGTAGTGGTAGTGGTGGTGGTGGTGGTGGTGATGGTGATGGGTAGGTTAATGGTAATGGTGGTGGTGGTGGTGGTGATGGTGGGTTAATGGTGGTTGATGAAGATGGTGTGTTAATGATGGTGATGATAGGTTAATGTTTGGTACAGAAGGGACAAATCTTATATATATAAAAGGTAAAAATCATATATATATATATACATATATATATATATAATGAGAGGTTTGTGTAAAATCACAAAAGGACAAAACAATTTAATCCATTTAAAAAAACAAAAAACTTAATTAAAAATATGAAAAGACATAATTACCCTTGAAATTAACAGAAAGAACAAACAGAAGTCAAGTTTAGGGACCAAATCCAAAAGAATTTGCAAACCACAGGGACCAAATTCATAATTACTCAAGTTTAGGGACCAAATCCATAAAAACCTCTAAACCACAGGGACCAAATCCGTAATTTACTCTTAATTAAAATATCCAAAGTACCATTAATTTTGTTAGGGTTTTTGCTTCATGAACTTTTTAAAAGAATTGCATATGAATTTCTTCCATTGTCAATCTTGTTCTTCAATCTGTAATTGCATCAACAATCACCTCACTGATCTCAATACTTTAATCAATTAACTTAAAATCCGAGTCTAAATCTGTGTTTAGAACCTTAATCCCACCGAAAATTCAGATAATTCAAACCCCCATTGATCTGATTTCTATACATTGGCTTTGATTATGAAACAAAGACTCAAGTTCTTGAAAGTAAATGTAATTCTAAAAGTATATTTTTCCCTGTTTCTTGATCATTTACTATGCTTTGTATTGTAAAATTGAACTTTTGTCAACCAACTGTTCGATGAAATGCCCAAGAGAGAAAACTAGTTGATAATGATCAAACCTTAATTGGGTTTAACTTTGGGCTTGGTATGATAAAAATTTATCACAGTTTAGAGGATTAAAAGATGTTACTTAATGTGTACGTATCAGGTTCATCATCTGCTTGAGATTTTATAATCTTTGCCAAGGAATACATTTGTTCTGATCAGCCACTATGGAAAATGGTAATTTCTATCTTTTTACTCTTAATTGATCATTGGTTTCATCATTGTTTATCATCTTTTTGTTGCTTAAGATTAATAGTTTTGCTTCCTTAATGAATATTTGAAGTTTAAGTCTTTGACAAGAGGTATGTGTTATGCAAGATCAAGGATGTAATATATAACATCATGAATGCGAAAGTTGAAAATAATATTGTATGCTATTTTCTTGATGCCATTTAGAAACAGAAATAGCAACAAGATCCGATTAGTTTCCTTGCTGCTTGTGCCATATCGTTTTTGCGGGTTTAAGTTAGACAGTAGATTATCTATTGCCAGGCTGATATAACGTATTCACTTATCAAAATGTTGGTAAAGAAAAGGTTCAAAAAGATACTTGATAGTTGCATGCTTGTTTTATAGCTCATATATGTTCATGTTCCATTAATTGACAAGTATTCTGTTGTAAGTTGTCATACTAATCATCACCAACATGACTTCATTTCAGACCTACTGTTCTTATTATAAGATTCCGTGGTTGTGGTTAGGTTTATTGAACCAGCAACCTTACTTTGGCACTTGGGCTAGGAGAAAAACAAAAGACAATTTGAGTGAAAATATTGGAGGCAGAAGTGATATATAGAATAATAGAAGCAAAAGATGACATGAATATTACTATTTAAGTTATTGTTACACCGACTAAAGCAGAAACGTGTACAATGAGTAACATATTACCAGACATAAGTTTAGAAAATTTTAGCTGAATAGAAACTGAATGCAAGTTGCCATGTTTCCACTGTCTTTTAGTATCCACAAGAATTCATGCCTTCATATTTCTACTCGAAAAAAATGGCTGGAATTATAGTTCCTGCTTTCTCAAACAAGGATAGGAAAGATGAGGGTAAAAATGGAAAAGATAAGCAAATACATAAATTAAGGCTCGTAACGTGCAGAGTGCAGACAGTAATCAGAGAGCGTAAAAAGAGTCTTTTAATCAGAGATTTAGGCCATATTTGGATTTTTCTTGTGGTGTTGTGGATCTGGACCTCCTGGTGCTAGTTGGTCCGTCCCTGTCATTGCTCTCCGGTTATCGTGCTTCAACTTGGATAAATCGTATCCCAGTTTGTGTAAAATCTGTCTGCTGTCCAAACTCTTAAGACCACGATAACTAGTTGCTGACGATTTGTTGAAATGTGCGGAGAGAAGTAAGATGATTAGTATTGTGAATTGAAGGGAAGATGATTTTGTCATATTTAGGCTGGAATGATAAATCGAAGAGTAAAACTCTAGGTAAGCTTTAAAGGAGATAAGGACGTAGGGTGTATGGTAACACACCATGAAACTTGTGTTTAAATACAAGTTTGAAATTCCAATACATATTTTAAAATGCCACCTTTTTCCCTAGAAAGCGACGTACATAGACAACGAGGTTGTTGATTGTCCTTCTCATATGATATGGTTATAGAAGAGAAGACGACAAAAAAGAAAAGACCTTTTAGTGAAATGAAAACAAAATAAAAAAAGGGGGGGGGGGATTGAAGTAGTTTCTCCATATACAGAGCAAAGAAGAGATGACATATTCATTGTCATCCTTAAACAACCCTGAATAGTCTAGGATCCCTTGTAAAGGGGGCCGAAATTGAAGATCATTAGAATTCAATAGCAAGTGTTTAGTCGAGTGGTAAGTGTTTACAATGTTTTTCTGGAAGGGTGTCCTGGGCTATACCCAAACTAATCCCGACAAATTATAGTTGTAAGAGATTAGCCCCTGATAATTCAGTGGCCACAATTATTTTGCACGTATAGAATAGAAACTTGGGCAGATGGGATATTCCACCACACCCCCTAAAGCCTTAACCAATACACCACAACCTTGTGGTTAAGTGCTTACCATGTTTTGTGATTGTATTTGAACGTTTCTGGTAAGATACCAAAAGGCTATGTGAGCGTAAAGTTACTTTAGTATTTCACGGCTTTGTGTGTGTTAAGACTTGACAAGAGTTATATTGTTTCAATGTGCATGTCCAAAAGCTTGCTTCAAACATGGGAAGTTGCTATACACCCAATGATGGAAAAGTCATTTAGGTTGCGTTTGATACATGAGACAGCACGGGAAAAGACAAGAGAAAACTTACTTTTCCATGTTTGGTTTGACACAGGAGACAAAAACTCACGGTCTCACGTTTGGCGGGACTGGGTGAGACAAGGTCTGACAAAAAAAATCTTTTTTTCCCACCTATTTAGGTGGAACAAGATAAGACAAAAATTAAAAAATTACTTGTCTATGCTCATTTAATACAACTCTAATATGATATTTGATTTAATGATCACCACCGCCCCATCGTCACTGTCACCGCCACGGGCCACCAGCGTCACCGCCAACCACCTCCACCATATCCACCACCACTATATGGTTTTAGAGGGTCCCATCCAGTAAATTGAATTGTATCTAAATTACTTGACTACCCTTCTTGATTTCCATCCATTAATCAAAGTGTCGACCTACATGTGAGTTTTTAGAAAATAAATTCAATTTAAAGATAATTTTTTGTATTTTTTAAATGTTTAAATTATAATTAAGTTAGAGAGAAGGACATATATGTGAGTTTTAGAGGTTTAGAAGGACATATACGTAGTTTCAAACTTTACAAGGATATATACGTAATATAGGAAGTTTTGAACGATATAGATGAAATTATCCCAAAATTAAAACATTACTAATATGCTCATTTGATATAACTCTAATATGATATTTGTCTTAATGGCCTTCACCCCAACCACCGTTGACCACCTCCACTACTACAACCTCATCCGCCACCTCTACAACCACCACCGACCACCTCCACCATATCCACCACTACATGGTTTTAGAGGGTCCCACATTAAGTTTCGCTGTCAATTTATGCTTATTATCATATACCTTGTTTTTTATTTGCCTTGATTGACATGGTCAAAGTGGACTCGTTTAAAGAAATGCTCTATATGGGTGCATATGACAGGCAATTAGAAGATATACATGATGATTGGTAGAATATCCTCAAAGTTGACTAATCCAACAAGATGGTTTGTCTTCAGTAGAATTGCTTTTCTATGTGATTCCATCGCCATAAACACCAAATTTAAATTTTCTTTGTCCCTATTTGAGAACTTTCGGTTATGGTGCTAAAGCCATTTCTGTCCTCTCGTCAATTTGCCAATATATCCGGAGGTTAAGTTGTCCTGTAGTCTTCTTATGCTATCAATAGTGGAAAGTTCTAAAACACAAACAATAAAGAAAAGAACAAAAGGACAGAAGTTTCTTTAAAGGATAAGACAAGGTTATACATTCATTTGCCATGCTATATTCATTGTTTATTTCCTTAAATGTTGATGATTGATCTATTCTTGATGTCGAATTGCCACATATGAACATGATGATGCCCTCCTGACTATTAAAGGCTGCCTTTTGACATCATAGTGGATATTTTTTCTTTTTTCAAAAAAGTTTTCTGTCTTTATTTTAGATTGGAATCCCATCATTGTCTATTGAGTTCTTAGTGGCTAGGTGGTCTCCCGAATTTGAATATACTAAATCTTCGTGGATCTCCTTTTCAAGATTCAGAATTCTTGATAACATATGATTGGGAGGATGAAGAAGTAGATTTTATTGTGATAAAGAGATCAGGTAGATATGGCGGCAAAGTAATTTATTTATCTTTATCAAGCATCATGGAACTTTAAACTATGAAGAACTAGTGCCCACATGTTAATGTTGTCTTTTGGAAATAATGGCCTTTAACCCATGTATTTTTTTATTGTTTAGGATGATAAAAAGACTCAACTTATGATTAAAAAGAAATTAATGTTTCGGTAATTGAACCAAATATGGAAACTTGGGTGTTTCTGCATATCAGATTTTCATGGGAAGTTCATTGTGGAAGGGCTGAATGGTCTTTATGTTATCCTAAACAGTTAAGTCACTCACTTGTTTTGGTCTGTGTTGTTAGGCTTCCACTCCTTACAAGGATAATAACAAACAAAAGAGCCTAATGTCCACTTGTTGAGGTAGCACCAATCTTAGTTTTCTGCATGATATCAAAAATTGCTCAAATTCATAAACTTTTGCTGCATTATATATAGAGGGATTCTCAATTGTGAACCAATATATTTGTGTGAACTTGTGAACCATATCCTAGCCATCCAAATCTTATCTTGATGGTCAAGATTAATCATGGAAGTTTCCTAAATCATGGGCGGTTAATAAGATTAATCATGGAACTAATCTTGAGTTCTTGACCATACATCTTGAATTTGAACGGCTGAGATATGGTTCCAAAGTTCACACATAAAAAATGGTTCACAAATGAAAATCCCTCTATATATATATATATATAGGGTTAGGTTCAAATGTGAACTCAATTTTGGTTGTGAACGTGAGGACCACTAAAATCGCGCCACATGGCAATATTCATTCTGAATATCATGCATTATTCAGAGTGAATAAAGCTTAGGTGCCTTTATTCACTCTGAATAATGCATGATATTCAGAGTGAATATTCCCACGTGGCGCAATTTTAGTGGTCCTCACGTTCACTTGAACTTTCCTCTGTATGTATATATATATATATATGTGTGTGTACGTATGTATTTTATCCTTGATAGCCGGTGCTCACTTTATGATATTGGTTTCTTTTATAACTCTTGTCAATTTTCATTTCAAGCCAAACCTTGAAGTGATAAAACATTGGATGAATTGATATGTCATGTTATCTTTCATCAAGAAAACAAACCACAAGGTTGTTAGGCAAGCAAAGAAAAGCCTAATTAAGACTATAATATGTTAAAGAAGAAAACTAGAGACAAGCTTGTTTAGTGGAAGTTCAATTGGAATTTGTTTTTTCTATGGAAAGTCAACACTGCCTTAGTTATCTTTACTCTTTGTTTAATAATACAAAAGGCCATCTTCACAAATGTCCAAAAAAGTCAATTGGCATAATCTATTGGCCGTACTATCCACTTTAATGTGTCCCTAACTTTCCCATGTCATTTAACACAAACACTCTATGGGACTACCTGATATGCTTTAAGAACTTATAATTCTCTCTATCTCTCTCTCTCTATATATATATTATATATATTTATTTATACATATGTATATCATTCAACAATGTGCATGAACATATGCTTGTGAAATTTGTACGGATAAAATGACCGAATATTGTTAACTGACCTTTTAGTTGGTTAAATTTTTTACATAAAAGTAAAATCTTACCTTTTATAGCATGAGTTTTCCTCTGTAGCTTGGCTGTTCTTATCTGAAAATTCTAAATTAGATTTAATTGGATTTCTTTGATATTATGATGCCACATGCAAATGCAAATGCAAATGTATCCTCTTAACCACCGAAAGCTACCTTTCGACGCCATGATAGTAATTTCTCTTTCCAAATAGACACCTTGACTTCCACATCCAGATTTCCATTCTTGTGTGTATCGATTTGAATCCTACTACCTAAAAGATTTTTAATATTTCGTACATTGGACTTTGTGGATTTCCATGTCAAGACTCGAAATCTCTGATTGGGTGGACGGACTATACATATGCAGAATAATAAAAACATCCTCGTATGTCATGGAAAAAAGTTTCAAGAGCCAATATTCAACAACCCTTTATTGATTTTTTATTCATTTTCGTGTTTCATATGTAAAAAGTAAAAGTAGTTATTTCGGGGTGACGAGAAAGAGTAAGAATCTAATAGATTAGTTGGGTCGATAATTGACAGATTAAGGAATCAAGTTGAGTGGATGAATCCACCTTCTGTTAGAACCTAATTGGTTTAGATTTGAAGATAAATGGATGAAGTTAATATGTACTAGAAAATCAAATAAATTATTTCTTCCAATTGATTAAAGAAAAACATAACAAGTTTGCTTCTTGGATAAACCGGGATGTGTGATTATCAGTCTTTTGAATTTACTTTTTTCATGTTTCTTTCTGGTTAAAAAGCATCTATTTTTATTTCAACGGAATCTGGATATCATTTGCAACCTACTAACACCATTGGATTTATCTTGGCTTGCAGGTTCACTCTGAAAAAAGATCCACATTTCAAATTACCAATTTAGTTTTTATGGGATCTCTGAAAGAGACTTTTTTCTCTTCATCTCGGGTTGCAAGATTTCCACTCTGGAAACGAGTAATGATCAAATAGCCTTCTGAATTCTGTCCATTAATTAAGGTAAATCGTTTGCTCCCTAGAAAATACGTATTGTTTGCCATCATTTATAAATGTATATATCTTTCTACACCATGTGAAATTGTTTGAAGTTACGGATTATTAATAGATGATTAACAATAGTTGATCATACATCAAAAGCAGTAGCACCAAGAAAAGATAGGAGCATTTGTTCGGTTTAACTAAGTTTCTTTAATCATTTGATGGAATATAATTATATAAAAAAATATTCATATACTTTTCATTGTTGGTTAATCCTTAATGGGTTCTCCTCAACCTCGGTTTCCACTAAAAGAAAGTCAATTGACTATAAAGTTTATACATCTAATATGTCCAAACTTTCCAATGTCATTTTACAACAAATCTTTTGCATATTTGTGATGTGGGTAAGCACTTGTGTCAAGCAAATAGTTTTACGTGCATGAACATGCAGTCAAGGAAAACTCAACTGTATAGGTTTTCTAACCATTATACTCGTAGTTTTGTTGCAAATTAACCATTATATTTGCTAAAACGCAAAATTAACACTAAAGAATGTCAGGGTAAACTATCTTAATCATAGTACTTGTGTTAGTGTTCCTTTTGCATTAAACAATTACTGAATGATAAAAAGTTCTATTTCTGGTGCTCGAAAATAGATTCTATCCAGATCCCATATAGCTTGAAGCTTAGTGCTTAATGGTCCTTTCATTGCTTAAGTTATTAAGACCAAACCTTGGTTAAGCTCAATTATCGATTTGTTTTGACAATGAATGGCTCATAATATCAGTATGTTTCAATTGCTTAGCATCGTTTTAATTGGATTCTAGAAACTTTAATAGAAGACCCCTTTACTCCATGAAAAGAGCTTCATTTTGATGTTTTAGTATCGGAGTACTTCACAAATATGAAAATAATAGGATTTTGTTATTGATAAATGGAAATTCCATTGTTTCAGAAGTTATACGGTCGCTAATTTCTGTTTGAATTGGCTTCAAAACCATGGGTGGAGCCTCTTTTGAACCTAAGATACTTGAACTAACACCAATCCTTTAAATTTGTGATTTGCTGAGCTTGCTTCAAATATTAGAAATCACGTAGATGTTGAATTTGGTAACCCATTTAACTTTGGCAATGTTTGGCAAACTAGCTTATAAGCTAGCTGTTAGCCGATAAGCTAGTCATGTTTGATAAAAACTAGCTAATAAGTTATATGACAATAAATATGACCTAAAATGATGTCTTGAAAAATTAACTAGGACATTAAGGGGCATAACTGGAAAAAAGTTGAAAAAAATTTCCCTGGTGGCTTATTGGGATGCTACTAGAAGTAGTTTTCTGAAAAGCTAGCTTATGGCTTACAAAACATAGCGTTTTTAATAAGTCATAAGTTAGTTGTTAGCCGATAAACTAGCTGATATGATAAGCTAGATGACCATAACAATGACCTAAAAGGGCGTCTTGAGAATTAACTGGGACAATATAAGGGGCAATATCGGAAACAAGTGGAAAAATCCCTGGTTGATTATCGAGATAGTACTAGAAATAGTTTTCCTTTCAATAAGTTAATAGGTAGCTTATGAAATGAGAATGCAGCTAGTTTCTGGACATGTAGGAGTACTAGAATATAAATAGAAGTCGAATTTCGAATCATTTCTTCAAATATACTTGCATTATATAAATTTATAATATTTCCCATAGTAAAAGGGTACATAAAACTTGTACAATGGGAGTGAGTTTCCATCTGATGCACCAAACTTCCATTCAGCCGCCTGCTAGTGATGCTGACCATCTGGTCCTCCCGGGGCTACTCTAGCCGTGTCCACCAATTTTCTCCTATTATAGTTCTTCAATTTAGACAACTCGATAACCAAATCATGCAGAAACTGGCTGCTATCGACCCCTTTTTCCATACCCCTTACCCCACGATAACTAGCTCCCAAACAGCTCACATTTGAAAACACAAGTAGTAGAATGCACACCCAAATAAGCTTAGAAGATGAAGTAGCCATTTCAGTTAAGCTAGTCGGTTAGAGGGTATGTAAAGTGAATGAGCTTGAAAGATTAGAGCTTAATGAATGATTAATGTATGACTCTAGCAATATATAGTGCATCAACTCCAGGAAAATGTTAAGAATAATATTGTTTATAGTAAATAGTTCCACATAAATGCGATACCTCACATACCAACGATAAAGATGTGGAGACAAAGCCGTAAAGAAGAAATAGGTACATGATGTTTGGGTGGGTATGTATAGAGTATTGTCTTTAAATGAAAGTCTTTTTCTTTTTTCTTCATGTATTTTAAGTTGTCATTCTTCTATGACTTTATTCCAGATACCTGTTTGCTCACACTCATGCACAAGTCGGTGGTCTTCATAGAAACAATTATTCTGCTCTTTGAGGTAGCGGTCAGGTCTACGTACGTCTTACTCCCTGATCCTACTTTTGACTTGTTCATACCATATTAGCATACCAACCTATCTTTAGTATGGATTATACCTTATATGTTACTCCTGATCTCCGTTTGTTTTATATTATGAGATATACTTTTTGTTTGAAGGTCAATTGAGTAAATTCAACTTTAAAATTGCTATGGTTTTTGCACTCCAGAGAGATATGAGATAGATACGGTAATTTTTTTAGGAAGAAAATAAGAAAACCAACTTTGGTGTTAATTTTTCCAACAAAAGTTCCATGTAAAGTTGTATACCCACTATCCCCAAATAAACGTGCACATTTCTTTTTAGTTTGTCTCACAATAAGTGCATACTTCCCTATCTACTCTTAATTATGAGATTGAGAAATTAGTTACCCTCTCTAGTATTAAGGGTAAAACCATCATTGAGTTCATTAAAAGTGCAAGAATTACATTTTTCTAAAAGTGTGGCTTTTTCATTATGGACAATGATTTTGTGACGGAGGGAGTAGGAAACAATTCCATTTCTTCGGTGGAACTGTCTTGCATATGCAGGACTAGGGCAGCAAACTAGGGCACGGGGTCCATAGCTAGAGTAGTCGAGAGGTAGAGGGTCAGAGATAGAGTTGGTAAGGGCGACTCCAATGGTATGCTATGTTTAGCAATTAAACCTGTTTTGAAACTCCAACCAACTGGCACAGAGAAGTTAATTTTGTCGATGATGGGAGAGAAACGACAAATATGCCGGCCTCCTATTCAAACGGCTTAAATGTCGTGTGCTTGGAGGTGAGACTATTTTTGTCCAATTTTCCGTTTTTTTAAAGTAATGGTTGGAGTTGCTCTAAGTTAGACTACGGATATGTAGTTTCCTTGAATCAGTTATGTTTTTCTTATACCTGCTTCTATTTGTATGTTATTACTAACTCTTAACCAATTTTTCAAAACTTCATCCTATTTGTCTCTCTCTCTCTCTTCGTTGCACCTTTCACAATCCCAGGGTCTTCATGGAAACAACCGCTCTACTCTATAAGGTAGAGGTCAGGTCTGCATACATCTTACCCTCCCTAGACCCCACCTCCAAGTGGGATATACTGGGTTCGTTTGGGTCAGTCTCATTTCCGTTCCATAATCAATTAGATTCCTTGTGATTCCAATTTCCACTTCCACCCTATGCATCTTGCACAATCTTTATTTCAAAATGTTAGTTATGATATGATTATGAATCACTCTTTTTATAGGAATGTCACTATTAGAGTCAAGATTTAGTAATCCTAAAACATTGGTCCATTTTAACCTTGTAAGTCATTCAACTTTTAAAATAACTTCACTAACAGAAAGACCAATTAAGGGTATTTTAGGAATCATTTTACAAAAAAAAAAAAAAAAAAAGTGGAAAGAATTCCAAAAGTGAACCAAGAGAAATCTTGTTCCACTGTGTTTTGCTTTTTGGTTGTCCTTTAGTTGTCTATCTAGTCATCTTCTGCACTTAGCATATATCATTTGATAATCATGCCCACATATCATCATCTAAAGGAAACTTTGTATTTTAGTACCAAAAGAAGCCAACTTTTCTTCCCTCTTTCTGTAAATCCAGTTGCCACATTCATACACTTGACCCTCTTCTTTTCAAGGGTTATTTTCGAAAGTGTGTCGTTTAGGGGCGGACCCACGAAGGTCCGGGCCAAAAAAGCTTAACAAATCCCTTGAAATGTTGAAATTTTGCTAAGAACACGTAGAACGACTTTACGGGCCTTTGATCCACCTTAAGAGTGTGTTTGGTGCACTGTACAAGATAGAACAAAATAGAAAATCAATCACTGTTTCATATTTGGTAGGACTTTTATGTGGAAAACATAAGAACATAGTAGAAATGGAAAAAGTGTGTTCCGCCCTTATCCCATGGAAAAAGTTGTAACAAGGTAGAATAAATTTATATTTTACCAATATAACCTCAAAATAAAACCCAACTTTTTTTCAAAAACATCTAATACGCCTTTTTCTTTGCATTTTATGCTCTTTAAGTTTCAATTTAGTGTCCTAAATATAATATTGTTATACAATTTCTATATTTTGATTAATTTTTGTAATTTATTAGTTGTTAATAATAAGAAAAAAATATAGAAAAAGTATAAAATAAAAATTGCAAACTACTTAAACCTTTTACACCGGTGTCGTTACTAATCGTCTTGACAAAAAACTTTCCAATATTGTATTTTGTTATAAAAAGATTTGCTTCATCATAAATTAATTAATTACATAATTAATCAAAATATATAAAAAAATATAGACAACCCATTAGGGGTAAGTTGGTCATTTTATCTAATATGTTATCTCTTGTTCTGTCTAGTTCTGTTTATACTTTGTCATGTCTGTCTGGATATCAAACGCATCCTAAAGATACATCTGCCTTACAAAAATCCTGAGTCTGCCACCGATGCCCTTAATTGTTCTTTTTTTCCTGATCCAATTTGCTTACCCACTGACCGATTTCTTTGTAATATTTATTTGGGTTTGTGCATATTGCTGATGGGATACATTCGTGTACCAAAAGCACTAGAGGACACTGCAGACAAACATATTGAAAGTAAGTTATCTTCTTAAAAGTTTTTTGACTTTCAACGGTCAACATAGTATGTATTGCCATCTTATTTTCTTCATTAGTTTATGCATAAAAATTCAATTATAGCCATATGATCTTGTGTGGAAAGAAAAAGTGTGGATGTTGTTTTCCAATATGGGTAAAATGCATTAAAATATAACGAAGTTTGTCTTGGTTTCTATTTATTTTATTTTTTCTGTAAGAAACATCAAGTTCTTCCTATTTTGTACTAGTTTTACTTGATGAATGAGTTTTGAAGTTTTGTTCCTAAAAATTTATGGTATACATAACAAATTGGCATTCACATCATTAGTAGTTACGGTGGATAGAGGTAAGGTGTTCTCCATACATGTTACCCTCAAGACCCTATTTTTGGGTGAGATATATTGAATTTGTTTGGTTTATATACTTGACCCATGTTGATGAAACTTACCTTTTCGGGATAGCTTTTAGGGTAAAGGACATGGTTGATTTCCAAATAAATAACTTTTTTCTACGAAGATTTTCGGAGTCTATTTCGGTGATTTCTAAGAGGTATTTTATATATTTGGTTAATAGTCCGACATTTTTTAAAATTGGTTGTTTTACGGAAAGTACCATGATAACATCACAAGTTGTGACATTTGTTGTTTTGTTTGTAAGAATCTACGTGGTTCTCGAATTAGAAAGTTTGAGGTTGGAGATTCTCCTCAACTACAAGACATATTCCATAATAAATTTTTGGATTTTAACCTTTCTTGTAGAGTGCATAGCCCGAAAAGAAGTGAATAAATCACTGAGTTCACTCGAGGGACCTCCGGGTAACTTCCAAAAATGAGAGATGCTAGTAGCCGTAAGACATTGGGTCTGCTTTCCAGATGTTACGAGTTCAAGTTCTCTCATGACCAGCGGAAGGTTTTGTTTGACTATTCAGGCCAATGGGCCATGGGACTAGTCGCAATGTGCACAAGTTAGTCGGACGCTTACATTTACAAAACATCTTTGTTGATCAGATTCTAAACCTTCTGAAAAGAAAAAAAAATGTCATCGATCAATTGGTTTAAGGATACAGAAAGAAGACACCACAATTTGACCATATTGCCACATAGGTGATACATACGTGATACCATAATGGCATATGAGAGGTTTATGAGTGGTTAATAGTTCAATATATCCTAATATGTACACCATAAATAGGTTGTGGACACGCATTTACACTAAATGGTTAACGAATTATATGAAGTATCAAATGTTAGATAGAACCAATGGTGTGGTAAAACGTAAAAAACAAACATATTAAAGTTTGTCAATACAATGACTCATGTTGAGAAAATCACGACTTCTCTACTATCAAAACCCATCGAGTTATAGATGGACCAACAATGAGTCAAAACAAAGTCTACCGATACAAATACAATCACAATTTACACATGTGGACTACCAACTATCCAATAGAGGCTAAATAGAGACGGTGTACCATATTGTCAACGTTGTTTTTGGAGGAAAACCTTCGGTCTGATAACATGAAAAAGATATTTGAAATTTATCAGATTACTTTAGAAAAAATCAATCGTGAATATCTATAAAAAATTGGATACTTGTTTCTTACTCTTGTTTGACACAAGTTGCGAAAGAAAGAATGTTGACTCCAACACAAACGAAAGATTTATAAATCATGAGAATTTTGAGACTTGCGGTTTTGATGGACTAAAGTAGGTGGAATATCAATAAGCTGAAATGAATCGGAATTGTACGACCAAAATATATACCGTTTGTATCTTTCTACGAAATGCTAGTTTTCAATCATGTTCTATGTATATATTACAAATTTCAATTTAAACACTTATATATTTTTTGTAACGACAACTAATGTCTTGCTATATAAAATGAAGCCAATAAAACCTCAAAGAATAGATTAGACAACTTAAACCATTCAAAATCGTATACTAACAATTTGCCTTCTTGCACCATGTCTATTGTCGTAATAGATTGTTGCATCAAATGTTAACATACACTTGTGTAAGCACTCTTTTGGTTTTATAAAGTGGATAGCAAAAGGCGGACTAATGTAGTACGTGTTTGTTTGATGAAGATATAATTATAGTTTATACAACATAAGATGTAGCACTTTTGTCACTATGCGCACTTCTTTCACTATGCATTTCACCGTAAGTAACATATTTTGAGTTGTTGGACATACGTGCATAGAAAACCTTGGTGTGTGGTTGAGGAGCAAATAGACCAAGACCGGATTGGATAAAGTGGGTCAAGCTAGGTCTTCGGTCCTTAGTCTGCCAGATGGTTGAGCTTTTTTCAGGCCAGATT
Source organism: Centaurea solstitialis (assembly GCA_030169165.1). NCBI lineage: Eukaryota > Viridiplantae > Streptophyta > Magnoliopsida > Asterales > Asteraceae > Centaurea > Centaurea solstitialis. The sequence goes on from CM058040.1 coordinate 45,486,505, forward strand.
GACCAATATGTCAACCATGCTACACTTTTTAGACATGGTTTGATTGGCCATGCCCTTGTCTACTTTTGAGCCATGGGGTATAGCATGATATTATCGATGAATAATCATTTGAGCTTTCATTTGAAAACCACCATTCTGTTATGACACACATAAGGCGGATAAGGGAGTATGAGGTTATATAACCGACCACACATGGATGCACAAACACATACGGTCTTTCAGTAAAACCTACGTTCCAACATGGTTAAACCTATGTATGACTTGCCAAACCAAACAAAAAACTGACATATCCCAAGTGGAGGCTGCATTATAAAGTATCTCATCTATAATCGTAAACCATTACATCAAGTACATACGTATGACCGTTTGTATACATACAAACACTTTACCTAATTAACATGCTAGTGATGATGAGGGTCAGGTCCTCCAGGACCCAGTCTCTTTGGGTACTCGTTTTTTCCACTTGCAATGTCTGCTTCAAACTGTTTCACAAATGCTCTTCTAGCAATTGTTATTTTCCTTGCACTAATGACATCACCATTTGCACTTGACACGATCAACAACATTATAAACAACACACAAAACATTGCTCTACAAATCGAACTCATATCTTTGTAGTTTCACAAATGCAATTCTTGTTCAATCTCATAAGTCATATATGTGTGTGTATATATTTATATATGTGTATATATGGGTCATAAAGATCTCGACTTTTGGGGTTACATAAAAAGACGATTCAAATGACATCAAATTTGACAATTTACACGTAGTTTGGTATAGAGATTGGAAGTTGATTATTTGGTAGATAAGATCAAGATTCAAGATGTAAGCTCATTGGTTAGGTGGTTTGATGATGTTGTTGAGCCTAATCCAATGTGATCTCACGCCCAATGGTTGATGATCAAGAGGGTTTTTTTATATTTTTTATGTAATTTTTATTAAACAATTAACTTTTCTTATTTCATTTATATAGTTTTGTATTTAACTGGTGGATCGTATAACTATTAATATCTTGGATACGAAATTATCAGGTAATATTGTAATATCTAATCATGTGAAAAGTGTTAGATCAAAAGCAACCAAAATAAAATAGATACAAAACGTTTTAATTTGTTACACATAAAAAATTTGTCACACTGTAAATAGAAATTAAGATGAATTTTATTACATTTGCATTTTGCTGTAATATAAAATATATTTCACAAAAAGTTTGGTATACTAATAACAATTAATAATGATAATAATAATAATAATATATAATAATAATAAATATCTAGTATAAAACCTTTAGTTAAAGAAGAACTACGATCCCTTTGGCTTGCTTTTGCCACTTATTAATTAAGTATATAAATAAAATTTTGAACAACTATATTTATTTTATTGTAAATTATATTATTTCTTTAAAAAAAATAAAAAGGTTTTCAAGAGAGAATTTATTTGAAGGGTATTGTGATAGGAGGATCCATTTATAATTCCCCTTGTTACATGGATTCATGGATTCCTCTTTAGCTTTTCATGCACTCACATAAAAGTAGACATTCCTTATATAGGTCTCACCTATATATTCACGTAGCTCTATCCATTTCCTATAAGGAGTCCATTTATAATTCCCCTTATTTGAATTGTATCTACATAATATATTTTCAATCTAATATTGTTGTTTCTTTGAACAACAAGTTGGTGTAATAGAGTATCATCGTGCCACCATAGCATTAAGTCACGATGACCCGAATTCGAGTAACTTTTAAGAATGATAATTTGTTTAGTTTAAAAATAAATATGGATAAACATATATAAATAAAAGACATCATAATGTAAAAGTTGTTGTAATAATAATAATAAGGATTAAGTACATGAACTTGTCACGTTTTATCATTGTATGTATTCAGCTTTAAAACTTACCGATTAATGTACCGAACTTGCTAAAATTGCCATTGTATGTATCCAACTTTATCAAAACCTACCATTTAATGTATCCAACTTGTCACGAAAATGTATCCAACTTGTCATGAAATACATACAATGGCAGTTTTAGCAAGTTCGATACATTAATTAATCGGTAAGCTTTAAAGTTAAGTACATACAATGATAAAACGTGACAAGTTCGATACACTCACATGTACTTAACCCTAATAATAATAATAATAATAATAATAATAATAATAATAATAATAAATTCCACGTAAACATGCATGCATGCGTGCATGGAATTGGCTGACGATGACACAGCATGAAAGGGGGTTTATCATGAAGCAATTGGTCTAATTACTTGTTGCCAAATCTATTCACCACCTTTCGGTTTTACATAATTATTCTATTTTTAAAAAATAGATATTAAAAAAATGTTTTGAAATATTGATGACGGAATAAACGGATGGGATACATTTGATGGAAAAGTTTCAAACGATAATGCTAATTACTATTCAAGAGAACACAAGAAAGTTCGTTATTATATAAAATTACACGTGATTTTACGCTATTGGATAAAAAATGGGACGTCGGCGACTTTGAACGCGACTTAAAGTCACGGGACTCATATGTGATTTTGTACATTAAACATTTGTGATGTTGTATGTGAATCATCTATGATTTTGTACGTGAATTATATATGATTTTTATACGTGAATCAAATGTGTTTTTGTACGTACGTCGACGAAGTTTCTCGTGTTCTCGTAAATAGTTAGCATTCTCGAATGAACCCGTCTCTAAATTTGATGACAAGATTTGAGACGGGTAAGTTTTAAAACATAATAAAACAAGGGAGAAATTGATATATCATTTTTGTCATGGTTGTTCTAGTTTATGCGGAAGTCATGTTACATTTATACCAAGACTATAGATCGATTGAGTTGGTAATAATTAATGAAACGAAATATAAAAGTTCATACCATATATTAAGTAAATTTCATTTTTGGTCCCCAACATTTGTCAATTTCAACGGTTTTCGTCCCTCAACTTTGTTTTCTCATATTTGTCCATAATGTTTGTCAATTCCCAACAATTTCATCCCTCAGTTTAACGGCCGTTAAGTTTTTCAGTTAAGTCCAGTTTAATAAAGGGTATTTTGGTCATCTTATATTTTCTTTTCAATTGCTATTAAAACGAAATAAAGTTATATTTATCATTAAACCTCATCGGCCACACCACTCCCTTCCGTCATCCTCTCCGGCCACACCACTCACTTCCGTCATCTTCTCCGGCCAGTCCACTCACTCCGGTCACACCACTCACTCCGGTCATTTTCTCCGACCACACTATTCACTCCGGTCATCTTCTCTTTCCCAAAACCCACCCTCTCTTATCCTTTTATTCCCTTTGCACATCACGACACCCACTCCAACATTTTGTTCCACGTCAGTCCTAAATGTGCAGTACCAAATTTCAGAGAAAGAAGATGTAACACCCCAAAAACCTTAAGTGTTTAAATCGTTACCTTTAGTTGTTGTTGTGGTTGATATATTTTTATTAATTAGGAAGTGTTGTGGGCTTCGGTTTAGGAGTGGGCTTAGTCTAAAAGAGAGGCTCGGCCCGGGTTTATAAATACCCCCAATTCTCCTAATTAATCCTCATAATTTCATTCTTTTGCTTGGAGAGAAAGAAAGAGAGAGAGAGAGAGAGAAAGAAACCGAGAGAGAGAAATCGAAAGAGAGAGAGAGAGACAAAGGGAGATCGATTTAGAAGAGGTTGATCGAGGGTTGGATTCGATTTCCGATCGCATAAGGTAAGGTTTCTAATCTCGTTGTTAATCGATTTCGTAAGTTAGGGTTTTGATTTGTTGATGTTTCTAGATTTTTTTATGGTTGGGTTTTCGATGTAAATCGAATCTAGGACTAAGTATTGTTGGGGTTTTGCGTTGAAATCGATTATAATGAGTTGGGGTTAAATTTCGAAATTGCTGTCAGGATTGCGCAGCCGTGGGAGATCGGCTCGTTCTCCTTCGTTAACCGTCGGATCGTCGTGAAATTTGGACAGCGGCTTCACGACTCTTTGTTCTTCAATCTGACCGGAGGGATCGAGCATCGGAGGCCCAGTAAGGAGCAGCAACTGGTCGAAGTTGGCTGATTTTCCAGGAAAGCGAATTCGGTAATTTGGGGATTTAAGCGGTGTGTAAGCGATTCTCGAAGGCAAACGGCAGATAATCAAGTGTGGTTTGTTACTCAAGGTATGAATTCTAAACCCCCCTTTAATCGTTGGATGGTGTAGTCATCACGTTTTGGGTCAAGTATGAGAGTTAGGGTTAAGTTTTGGGGGGGTAATTGCATGAACACCGATTTGGGTGTAATTGATTAGTGTTTGGTGTAATTAATGTCATGTGATTGTGTATAATAGTTATGGGATGTTGTATGAACTTGATTTCGATGGTTCTGGTCGAAATTGGAGTTGTAGGTAAAAACCCTCATTGGTAGTCGTAACCCGCGACTTCCGTCTTGAGTCCGTTTTAAACCGTTTGGTCGAGGTAGTTTATGAGACTTCTTAGGGACTTCTTTAGGCTTCTTTTAGGACTGATTAAAGGCCCTAATTTTCAGCTGTAATCATTACCGATACAGGTTTCGGTTAGAGGGATCGCGCTAGTTTCGTGCATTGGTTATCGCTGCGATCCAGGTTAGTTACACTGTACTTGTTTTATATTGTTTCGTGTGTATGTATGCATGATCGTGTGTGAAGGGAACCACATGCCCTTGATGAGTTGTGGGGGCAGATCCGTGTCCTAAGCAAGCGGAAATTTATATTCTCATGAGAATGACTTATTATTTGGTTGAGTCACTTTTATTTTTGTGAGTGGGTTTTTACGTGCATTATATTATGTTTGATATGTATGTTGATGTGATATGACGGGCCGGGTCGTGGGACGATCCGAATAGTGGGTAACCACTGAGGCCGGGTCGTGGGACGATCCGAAGAGCGAGTAACCACTGAGGCCGGGTCGTGGGACGATCCGAAGAGCGAGTAATCGCTAAGGCCGGGTCGTGGGACGATCCGAAGAGTGGGTAACCACTGAGGCCGGGTCGTGGGACGATCCGAAGAGCGAGTAATCGCTAAGGCAGGGTCGTGGGACGACTCGAAGAGTGGGCAACCACTAAGGCCGGACTGCGGGGCGGTCCGAATAGCGGGAAACCGTTAAGATGTGGATATGAGGTGATTGGTATGTGTGATTGTGATGGCACCGGTTGTGATATGTGCCCACGTGGCAGTGTGAAATAGGTATAGTGCTAGCTCACTAAGCGTTTTCGCTTACCCTTTCGTTGTTTACCTTTTTCCAAGATCTGGCTCAGGTGGATAAGGGCAAGACCCCAGCTTGATTTTCCTGTGGATGACGGTTCTAGCGACACCTTGGCATTTAATTGTGGGTTTTTCTTTTATAATTAATGGGATTTTTAGTTACTTATTTTTAGCTGACATTTATTGAGCGGTTGGCTGTGAAAACGTATTTACTTCGTAATAAATTTATTTATTAAAATCGTTTTTATTTAAAATCTTTAAAAATCTCGTTTTTTGAAATATGGATGTTACAACTTGGTATCAGAGCCTAGGTTTAAGAGAATCAACACACACGCTTGTGGGTGTGTGTGTGTGGTTGGACTTAAATTAGGAGATTTTGGGAAAAAGAAAACGGTCAAGGGTCGGAACTGTCAACGGAACTTCAAGGTGGGGGTGAGTAGCACTATCTGTATTTGTTTATTTTGTGCCATCAAAGTGATTATGTGATAACGTTTGAGTTGTGATTTTTGGCAACCCTTGGGGTATGTTGGTAATTTATGTTTGTGGACTACCTACTTAGTCGATAGGATTGAGATTGATTTAGGATGGTATCAAACTCAAATGTAAACACCTCGAGAAGTCGGTAAGGGGTTACTAGGCATGTTCTTGTTTGATTGTTGTCTAGTGATCTCAAGCCGGTTATCGATTTTCGGTTGGTTATAGCAGTACGGGCCCAAATAATAGTACTACTATAAACACCGGTGTAGATTTGAATTTGATTAAGTCTTGGGAATCTCAATTTGATTGACGACGGTTAGGGGACCGATGAATGCTTGAGTTGTAAATATAATTTGATGAGGTTATTTGTTGCTTATGATACTGCATGAGAATGACTGTTTGAGGTTTAAACGTATGTGTTATACACTTATATGTGTGGGGGCGTGATCTAGTCGTTAGGATTGCATGTGCACTGATGACTAGTGTTAAGTACTGCGTGAGCTTTAGCTATGATTAAAGGAGAGTGTAGTAGGACACTCTAGATGTGGATAGTGGAATGACCTCAAGTAGTACTGTTCCTAAATTACTTTGTTAAACGTTTAGAAGGGTGACTTTAGGAGCTCTCAACTGGTGAGAGTTGCTAATTTTCCGTTACAGACTCCTTATGTTTTCATTCGTGTTATTCGATCTATTCGTTCATGCTTAATATGCTTTGTTGATCAAGGTTATTGAGTGTTTCTATTAATTCATTTTTTTCGTTTGTTTGGACGTCTTCTTTCGAATTTACATATAGAAACATGATTTTATAGTTATAAGTTGCTGGAAATTTTTCTGAAAAATTCTGTGTTGCTTGTAAAAGTCATAACTAATCGCTCGTTTATCGGATTTATACATACGATATGTTTTTAAAAACCCTAAGATGTCTACTACGATTTACTGTCACACGAACAACCTGTAATTTTTATGCTAAAGTGTCCAAAATTCGAGTTTTCCGAAATAGCTCCTGTTTTAGACAAAAACAGCGCAACCGTTTTCAAAAATTCGCACAATACTCGTTTTAAGCCCGATTCAGTCCATTCTTGATTCGTTGGAATCGTAAGACGCTGATCTAAAACTTTCATTTAGGTATGTTTTTCTAAAGCCTATTGTAAACATGTGAAACTATTCGATCTCTAAACATGTTAAATACTGAAAATCGTACGTCCCGATTTCTAAAAGCCGTGTTATAGTTTTCGTCCGGATTCGATTCTTGACAGGATGTCGAGGCATCCTGAGGTTTTGGAAAAGGGTTGGTTGTGTGGTTTGGGTTCAGTATGGGTTGAGTTTAGCCTATAGAGTTGGTTTGGAGTCGGATTGCGTTGTAGGTTAGTTAAGCCTGTAGACCTGTAGAGTCAGTGTGGAGAGCAGTGGGTTCCTTAGAACACTCAGTCGGTTGACTATGATCCTAGAGCAGTACAATTGAGAATGCGTTAGTGCATGTCGTAAGGCATGGTTCTAGGTGAATATGTTGTTGGATATAGTTTAGTGGTCAATAGAGGGAGGGGGTTTTACCTAGAGACAGTAAGCCCTGACTCAAGGATAGATGTTTATGTTAAGGTTGGAGAGACACTCCAGCAGTTGTGGTTAGGTTAGACTCTTTAGTTGGAGAGAGAGAAGTTGTCAGATGATAGACCTGAAGATCGAGACAGATCTAGCGGTTAGGAATCTGGAGGCCAAGTTCTGCAGCAGAGGCGGGACCGAAGACGCAGCTACGTTCACGTCGAAGCATTCCCAAATTCCCTGCCAAAGGGAAAGAAGGACTGGTGATTGTCTACGTGCTAAATACCAGGAGCGGAGGACGCTCCCTACGCCAATATGGGTTTTGAAGGTAGTTGTTAATTCTTCTTGGAAGAATAGATAAGGATAAGAGGAGCTTGGAGCCGCGTTTGGATAGGTTAGCATCCTCAACTCGAGGTTATTCTAGGTGGCTGCTTAGAGAGCAGTGTTTGTCGTTTATAGAGTTTATAGCCGAGAAGATCAAGGAGGCCAGTTGGTTCGTACCCAAGGCCCAAGTGGGGAGGGATAGTTGATCGTGTACGGCAAAAAAGAGCGAACCAAGACGACGTTCTGTTCGGTTGCGATGAGGAGACGGTACCTGTCGCGTGATTGCACGGGTTATTTAGCTTACGCCTTAAGCAATCAGTCGAGAGGAAGTATCGGTAGTCAGTGAACCTTCGGGCGTGCTTTCGGGAGATCTATCGGGACTCCGACCGGTAGACATGTTGAGATTAGGTTCGACTTGATGCTCGGATTAGCATAAGTTGCGGGGACCCCAGTCGTTTAGCATCACTTGAGCTTTAAGAACTAGCGGGCTACTTAAGCCTTCAGGGGAGAAAGGTTACCCGTTGAGTAGCTAGTTTCGGGGTTCGCCATCTAAGGGTCGTGGAGAAGAAGAACAGGGGTCATCGCATGGGTAGTGGTTAGCAAAAACTCACTCGGGTTATCACTAGGAGTAGGTATCCTTTACCTAAAAATGGTGACTTGTTGAGCAGCTTTCGGAAGCGGCGTGGTTTAGAGTTTGGTTCTTGTCGAGTTAGCACCAACTGAGGTGAAGGAGGGACATCCACAAGGCAGCGTTCAGAGTCAGATGCGGGATGTAAGTTCTTAGCGAGGCTTTCCGGCCTCGCTGCTGCCCAGCTACATTGGTGGTTTGATGAACCGGGTCTATAGGCAGACGCTTGATAGAACGGTGTTAGTTTTTCGAATGTTATTGTAGGAAAGCATGGAACGGATGCTCGTTCGTACAAAGTTGTTGATGTTACAGTATTTGAAGTTGGAGGAAGTTAGGTACAGGGGATTTGTGGAGGTCGAGTTGTGATCCAGACTAGTCTTACTTGACGCTTGTGTTTCCTACACTGGTGGTTACACTCGTAGGCTTCAAGGGTCGAGTGGGGACTGTCGGGATAAGGTGTTTGGGGTGCAGAACAACAATCGGCATTCGAGATTTGCAGCGAAGTTGTGTGAGACGTTGATTTGATGCCTTCCGGGGGCGTCAAGGAGATGATGGGCATTGCAATGTATCACTTTTTGGTTGGGTAGTGTTGTTACGTAGATGTATAGGGATCGGAAGACCGATTACTGGTGGTCGGAAATGAAGCGCGATGTAGCCGATATGTAGAGTCGTGTTCGACCAGTCTGAAGGTCAGGGCCGAGCATCAGAAGCTTTACGGCAAGATACAGACTCATAACACGTTTCACGTGACTCAGTTACGTAAGTGCCTCGGAAATTAAACAGCACATGTACTGTTGGACGAAATTCAGGTGGAGTAGAGCCTGAGCTACGTAGAAAGTCCGATAGCGATGCTGAGGTTGAGGAATAAGAAGAGTAGTACTGAGAAGGTTCAGGGTCAATTTAGAAAAGAATCTGAATGGATTCGGGAGCAGGAAGCTGAGATGCTGGAGAAGTATCGGGACTTTTCGCAGATTGATTTCGGGGAAGAAATCCTTGTAAGTGGGGGAGAGTTGTAACACCCCAAAAACCTTAAGTGTTTAAATCGTTACCTTTAGTTGTTGTTGTGGTTGATATATTTTTATTAATTAGGAAGTGTTGTGGGCTTCGGTTTAGGAGTGGGCTTAGTCTAAAAGAGAGGCTCGGCCCGGGTTTATAAATACCCCCAATTCTCCTAATTAATCCTCATAATTTCATTCTTTTGCTTGGAGAGAAAGAAAGAGAGAGAGAGAGAGAGAGAAAGAAACCGAGAGAGAGAAATCGAAAGAGAGAGAGACAAAGGGAGATCGATTTAGAAGAGGTTGATCGAGGGTTGGATTCGATTTCCGATCGCATAAGGTAAGGTTTCTAATCTCGTTGTTAATCGATTTCGTAAGTTAGGGTTTTGATTTGTTGATGTTTCGAGATTTTTTATGGTTGGGTTTTCGATGTAAATCGAATCTAGGACTAAGTATTGTTGGGGTTTTGTTTTGAAATCGATTATAATGAGTTGGGGTTAAATTTCGAAATTGCTGTCAGGATTGCGCAGCCGTGGGAGATCGGCTCGTTCTCCTTCGTTAACCGTCGGATCGTCGTGAAATTTGGACAGCGGCTTCACGACTCTTTGTTCTTCAATCTGACCGGAGGGATCGAGCATCGGAGGCTCCAGTAAGGAGCAGAAACTGGTCGAAGTTGGCTGATTTTCCAGGAAAGCGAAGTCGGTAATTTGGGGATTTAAGCGGTGTGTGTAAGCGATTCTCGAAGGCAAACGGCAGATAATCAAGTGTGGTTTGTTAATAGATCTCAAGGTATGAATTCTAAACCCCCCTTTAATCGTTGGATGGTGTAGTCATCACGTTTTGGGTCAAGTATGAGAGTTAGGGTTAAGTTTTGGGGGGGTAATTGCATGAACACCGATTTGGGTGTAATTGATTAGTGTTTTGGTGTAATTAATGTCATGTGATTGTGTATAATAGTTATGGGATGTTGTATGAACTTGATTTCGATGGTTCTGGTCGAAATTGGAGTTGTAGGTAAAAACCCTCATTGGTAGTCGCAACCCGCGACTTCCGTTTTGAGTCCGTTTTAAACCGTTTGGTCGAGGTAGTTTATGGGACTTCTTAGGGACTTGTTTAGGCTTCTTTTAGGACTGATTAAAGGCCCTAATTTTCAGCTGTAATGATTACGGATACAAGTTTCGGTTAGAGGGATCGGGCTAGTTTCGTGCGTTGGTTATCGCTGCGATCCAGGTGAGTTACACTGTACTTGTTTTATATTGTTTCGTGTGTATGTATGCATGATCGTGTGTGAAGGGAACCACATGCCCTTGATGAGTTGTGGGGGCAGATCGTGTCCTAAGCAAGCGGAAATTTATATTCTCATGAGAATGACTTATTATTTGGTTGAGTCACTTTTATTTTTGTGAGTGGGTTTTTACGTGCATTATATTATGTTTGATATGTATGTTGATGTGATATGACGGGCCGGGTCGTGGGACAATCCAAAGAGTGGGTAACCACTGAGGCCGGGTCGTGGGACGATCCGAAGAGCGAGTAATCGCTAAGGTCGGGTCGTGGGACGATCCGAAGAGTGGGTAACCACTGAGGCCGGGTCGTGGGACGATCCGAAGAGCGAGTAATCGCTAAGGCCGGGTCGTGGGACGACTCGAAGAGTGGGCAACCACTAAGGCCGGACTGCGGGGCGGTCCGAATAGCGGGAAACCGTTAAGATGTGGATATGAGGTGATTGGTATGTGTGATTGTGATGGCACCGGTTGTGATATGTGCCCACGTGGCAGTGTGAAATAGGTATAGTGCTAGCTCACTAAGCGTTTTCGCTTACCCTTTCGTTGTTTACCTTTTTCCAGGATCTGGCTCAGGTGGATAAGGGCAAGACCCCAGCTTGATTTTCCTGTGGATGACGGTTCTAGCGACACCTTGGCATTTAATTGTGGGTTTTTCTTTTATAATTAATGGGATTTTTAGTTACTTATTTTTAGCTGACATTTATTGAGCGGTTGGTTGTGAAAACGTATTTACTTCGTAATAAATTTATTTATTAAAATCGTTTTTATTTAAAATCTTTAAAAATCCCGTTTTTTGAAATATGGATGTTACAGAAGAGCAACAATAAACTAAAGTGTGGAACCCCAAATGAATTCTTATTTTCAGTAAACATCGAAAACAAAACCCAATCTCACTTGATTTCAACAACAATCCAGAAAACAAACCCCAAAACAAACACCTAAATCGAGAAATCAATCAACAAAAAAACGAAGATGAAGGATCTCCAGAACTGGATCCGAGAACACACCGCCTGAATAAACCAGGTAGTTATGTGTTTGTCGGTCTCCATTCACATATCGAGAAATTAATCAACTAACAATTCAATTTTATAAACCCTAAACCAATTTCATAAAAACAAGATGAAGATCTTGGAAGTTGGAACTAGTTTTGGATGAAGAAAAAAAGGATGAATGATGGGAATCTCGATTTGGAGATCGAACAAGGTGTGAAAAATTAAACTTGAAACCCATCTCTTGATTGAGTGGCTCTTCAAGTACTCAAAACCCAGATATTTTGAGTGGTTCTACAAAACTCAAACTCGAAACCCAATGTTCTTCAAAGCGCCGGTGGAGAAGAAGAAGGGCAACAGAGGTGCGTGAAGAAAGAGGGAGGCAAAGGTGGGTTGAAGAAGGAGGGTTGAAGAAGAAGAAGGCAATGTCTGAAAAGGTAGGGTGTTTGGTTGAAAAAGTTGTGACCTTTTCTTTTTTCTTATTGATATATATATATATACTTTTTCGTTTAATAAGAAGTTAAAAAATGTATAAAATGACCAAAATACCCTTATTAAACTAGACTTAACTGAAAAACTTAACGGCTGTTAAACTGAGGGACGAAATCTGTTGGGAATTGACAAACATTAGGGACAAATATGAGAAAACAAAGTTAAGGGACGAAAACCGTTGAAATTGACAAACGTTGGGGACCAAAAATGAAATTTACTCTATATTATATTAAAAGTTTTTCAAATTTTAAACAATAAAATGTTTTAAAATGACAAAAAATTATTTACATACCGGTTTTACTCAAAATAGAATTATCTTTCTAATATTGTTGGAAACAAAATCTTAAATCGGTTATTTTATTATCAACTATATTCTGTAAGCCATTAAAGTGAAAGGATTAGCGTACAACAGATTACTAATTGTTATTAGAGCCTCCACAATGCAAAACCTATTTAACCACTTATTGTTTTTGCCACATCACTTTCCACTAATTTATTTTTACTAAAAGCTTATTGTTAAAAACCTTACCCAATGCAATAACCTTTTATAAAGCTTTTTGTCATATGATAAATTGTATTGAAGAGAGGTTAAAATGATATATTTTATTGAAAAAGCTTTCTTACTAAACACTTACAAATTTAAAAGCTTTTCTCAAAAAAGCTTTACATTCCAATCAGAGGCGGAGCCAGAAATTAATTTTAGGGGGGTAAAGTTTGAACAACGATCTTAATTCTAAAAATTATTTTGTTATACGCAAAAAAAAACCTTCAAAACGTCAACAATAATCATAATTTCCGTATGAAGCTGAGTTTTAAGGGGGGCAATTAGCCAAATATTTCTATTTTATAAAAAGAAAACTAACAAAATTTAAATTGTTAGGGGGGCAACTGCCTACTCTGCCCCCCTCCTGGCTCCGCCCATGATTCCAATGGGAATAAGTCATTCTAATAGCTAATTAGAAAAGCAAAAACCTATCAATGACTTTTGCATTGGAGATGCTCTTACCTCGAGTTGTCAAAAGTCATAGCTCAATTATAGGGTTGAATTCTTTCTAACTCTCATCTTTTCTTTTCTTTGTATTATTAGGCTGCGTTTGTTGCGTTTGAAGTTATATATTCACTGTCCCACGTTTGGTGCGACATGGGACATGACAGAAACTGGGACAAGGTAGGATAACATGGGACAAAAATGGCTGCTTTTTTGTTTCACCAAAACAGGTAGAACATGTGACAGAAATGAGATAGAAACTAATATATTACTAACCAACATTCGTTTGATATATAACTTCAATATGGTATTTGTTTTCGTGTTTACAACCACTAGTCGTGGCTACTGCCGCCATCGGTAGCCACTATCGGCCACCTCCACCTCCTCTTCCACTACACCAACCTCCTCCACCACCTCTACAACTGTAAACGATTACCTACCACCACAGTCTACCACCTCTACAATTGTCCATCGCTACCGCAACCACCACCATTGGTCACACCACCACTACCCAGCATCTTCCCATTCTCCACAACCACCGACCACCACCACCACCACCACCACCATCACTAGTATTACCGTCCGCCACCACCTCCACCTCTACCATAACCATCAACATCAGTTACATAAAAATCATATATGTGTATATAAATATATGTGTGTGTGTGTGTTTATGTTTATGAAAATTGTGAATTTTTAATAAATTATATAATTTAGTTTATTTTTGTTAATTATAACTATTATGTGATATATAAAATCATCAAATAATTTTTTGGGATAACTTGTCTAGTTCTGTCCAGTCCAGTCCTAAGCATACCAAACACAAAACAAACATTTGTTCTGTCCAATCCTAGGCCTACCAAACACAAAACAGACATTGTTCTGTCCAGTCCTGTCTCGTCCCGTCCCGTCCAGTCATGTCCTACTCTCTTGTCCTGTCCAGTACTGTCCAGTATTGTCCAATCCTAGGCCTACCAAGTAATTCATAACATTGTTTCTCCGTCCCGTCTTATCCTGTCCAATCCTGTTTGCATGCCAAACGCTACCTTAAGGGCTACACGATTATGAACAAAGGTAACCAATATCAAGATGAATGAAGTCAATAACATTGCAGGTGATAGTGCTCCTCAAACAAGGAACGGAGAAACAAAGAGCAATAGGAGGGTTACTAAATAAAGTCTCATGGCTAGCAGGGCATTTCTGACATTTTATAGGCTTTGGATGAGATGTAAAAAAAGGGGTCCTCACCAAGTATAAAAAAAAACCTTTAACATATCGTTTTTATCGTAAAAAATAACATTCTTGAATTGAAGATATACAAGTAATTCATATAAAACCGTTCTCCTAGTATTCTTGGACAAAAAATCAATTAATAAATATTTCTATTTTAATATTATTTACTATATCATCTTCACATTATTTTGTCGTTTGGTTTCGCCATCAAAAACATCTTAAAATATAGCTTTTAATGTATAGATTGACATCATTTGAAGTTACAATGTTGACAATTTAGACCTTAGAATAACATTCACTATAATATATACACTTTTATAGAGGAAGCTTTTGATTTGCTCGTATAAACTTTTACTGTATGTGTGCGTTTCAGATCCACGACCAATCGAGTCGAAGCTTGAAAGAAAGAATATGTCGTGGGTAGGTCTTCAAGGAGCCTATCCGACTTTTGAAGCCTAAAAACATCGTCTAAGAATGTTTTTATGGACATTTTTGTGATTTTTACCTTCTTTTTGTATTTTTGTTGGGCTTTTATGTTTGGTCTATGATCTTTTTTAAGCCCATTTGTGTTTTAGTGTTCTTATTATCTTCTAATGTGTATGTTGGATGGTTAAAACTTGAATCTAAAAACTATGGTTTTCCTTCCAAATATTGAGTTTTCATGAATCAAAACTTGAAGCCTAAGGTTTTGTATTCGTGGAATCAACGAACTTTAGTAGAGATTATCCTTGGATATTCAAGAAGTCAATGCGTTTAATCTTTGTTTGATTTTATTCGTTGCATCAGTATTTCAATTATAAAGTTGGCCATTTTGGGAAAATTAAGTTGAATGACTAGCCGACTAAGAGATATCAATCTTCAAATTAGTGGCCTAAAAAGGGATTGCAAATTTGCAATCGTAATTGAGAATTGACGATTCTTCAAGTTTGTAGAAGAAAGAAGAGACTTCTTTCATAATACTTTTTTAGCAAATAAAACTTTATCTTTCGAAACCCAAATCCAAGATAACCTTTAGACTCTATCCAAACTTGCCAAAAATTGGGGACAGAGACGAAGCCAGAACATTTTTTGGGCACCATATAAATAAGTTTTTTGATTGATTTTGAAAGATTTTTTCTTCAATTTTTAGTTGATTTTGAGAGATTTTTTTTGTTGATTCCGATAGATGTTTTGTTGAATCGAGAGAACCTTTTGGTTTTTTAAGAGAATTTTTTTGTTTTTTGGTTGATTTTGAGAGATCTTTTCGGTTTTTTATAACTTTGGGATAATTTTTCAGTTTTTTGGTTGATTTTGAGAGAATTTTTTGCTTTATAGGTGCACCCTTTGAAGTTTCAAAAATAATACCATAGCATCCTCACAAAATTAATTTTTTTTACCCTTCGTCGGACAAATAAACTGTGACAAATAACCTGTCTTGAGCTTCGTCCATGATTGGGGCATTAACCAATATATACTTGCCCAAATGGGCTAAAACAAGAGGGAGAAGGCCAAAGTTATCGAACTAATGTAGGCATATAATACAACACACACACATACATTTATATAGGGAAGGGTTCAAACTTCAAATGAGAACACATTCTTTTTAGGATAATGTGGTAACACTATTAAATATAGTTAATCACGTGTGATACTATATTCGGTCACATATAATACATACGTGATACTAAATCAACTACGTGAATGACTTTTGGCTTGGAAAAGCCATCGTATAGTTGTAAAATATCAGAGCGATATATCGTAGTGTAGAACCCTCTCCACTCAATCCGGAAAACAAGATCGGATCTTGATTTACTATTTTTATTTTTAAATTAAACTTTTGTAATGAATTAAGTGACAACGAAAGTTACCTAGGTTGTGGGTCAAGTTATCCTTACATTGTTAGGTTCTCTCACATGTGATAAATGTGTTTTAGATTTGATATTATAATCCAATACATGTGATACCAAATTAGAGACACAACGACATTTGGCGTGATGTAAGTTACAAAGTACATAGTATGCACACCGCTACGCTACGCCTCACACTATTTAAATTATTGGTTTCTTTTACAAGAGTCATTCACAAATTCATAGTGATTGTTTTTTTTTAAATACGTTATCACTTTAAGTTTTTAGGATAACTTATAAACAATTTGTGTTTTTTTTTTTGTAAAATGTTCTTAAATTAGGTAAAAATTGTAACTTGCTTAGAACTTATTCAATCAGCTATATATGACTATCTAGTAAGTAAGGATATAATAATATAGAAAGTGACCTATTCAGTAAACTTCGAATTTCTAAACTTGTTCCCTAATCAATATGCTCATATTATCTATGAAAAATCTCTTACAAATGTTTTTTTTTTCTTTCTAATCCATAAAGACAAATTAATTTCCATAAATAACTGCATTCATACAAAAGTTAATTAATAACTAATCAAGAAAAATCCTTAGTGCCGTATTAATATCCAGACTTTTTATAAAAAAATCAATATAGCGATTTCCTAAACAAGTCTTATTACAAAAACAATTATATTATGAGTTTAAGAATTTGTTTAATAACTTGTTAGGTTTGTTTCGGAAAATATTTATTGATAATTTAAAGATTCATATTCAAAATTACCCATTTAAATAATTAGACGACTATAGTCAGATTTAATTAGGGCGAAGCCAAGATTTTTGACAAGGGTGGTCCTTTTGTTTCAATCGTATGTTCTATAGGATCACCAAACACTTTTAAAATATGTGGAGTTCCTAAATGTGGTGTATCACATGTGATTTTACTCTAAAATCACATATAATTTCGCTTTTCTCATGACCATTTTCTTATTTATATTAAAATACGTGTGTGTATAGGTATGTATGTGTATCAGTGTATGTATGTGTTGGATAAAAACAGAAGAAATGTTAAAATCCAACGGATCAAAATAAGCAACTTACGGATAAACATAATAAAATAAGTTTCTAACTCCATAAAACATAAATACATGTACATTATAGTTTTTTTAATAAATTCTAAAAACAAAGTCATATATAATATAATGCTATATATAGAAAGAGAGAGTTACTGGGTGCTAATGGAAATGGGTTAGGGTTCATCACTTATCATCCCAAAAACATTAGTGACCATTTTAGTTATATAAAGGAAAACTTTGTAGAGGGTGAGAGTAATTGTGAAATCACCCTAGTTAAGCATTGGCTCCACCCTTGTATTTGGTTATCTAATAAAATACCTATAACACTCAGAATATTGAAACTTTGATGCAATCAACTTTGCTTTTAAAAACAACTTCAACATAACACAACTACAAATAAACATAATATAATTGTATATATAATTCAGTTAAATGATGCACTTGTTTGATTATGGTTTTAATAAACTTTAGGTTGTGATTCGTACATTAGCCAATAAACTAATAAAATTTG
The DNA here is from genome assembly GCA_030169165.1 of Centaurea solstitialis. Taxonomy (NCBI): domain Eukaryota; kingdom Viridiplantae; phylum Streptophyta; class Magnoliopsida; order Asterales; family Asteraceae; genus Centaurea; species Centaurea solstitialis. The sequence continues at coordinate 45,504,079 of CM058040.1, forward strand.
GGGGTAAAATTAGCCAATAAAATAGATAACTATGCAAAATGAAAAAAATAAAATAAAATAACATATGGAAAATTACCAACTTTTAACATTACATGGCACAATTTAAACAAAAAACTGAATACCTTTTCATATTAAAAATAACTTTTTTAAAAACTGTTTAGTTTTAAGGATTGTTTATTTACTTCTTATTATCTCTTGTCATATAAGAGGTCCTTACCTTGGTAAGAGGTGGGTTGTTTACCTGAAAAAACTTCACCTCTTGCTAGTCTTTCATTTCTTAGTTCTTACCGTCCTCTTTCTAGAGTAAGAGGTAGAGAGGCTCCTTACTAGAGTCAAAGGCATAATTCCACATATACCCCACTATTTTTTATTTGTTGATGAGAGATAAACAAGGCAATAAAAAATTTATAATGTGATTATTGGGAAGTGTAGCTTTAATTTGACTTCTCTTCTTTTACTTCTAAAAATGTCTTGCTAATAATGGGTTATATACCAAATTTAATAATATCATAATTAACTAAAGAAAAATATTAATTAAACATCTATTTTTTATAAAACATTTGGCAAGGAATATTTTAGGGTCAACAATTAAATCAAAAGGTATAATTGTCATTTTATTCGGTCAGCACTTCATACAAAATATTTTTCCATCAGACCTCTTTTTCAAATCAACATTTATCTAAAATGTTTGGTAAACAAAATTATGTGAAGGACTAAGCAGGAATATTTTCGATAATTCGAGGGGCAAATGAAAACTTACCATGGATGATGTATATTATCGGCAATCGGAAGAGGCGGGAAAATTGTCAAAAACCCTAGTTCATCTGCTGTTCGTTTCGCTCTAATTTCTTGTTAATTCTTCAATCACTTCTACGGATATGGGGATAAAGGTATGTTTTTTTTTTGTACAAAATCAACAATTACATTTTCAATTTGGTAATTTGTGGAAATTGTTTTATTGAATTTATGTGATTTAGGGTTTAACGAAGCTTCTAGCGGACAATGCTCCCAAGGCCATGAAAGAGCAGAAATTTGAAAGCTATTTTGGTCGGAAAATCGCCATTGATGCTAGTATGAGCATCTATCAGTTTCTGGTAGTTAAAATTCTCTTTCCCCCTTTTTCAATTTGAACAATATATGACTTAAGTGTTGATTATATTTAGATGAATTGGGAATATTGTAGATTGTTGTTGGAAGAAGTGGGACAGAAATGCTGACCAATGAGGCTGGTGAGGTGACCAGGTAGAGTGACTCCAATGAAATTTCACTTCTCACATTAGTTTTAGCTGAAAAAGATTAGTAAATTTTGGAATTTATGTGCTAATATGATTCTTAAATTGTCTGTGTGTAAGATATATAGCTTATGAAATGATGCAGAGATATGTGGGTTGTAGCTGGTTAATATGAAAAGGATACAAACCAGGGTTAAAATGGTAATTTGTATTATTCAGACGGTTTATTAAGCATAACAACCGAACAACAGTTTAACATGATTCATACAAACAACCAAATCCACACAGACAACTTAATTTAGACAGGACTTAATGGGAAATCTACCCGAACGACCCCTTAGTTTTTTGATCAAAGTCTGTGGAGATACAGGACAGTTATGGTGATATTTGTTTGGGCACTTGTTGGTTGATCAAAAATCTTTTCGGTGAACGCATTTAGCATTGGCGTAAAAGAAATATAGTCTTTTAAACTCCATTTTCTCCTTCCCCCCAGAAAAAATAAAATTGCAGCACTTTCTATCATGGATTATCTGTAAAAATGCATTTTTTTCTTTTGTAAGTTTCCCCATTTTCTTGTTAGGGAACACTACAAGACATTTTGATTGTGTTCCACAAGTTATTTCAATTGTCTTGTAATCTTGTTAAGTGGTGTTTTTGGTATTTGACCATTAGTTAGAAACTTTTCTTAACTTATGTGGCAAGTCAAATGTTTCATTTGTTTTGGGATAGATGGGGGTACTTACTAGAATGTATGTGCTTCATTTTCTTCATTATTAGATTCTTATGTATTTTTAGGTGTTAATTATCAAGAATTTGTGTTTTGATTTGCGGCTTGGTATTTTTTCTGCTTAGCACTGGGGTCACTTTTCTGTGAATTGTTATATATTATCATGATATCATCTATGTGCTTGTTAAAGGACACTCTGGGCTTTAACTTAACAATTGATTGTACCTATTGCAGCCATTTACAAGGGATGTTCAATCGGACGATTAGGCTTCTGGAGTCTGGATTAAAGCCAGTGTAATTTCAGTTTTTTCTCCCCATTTGATACGTGACCAGTTTCATTTTTCACTTCTTTGTTTTGATCATGTTGCTATACAAACGAACTTTCTAGTGTTCATAAGTTCTTTTCCCTATCCTTTCTGTAGGTATGTTTTTGATGGGGCACCTCCTGATTTGAAGAAACAAGAGCTTGCAAAACGGTAATAAACTTCTTGTTTCATTCCATGTCCAGTTTATTTTTGTAAAATGATGTCAACTGTGTAAATTTACATGGTTTTTGAGTTATGAAACAGTTACTCAAGGAGAGAAGATGCAACGGCCGACTTAAATGATGCCATACAGGTAACTTAGGATTTATTTTCACCTAGAAATGCATTTGACTCTTGCTTTCACTTTTCTTTTCACATCTCTTTGATTTGTCTACCTTTTATGTGATCTTTATGCTCATCACCTAATCTCATTCACATACTGCTTTTGCTGTTATTGTAGGCTGGCAATAAGGAAGAGATCGAGAAATTTAGTAAACGTACCGTGAAGGTTGGTTTGGAGCATATCTGTGTTTTTCTTTACCTTTTAGCTTAGGAAGATATGGGATGCATAGAACCCAATAATTTTTTATTATTGTTGAGGAGGGCCAGAGAAATCAGTGGTATGCATATTAATTTGCTAAGTTATTTATGATAGCTTATTCATTGAAAGTAATTGGTGCTTGGGCCATTTATCTTTCCCATCAATTTCGAATTTTGATATGTTGCTTGCCTTTGGATTTTGGGATGGTGATGGAATCATGGAATTATTATTTTATAGTTGCATATTGATTGCTGTGTGATATTGTTTGTTTATTTTATTAACCTGTCTAATGATATGACCATGTAATTTAAAAAGATCGTTGGCTGTTCTTATAATGATGATATAAACATGTTATTTGGGTATTGATACCATTTATGAATCTTGAATCCAGGTGCAAAAGCGATAGCTGCAGGTCTTATTCTTGTCAAACATGAGTTAGCAAAGCAATAACTTTAAGCTCTTATGACAGTCTAGTAGTTCTGTACAGGAAGTCAATAATCTGCTTCTTACTAGAAAACATCTGAAAGTTAAAGTATATATGCTATGCTATCTGAACTCTAAAGAGTGCTAAATGCTACAATTCTTTAGTTCCTATCTCATATAATCATGCTGAGTAATATTCACTATGCACTATGGTCATAGCATGGAGAAGTTGGAATATATGACATATCATCTCAACCATCAAAGTCTCCCAACAACCAAGCCAAGACTATTCAATTATCCAATCTAAATGCTATATGGAATTATGTAAATGTTCATGATTACAACGTAAAAGTTAGCTTTTAACGTGTGTCGTCCAGCTCTTATTTTTCTAGATCAAAGACTTAACAGAAAGAGAAAACAAAGAATTATTGAAGTTCTAGAACCTATTAGTCAAGCTCATAACCTGAAAGATGCTGACAGTGTCTTAAATTGTCGATTTTAAATATTGATCTTTATGGTATATCCTTACTAAATACTAATCATTCAATTCAACCTTTTTCCAGAGAAGCAACTGCAAGAGATTAATTTATGTGTTTTGTTGACTTGTGCTCCAGGTAACAAAACAACATAACGAGGATTGCAAAAAACTTCTAAGGCTTATGGGAGTGCCTGTCATTGAGGTAACTTTATCTTAAATTCCTTTCCCAAAAAAAAACTATTTTAAATTTAACTGTTGGTGCTCAGACATTTTTTTTTCTTGTTTTGTTACTTCATAGTAATGTTTGAAAGGAGTTGTTAATTCTCCTGTTAGTCTATTGTGAAAAGGAGAAAAAAAGTAGAAGAAAAACATATGAAGTGTGAGTATGACAGAAATCTGAAGTCACATGTGAAATTATTCTTATATACTTTGCCTGTGGATTTTTGTAGGCCCCATCTGAAGCAGAAGCACAATGTGCTGCACTTTGCAAAGCTGATAAGGTATGCATCTTCGTGTATATGCCAAATAGTTCTCTTTGTGTCACTATTACATCCATTAATATAATATCTTCAATTCTGTCTAGTTTGTTCATCGTTACGTTTTTTGCAAAACTGATCAGGCATTTATTTTTGTGCATAGACTAAAAGATTATTAGTTTTATTGTTACACTCGTTTAAAATTGAATTAATTTTAGCTTGGTCTTCACCATGCTTTATATTTTAGATCATTTCAATTATTATATACAATTTCTCAGGTGTATGCTGTTGCCTCTGAAGATATGGATTCCCTTACTTTTGGAGCACCCAAATTTCTTCGCCATTTAATGGATCCTAGCTCAAGAAAGATCCCTGTGATGGAATTTGATGTTTCTAAGGTGCTGAATCTAACAAAGTAAAAATGATAATTAATGTTGTTGACTATTGTCTTAATGTTAAGTTGCTTATTTTATGTCAGGTTTTGGAGGAACTCAACCTTACAATGGATCAGTTTATCGATCTGTGTATTTTATGTGGGTGTGATTATTGCGACAGCATTAGAGGTAATGCGTAATTCCGTCACAATACAATTAGTTGCTGCAAATTCTGATCTTTCCATGTAGGTATATTGTAGCCATAGATCAACATTTAGAAAAAATGGAGAGATTTTGAGCATGTTTTTTGTTTTTGGCTCCAACAGATTCTCCAAAATGGAGAGTAAGAGAGTGTAAAAATCTCCAAATATGGAGATAACCCCAGAAATGATTACAATTAGAGAAATATTATTTTATATATTTCCCACCAATAGGAAACTTTGAAAATAAGTACTTAGAGAGAAAAATGATATTTTATTAGATGAAGGAATTATTTTAATAATATAATTTATGTTATAATCTCCAAAATGGAGAATCTGTTGGAGTTGAGAGTGTATTTTTATTTTAGAGATTTTGCAATTTCGTTCTCCATTTTGGAGAAATTATTTGATGATTGAACTTCATAAAAGATTATTTGATTTCACCCTTTTTGATTGAAAGGACAAGAAACGTTAAGAGCCTAAAATCTTACATTTCTATGAATAATTTTGCAGAATGTTGATTGAAAATGGTAAACATAAAATGGAAACAATTTATTTATATAATTTTTGTAAGTTGCAACTTATAAGTAACCAAAGTCAATAAGGTCACTTATAAGTAATTGTTTCATAAAAGACAACTTTTTGATTAAGTTTCTTGTTCTTGTACTGATTTCTAATCTGCTTAATCTAAGGTATTGGTGGTCAGACAGCTTTGAAGCTAATCCGTCAACATGGGTCAATAGAGAGTATTCTGGAGAATATAAACAGAGAAAGGTTATTTTTCTCATAATACTTTTCGAAATATATTCTGATGTAGAACATAAAAATAGAGATTCATGAAGAGTAGACATATGTTTCAATAAGCTAAAAACAATCCCACATAGCCCATTTTGATTTTCTTGTTTCATCTTTAAATATTTGCCGGCTGATTGTTTTGTTTCAATTTTTTGAGTTTCAAACATCAATCTGCAGACATACATATAATGCCATAAACTACAATTTTTCATGTTTATTCTTATATTTTGTATCTTATATAGGAGAATAACCTTTTTTCAAATTTATTTATTTTTGTGATGTTAAACAACATTTACGTGTATTATATGTTCTATTTTATGCAGATATCAAATACCTGATGATTGGCCATATCAGGAAGCTCGACGTCTTTTCAAAGAACCTTTAGTTTGTGCTGATGATGTTGAAATTAAATGGAGTGCTCCAGATGAAGAAGTGAGTCTCGGATATCAGTTTTTTTTGCCGTTGCCAGAGGTCTTAATTTGTTTTGTTTTTTTAAAAAAATTTTCGCTTTCAGGGATTGATAAACTTTTTGGTGACCGAAAATGGGTTCAACAGTGACAGAGTCACAAAGGTAAGAGCACCAAATGATTTATCATTTTCTTTTCTCTTTATCTGCTCATGTTCTTGTACTATTATTGCTCTTTGCACGTGTGTGTGTGTGTGTTTTAATTAGTTATGGTTTGTTAATAGGCGGTAGAAAAAATAAAAGCTTCCAAGAACAAGTCTTCGCAAAATCGGTAAGAAATCAACTCATCTATTCATTGAAACTGATTTTTTTATTCTGCATTTCTGAAATTCGTTTACTTTCTCTCCCCCTCAACCAGATTGGAATCGTTCTTTAAACCAGTTGTTAGTACATCTGCTCCCATTAAACGGAAGGTATGATTTCATTCTATAATCGTTAAATCGTCCATTGTATTTATATTTCTGTAAAATCATTGCCAAGCATATTTCTGTTAAGTGGTTATACAGCTACATTTAATCAACAGTAGAGCTCCATATAAATGCTTATTATATATATATTTAGGTCATTTTACCTTGTCATTTAGCTAATCAATAGTTTTTGTCTAACATGAATAGTTTATCAGCTAACTTATAACCCAACAAGGCAATGGTTAGCTTATTAGCGAGTTTGTCAAATATAGGCGTAAGGGTGAAACAAGTAAAAAAGAAACGGAAGTCAAATGACAACAAATCTTGATGCCTCTGCTTAATTAGGAAAGTAGTCATGGTTTCTTATAGGGGCAAGTTCAAATGAGAACGGGAAATATTTTGCAAACCCGAAACCAGTTATTCAGGATTTACTCTTGATGAATGTCATGATAGATGTTCATGATTGATATTATTCATAATGAAGATACATGATATTTACGATAAATGATATATTGATATTCATTGATTTAATTATTCAGGGTTTATTTCATCGTACACAAAATAGGTGGTTCCAAGGTTCTCAAAATATTTATGGTTTTCGTTTGAATTTCCCCATTTCTTATAATCTACCATAATCGAGTCACTGGATGTCAGGAAACTAAATGCGTTCTTGGATCTTCCAAACAAGTACTCAAGAATAAGATATTCAGTCGATCACCTCGACAGATCATTAGCAGCTTTAGTCCTCCAGTTGTAGGTCTGCATTTCAGGCACCCCGTGATGTTATCGAGAGGTGTCTGCTTTGGAACATGAAGCCGAAATGGTGAATATTTAGAATTAAGCTCTGCTTATTATCGTCTTTATTTGTTAAGATATTTTCCCAACCATGTCAATAAACCTCTGACCAAAAAAAAATCAATATCAGCAGCATAATGGACACCTGAAAGATTCATATCTCTTCATTGGTTTAAAAGTGCAAGATTCTTGAACCGGATAAATAGCATTTTCCATCTATTTAAATAAATAAATAAACACATATAAGGCTGTTTTCCTCTCATTTCTCCAAGAAAACAAAATTAGAAGTATTTACAAATGATTTTTAGGAACCGGGGTTATTTAGGATAATAGCGTTCTGACAAGCTTTTTCTAAATACACGACCTTTGACAGCTTGAATGAAGCCTCTCTTTGATTTGTTCATTTTTATATAGCTTTGCGTTAACGATATTCATATTTGAACTGTGTCTTAATCAAGGTTTTAAAAATCCCAATCGGGACTCGAGGCGTTTTCCCTCTGCGAGGCGAGGCGTAAGCCTCGAGGCTGTCCGAGGCGTAAGCCTCAAGTCGTGTATATAATATATATGTGTGTATGTATATATATTATATATAATACATAATATATACACTAAATATATACACAAATTTTATGAGTGCATGCAAAGTGGAAAACATAATTCCATACCAAATAAAATTTATAATACTAATGATAAACAAAACATAATTCCATACCAAATTACTAGTACAAGTCTAAAAGGAAAAATGGAGAAGAAGAAGAAGAAGAAAGAGTTTGGACTTTGAGATGGAGGGATTCGGTGGCTTCGGAGGAGAAGAAAAGAAAAGGAAGAAGTAGGAGAAGAAACATCTCTTTTTTTTGATGTGTAAGATAAAAGGACTCCTAAAAAGTCTCTTTGTACTTTAAAATATTAATACATTGACTTTACTTCAAGAAAAAGTAATTCAGTTTCTACTTCAAGTCAAAATTCAAACGGTCAAAGCACTCTCAACGAGCCTCACGCCTCAAAACGCTCACGCCTCACTGCCTCGAGGCACCGCCTCAACGTTTGAGGCTTAAGCCTCGTCCAGGACCATGAGGCTTAAGCCTCATAAGCGGTTTGGACCGCCTCGAGCGTAAGCCTCACACGATTTTGAAAACCATGGTCTTAATTGAAAATTGCAGCATCAGTAGCATGAAACTGCAGAAACAGGATATTATATCCGTAACACACACAACACATATAGAGTGAGGGAGGTTCAGGGAACCTAAATAAACAAAAAAACTGAGGAACATGCTTGTAGCCCTTCATCTGGACCGTATGCACTTGTGGATAGAATAATTAAGTCGTTTTTTGGTTTTTATGCAGTGTGCATATGATCCGATGAAGGGCAACAAGGCGTTCCAGCTTTCCCCCTTTTGAAGTTTTCCCTACTCCCTCTCTCTCTCTCTCTCTCTCTCTCTCTCCCTCCCTCCCTCCCTCCCCCTATATATATGTATATAGATGTGTAGAGGGATTTTCTTTTGTGAACTTATTTTTGGTGTGAACTTGTGAACTCAAGCCAAAACCGACGATTTCATAGGTTAAATAAATGAAATTGGTTCATGAAATTGTTTAATATGATGAAATTATAATATATGATTCATTTTTTGATGAAAATGTTTCGTATTTCGGTATTTTTTACGCAACTTTTCCATTCTCATGAAACTGTTTCATATATTTTTATGAAACCTTTTGATTTCACGTAAAACCACCGAAATATGAAACAATTTCAACAAAAAATGTATCATATTAAACAATTTGAAGAAACAATTTCATCATATCGTCTTTTTGGCGAAGTTCACACCAAAAATAAGTTTACAAAAGAAAATCCCTCAGATGTGTATATATTATATGCGTATAGATTAATGTGTCTGTCTGTAGCATATGTATGACGTTTCTCGTGTGACAGGAAACGAGCGAGAAAGCTGGAAAAGAATCAGCCAACAAAAAAGCAAAGGCTGGAGGTGGTAGAAAAAAGAAATAGGTTGGTTCTTCATTAAGCCTTCACTCTTTTCATTAACTTGCTAAGGAATCCTCAACTATGGTATTCAAACCCAAAACCCGTTTGTATGTGTTTGGTACATGAGACAATATAGAAATAAAATTTGTTGCATGTTTAGTGCGACATTTTAGCTAGGATTGGACCAGACTGGACAGGACTGAGTGGGACAACAATGCATTTTTAGGGGGAACATAAAAATCTAGATGGGACAAGATTGGTAAATATCGAACTATCCATGTCAAATCAAAATCCTAAAGATCTTGAAGGTTAACTCAACTGGTAAAATCTTGAGCTTGCTTCACAGAGTTAACCGTTCAAGTCAACCAAAAGGGTTTGCTTGACTTTTAACTTCAAGTTCCCATGGGACTAACACAAGTTGATCCGGAAACCCACAGTTACTGAAACTTTTCGAACACCATCCACCGTTCTCATTTTATCAGTAAATGTGTTTGATTTGGACTACAATCTTTAAAAAAAAAAAAGAACCCAACTGAACTTATTTTACTTGTAGGTATGACTTCTTGGGTAGCATGCTGCTGATGTTTGGTCCCTTTGACTTCATGGTTCTCATGTTTTCCTTTTGAATTGTTAAGAATTTTCAGAATTTCTGATAAATAGTTATGTTTTATAAACCGAGGAGGGTATCGTATTATTATTAGTATTTATGTTGACCTCTGTGTAAAGTGTAGTGTAGTTCTTTTTGTGTTCTCTATGATTTATGTAGGCCTTTTGAAACCGGAATGGTTGAATCAAGAACGCATAAACTTTTATTTGCGTGTTATAAACGTTAGGGTTTTTATGATCAAACCTTGGATTTATGTTTAAGTTTTCGAAAATGTTTCTTTGAAAGATGGTCGTTGTTTCTAAATTATGATATAAGCCTCATTCCATCGTGTATAGACTCGAGAACATCTAAGGTTTTTATTTTTATTTTTGTGAGAATGCGAGTTAGAGAAAGTATTGTTATATTGTTGAATGTTACCTTATATTTTATGAATGCCTTAACTTTAACCAAATATGTTTTGGAGAGTTGCATTATACTTTGTGAAGAAGGTAACCTTCATGTCTTCACATAATATAAAGTTAAAACCTACATTGCATTATTGAAGGTTTATATTTTCGGCTTATGTCGAAGATAGATATTTTTCACGGGAATGAGACCCTTTATACTTTGTGAACAAGGTAACGTTTTTAATTCTTGTTATATCGAGGACCATCGAAACAAAAAATAATACTATTTATATCAAGAATACCATTTATCACGATTGAAATTGAGATGTCTTTAGAAGGTATTTGTTGGTTCTCACTCTTTTGAATTGATTCGAGTGGGATAATGATCTTATTGATTTTCAACTAGTCTTATTCATGGTTTTTAATCCTTTTTTGAACAAAAAGCTCACGTTAAAAATATCGCTAATACAGATACCCGAACAACTAAACTGTCTTTTTGGGAACCCTGTTCTAATCTGAATCTCTACATGTACATAAATTGTTGGAAAGAGAAAATCGAATTATAAAAGAAAAATAAATGTAAAAAATGATGGAGATCGACTGGCAAAAAGTAAGTTAGATCTCAAATTTATTTGTTTTCTTTAATAAGTCTTAAAACCAATTTAGATCTCAAATTGTTTTTTTTAATGTCCTTCTCTTTTCCTATCGCTGTACATTTCTTCTATTATTTCTTTTTTCTATTTAGGATACATAACCAAGTGGCCCTTGAACTATTCTGTAAAGTCTACTTTAGTCCTTTGACTTTCAATATACAATGTATTTTATCCAAATATATAAGATCAGATGGGTGAAATATACACAAACTTGTCCTTCAGTGCAAAAAATAATATAATACAACCGTTTCCGTGAAGACCCCATGCTCTACCGAGACATTCCAAAGTTTTCAAAAAATAAAAAGGTTTTCAAACAGATTTAATTGATGGTCCAAATCCCTTCTTAGGCGTCTCGTCATAACTTTGCTTCTCAAATGATCCTTCATCGTAAAATTAAGCCCCAAAATTTTGTGGGTTCTGCACATTTATCATCCTAAAAGACGACCTTGCTTTCATTACTGTGGCAATTCATTTTCCAGGAGCAGTAACGTTACAAAAACTTGTAAATCATACACCAAAAAAACCATCATTTCATCTCTCGAAAACCGGCCACCACAAAAATTGGTGAAAATCATATAAACATAATAAAATTGGAATGAAACCATATGGTTTATTAGTTCTTGACATAACTATAATAAAGCTAGGTTTAACAAAAGCCAAGCGGTTTCACTCTTAAAACATAAACACCCAAAATTAAGCACCATCATCCGACGGTTAACCAAGAGGAGCCCCTCCGTTGTTATCGAACGACGGATAATAGAAATAAACACGATCTTCTAAATCATGAGGATAAATGAAGCAAGTCATTCTTGCTTTTAGCTTTCTTCATTTTGGCTTTCACCCGCGATTTCGACACAAGGGTTTGAACCGTGTTTAAGAAATTCCCGACCGCCATAATTATGAGAAGGATTCCGCACGCGACCACCTGCGGAAAGATGAATTGGGTTTTCCAAACGTTATGCAAACCAAATCAAACGAGTCTAGTATATCTGTCCCATTGGTGGGTTTTGGTGGTAAGACGTACGCATATCTGATCTCTACCCGAAAGAACAGTGAAAACACGTGCTTATGAAAAGGGTGTGAAAGAGAGGAAGACAAAGACATATAAATTACATCCCGCCCGGGGGGGGGGGGGGGGGGGGGGGGGGGGGGATGATCTTGGGGGTAAGATGCATGCAAACCTGACTTCTGCCCCCAAATTAGAAGAAGAGTAAATTACATCTTTTGACCTTGTGGTTTTTTTGAAAACTTCTATTTTCATCCCTAAGATGGTTAAAACTATGACTTTCATTCTCATGGTTTCTAATTCATTATTATTTTCTTCCTTCTTGATTGTTTTCTTTGTCCCTATGGTTTACAATTCATCTCTATTTTAGACCCTTTTACATACAACATACAAGTAGTAATTAGCCTCAAGAGGAAAATAGAAATAAGTTGCAAACCTTAGGGACGAAAATCACAGTTTTGAAACCACAAGGACGAAATCCACAACTTTTAACAAACCACGGGGACGAAAAACTTAATTTACTCTTACAAGAATGATTCTATTTAAGTGAATTTTCATATGTTATTTATAAACGTTCTTTTTTGTTTTAATTTGTAAGACTTTTCATAAAGCTTCGGCATTTTGACTTGAACGTTTATATTTTGTTTTATTTATTAGTGGTCGAGTTGATCTATAGGTACAGATATGATTATTTCAAACAATGGTAGATTTTAAATGATGAATAACTGGAAAAACGAAACATGACCGTGAGGCCATCGACATGTAATGAAACATTATAATGTACCTGCCACTCGGAAACGACACCGACCACTGCGGTTTTCAGCAACAGCAGACCCACAAATGCTTCAAAAGCCTATGAAGAGAAAATAAGTTTGTGGTAAATATAAGCATATGTGTGTGTGTGTATGTGTTTCTATTTGTAAATCCTTGTATGACTTGTGAGAAGACTGCTTTGTAACATTATGAGAAAATACAAATATATGAATCTAAAGATGATTTTTAAGACGGTTTTACAGATGAATTAACACTAAATTGCGAACGGAGTAGGCATTATTTGGGCATTGAAACGTTTCAACAAAAGGGATTCGGTACCGGGATTTTCGCAAAAAAAAAAAAAAAAAAAAAAAAAAAACCGAAATAAAAGATATATATATTAAGAGATATTTTTTTTTAAAATTCCTTAAGTACACATATCATCTCCTAAATAAACTAACCTTATCTTTTTCTAATCAAGATATATATCATCTCCTAAACTACCCAAACATTCTCCATAAATATCCAAAAAATCGGTACCTAACATAACCATCAAAAAATCGGTATCAACACATACATTTGATTGTTTGGGATTGGTTATGAAACACATTTGGAACATTATGAAGACTTTTGGTTTGCAATTGGTTTTGATACATTTTCATATTTACGGTCCTAACTCCTAAGTGGTCCTAGTACCGATTTTCCTGTCCAGAAACTGAATTGGCACCAAACCGATGCATACGGTTCGGTTTTCAGTGCTACTCTTTTAGTCACACCAAAATTTCAGTACCAACCAGTTCAGTACCGGTCCGGTCCCGATCTCATCCCTAGATGTAGGTAACAAAATAGTTTGTGAATTGCATAATTTCTTTAGAAAGCATAAGTAAAGTTCCAAATTAATAAAACAGAATCAAGGTAACAGCAATCACCTGCAAGACGAAGAGTATGGGGTATAACAACCATATTTGACCTTCTACTCCAGCAGTTTCTCCCCACACGACATCCATTCTTCTCGCCTACAGTTAAAATGAAAAGTTGATGAATGCCTGCACAAAGTAAAAGGCCCTCAAAGATCCTTTCTTTAATCGTTTTAGGGTCAATTTATACTCCTTATAACACGTATCTTGTGTGGAAGCGACAACATACAAGATTGTATCGACTTTGTAATAGGGATTAGGGAAGACTTTGGTAGCAGCTTAATGGGACCCGCAACTTATTTGATCAACTATACATGACTGTTTGGCAGTGACTTAATGATATAGAAAGTGGTTTATTCAATAAGCTTCTATGGGGGAGCTTTATGTAAAAAGCCAACTTTTCCCAAACATGCCCCTCCCAATTGAAAAAAAAACACACTTCTTCCATCTATGAAGAAACCCTCCCAAAAAAAACCTACCAAATTTATACAAACAGATTAATCCACACAGACAACTTCATCCATACAGGACTTGATGAAAAACCAACCAAACATAGGTTACCAGAGCCTTATGGTAGATACAAAATTGCTTAACTTTTTCCTATTTTCATGTCTTATTCATGCTTTATCTTATCTTTTGTCATATGTTCCTCATACCTGTTGCGTGTATGCATACAGTCCTATGTTACCATGTTATTTTTCTCACACGTCTCCTTGTTTTTTGCTTTTGTTTTACAAGCTGGGCCTGGGGGTCTTCACAGAAACAACCTTTCTACCTTCTGGAGTATAGGCAAGGTCGTGCATCCTGCCCCTCGGACCCTATCTCTGTGTGGGAGATAATGGGTTCGTTTCGTGTTGCTAAGAGAATCGATATACTCTAAAACAATTTCTTTTATATCCATTTTCTTTATATTTTAATCTTTCAACTGTAACATGAAGCCAGTATGTTGAAATAAAGTTGTTGGTTTTCCATTAACAGCACCTTTCCCAGAGCAATACGTGTGTAGAGCCGTTGTCGTTGGTATCTGTTCTGTAGAAGCATTGCAATTCCTTGCATGATTGCCCATTTTAGGAACAACTGTATACCTTTCTGCAAGAAGGTCAAATACACAAATAAGATAAAACAAATTGAGCCTAAAACTTACATGGAAACAAATAATGTTATAACCTGCTTCTGGGAACAATCAGGTTGCCTTTCTATCTCCCATGTGAGGCTAATGAGTGCCATCACCATAGCACAATAGTGATGGTATATCCACCTGAAAGAATCACAATTTTATACCACATCCATTCAGATAATAAAATCAGTTATATCCAGCTAATCATCCATCAAAAAAGGCATCCTCAACTTGACGAAATCTATATATAATAAAAGAGTAACTGGACTGACTGCCACGTGTCACTCTCTCGTGAGCCGAAATCAGTATTTTCCCACCTAAACTTGAACCTTGACGCGTTTTTCACTTTCAGTTCATTTAAGCCTATCTGATTGACACGTGTCATTTACTTAATACATTCAATTGATTTATTTTAAATATTAAAAATATAAAATATATCAAGATAATTATTGAAATTTGAATTGTTCAAGTTAATCTCACTAATTTATTTTAAATAAAAAATATAATCAAGATAATTATTGGAATTTTAATTGTTCAAGTTAATTTTTGCTTTGCGTATAAAAAACATTTTGACTAATTAATTTTATTAAAAACACGAGTTTGACTAATTAAATTATATTTATACTTAGTACTTCATAGATTGAATTATTAATAAATCAAAAATAAAAACAGAAAACTAACACAAAACAAGATTAATTATTAAAGTGCACAATAGCTAAAGATGTTTTGTGCCGCATCGTGCACGTACGTATCTAGTATATAATGTAACACCATCATTAGAAATAAAAATTAAACAGGAAAAATGATGTCGAATTACCATGGACGTATGTCGCTTCCATTAATTCTCAAAATATTTTCTCTCAACGCCAAACCTGTGTATAGAAAGAGCAACCATGCCTGAAAAGGGTACACTCGTTATATTTCTTGTGACAGGTCCATTCACTTGTATGCTTCAAAAGGACCAAGATAGATAGTATAGTACAATGAGAACAACACAAATTACCTGATAAAGCTGGACGGGTAATGCAGGAAAACATCCATCCCATAACCATGACCTTAGCAGCAGTAGCAATGATGGGAAAAAGAGAAATAGATATGCAGTCCTATCCTGCTCAAGGAATATATGGGTTGTAAAAAACAATGAAGGAAGAAAATATAGTTCTCTCATCAGCAAAAGGTAACCAAGTGAAAGCATCTTAAAGTTATATATTGATATTGTTATTGAATCAGAAATAAAGTTGAAATTTTGAGCAGGAAATAAAATTACAGAGGCATGGAGACAAATAAAACCATGTACAAATCACAAAAAGTAATCCAATATCGTGAACATTCCAGGTTCCAAGTCCAAGGATACAAAAGGTGAAGGTTAGAGGCACTCTATGGCAATAGGTTTATCTTCATTTACTGTTTGTATAGTAAAGTAGACGTTAGATGTTATGCTTAAGGGAGCACATGGTTACTTAAGGAATGGGAATGGGAATGAAAATGAAATGTCGGGAAATGAGAATGGGAACTTTCACTGGATTGTTTTGCATTCTTGATTTAGGAAGTAACAAATCAAAAACATCAAATCCCAATATGAAGGCAAAAGTGAGGAATAATCATTTACTCAAGTCTCAAGTATCATATTAATTTATTTAGCAGTCGCATGAAGTGCATAAAAAGCACACTACTTAATATGGGGTGACCCCACATAAGCCCACTAACGAAATCGTTTGAGGATAAACCATGACAGGTTGAACCATATGAAATTTGTTGGTTGTTTAGCACTCTTTTCAGTAACCTTGAAAAGCAATAACATTAATAAAGTACACATGATTCCACAAAAAATCCATTCATACAAAATTTGCTCCTGCAATGATTTTAACTGTTACTGCAGGGATCAATATATAAATTTGCAGGAATCTGGATGCCTTATTAAGTGAGAAGAGTATGATAGCTTTCCAACGGGTCTGAATCAAGAAAGAGTCACAATTTTTCTTAGACTTATAGAACATGGAAAACAGTAGAACGCAGGCCCGGTTGAGTTGATCCAGACAAAAATTCGAACTTCAGATGAGAATCTGCTTCCCATCCACTTTAACTTACCCCAATCTACAGATATATGCATACGGATTGTCTTTCTTAACTTTTTTCTTTTATTTGAAATGGATAAGCATTGCCAAATTCCAATTGGCAGTTTGTTATCCTTAAGCGTAAACAATGATACATACATCCATAGAGAGGAATTAGTAAAACAAAATGATCCACTTTTCATTAGAGCAGATAACACTGTTTCATTGGAATTTACAGCATCTATGCTGGCTGCATAAGCATAATATACCGTCATGGGAGGAAAACTGCATCAGGCAGAACCTAGTCACTGATTATTCATACAAAACAGGAGATAACTAATGGGCATAATCAATTGCAAAATACGCCAAACCTTAAAAACAACTATAGATGCAAACTGTAGAACATACCCTGAATCTATTGTATTCCTCCTTCACTTTCAATTGAACATCCTTTCTGTTAACATGAACATTTATTGGACCAAGAAGCATCCTCAAAAATCTTCCTGTAACCAAACACCACCAATTAAACAGCTAGACTCTAAATTCTTCACCTAAAAGTTCCCACTTTTAAACTTGGAGTTCAAATGTATTAGTTCGAAAACAAAATCTTATACGGTTTTAGCTTAACAACAAATCACCATCATTTTCATAAATGCTACTCTTAAAAGATCTATGTAGCTCCATTTCTAAATCCAAAAGCAGACACAATCACAAACAAAATAAATGAGAATTGATTTAATCAATAAAAAGCAAATCACCATGAGACTTGCTGGGAAGAAATGAAGCTGCATCTCCTTCACTCAATGTATAACGCGCTCTACTTAGCTCTTCAACGAACTGTCACATGAACAACACAATCAATCAACCAAAATAATCCTGCAATCCACACTATTCACACAATAATAACTTGAAATTTGCAACTGAAAAATCAGCATTCACTAGTTCAGATTCGAATACTACTTCTATACATGCAAGTTAACCACAAATCAACCAAAAAAATCCTGATAATAACTTGAATTTGCAACTGAAAAATCAGCATTTACTAGTTCAGATTCAAATACTACTTCAATACATGCAAGTTAAAATACAAATCAACCAAATTCACACAATAATAACTTGAATTTGCAACTGAAAAATCAGCATTTATACTAGTTTAGATTCGAATACTACTTCTATACATGCGATTTAACCACAAATCAACCAAAAAAATAGGTTATAAAACACATCCTTACCTTTTCTGCATCTTTTGGATCCAAATTTCCTTTCTTAACGGAAGAATTAACGAACGAATTCATCACTTTGATACTCGAATCAGCGCTGAAGCTCGTCTCCTTAGCGACTCTTCCTCCTGCGAATTCCTAGAAATCAAAGTCGCCGCTGATTCCTGCAACTCCTTACTCTGTTCCACAATCCGACAAACCTCCTCCGCCGCGTTCCTCTCCGACGAGCTGTTATCACCGCCCCTAACGGTGGCGGTGGAGTCTCCCATCGCAATCAGGTCGAAAATCGATCGACTTTCCGCCCAATTTTCACTTCGATTCTAGAGGAGTTAACCGTATAATTTGTAATCAATTGGATCGTATAACCGCAATACGGAGGTGAAGTACGGACGGTGGAGGTTTCCGGCGGAGAAGCGGCGGCGATGGCGGTGGCGAATCTGGTGGTCAAGTGGTAGTCATCATCATCATCTATGGGATGGCATCTCGCAATATCGATCACACACACACAAAAGGGGAAATCTTCGTATATAACAGATACTACTACTACTACTCTCCTCAATGTTCCATTGTTTGGAAGAATATGGCTGAAAATGGATTTTATTCCCAAATTACCCCTTAACTTTTTCGTATAGCTCTAAAATGCCCCCTTAATGATTCCGTACGACCCCGAAATGCCTCGTCTATAATTCCTTTTCTTTAAGGGTCGTTTTATCGTTATCGATGCAAAGGACTGGTTGAAGGTCGTTTTACCGTGTGTCTAGGTGAATGATGAGTGAAGTGTTGTCTGGGTCGGAGATCAAAGTTTTTTTAAGAGTCAGTATCATGGTTGGTGTATTTGTGGCTATGAAGGTGTTGGAAGACTATTACATCTCGTCTTACCAAGTAAACACCGATTATTGGGTAAGGAGGTTAGCAGATAGTATATGGCTCATTGGTTTCTTATTTGAACCCTTAGTCCCTTCATTGAAGTTTCTTTCATTTTCATTGCATTTTATCAATGTACTTGTTACATGTTGTGTGTGCTTTTTCTATCTTTTGTCATATCTCTGTTAGGGTTTTGTTTGTTCTTTTATTTTATTATGTGTGTGAGTGCGTGTATGTGTGAGAGAGGGAGAGAGATTTATAATGTTAGATGAGGTTTTTTTATAAAATGCAAAACATATATATTTATGACGCTTAATGGGAGCTTAATAGGAAATCGGCACGTTATATAACATTGAATATTGATGGAGCTAGAGAACGTTTAATACAAGCCCGATTAAGTTAGATGCACACAAGGTTCTAAATGGCGTAAGGCGTGGCGTGGCAACGAGGTCAAGACTCAACCCTTACGAGTTACGGCGAGGCAATAGGGTTTTTCAAGGCGTGACTACTTAAGGTGGAAAATCTGTATAGTGTGTGTGTGTGTATAGATGCCCTTGTGTCTCAGTATATACCGAACAATAAAAATTAAAGTTCACTTAAAACTATAAACAAAAGAAGATACATGCATTGATTCGATAAAATATACAAAGCTTATAAACTATAAATTAGATATGAAAAAAATAAAAAATAAAAATTATTCACCCCTTGTAACTAGCCATAACGCACCTTATAACCCGCTTTAACACGTCATAACCAGCCACAACGCGCCACACTACAAGCCATGCCTTAAAGTCGCGCCACGGGCCTTAACGTGGCAGCAAGGCTGCACCTCGACGTTATGGCGCGCCATAACGCCACCATAACGCGTTTTTTTCGAACATTGGATGCAAGCTTGATACATGCCCAATGGCGATGAAATCATTAAGACGATGACGATGACATGTATGAAGATGAGTTGGTGCAAAGGTCAAAAATGGTGGATAGTTTATAAGAGATTGTAAGCAAAAAGTAGTTAACTCTAAAATGTATCAAAAAATGGTGAAGAATAGTAAGATGATTGATGAGTAGACAACATCCTCAACTAGTGTCAATTCGATATACTTTTTATTGCATATGTTTTTTATGCCCCATAAACGATTTTGTTGCATTTGGGAACTGTGTCATAGCTAAATAGTTCGTTGATGTAATCTCTTGTAGACGTTTCTCCATCTCCAACCTGTGTACCCACCCTTTACAGTGAGATCCCATTCAAAATGAGAAACTGTAATCAATAAGAAATATGTTATAGTAGCCGATACTATATTTTATAACATGTTTACAATGTATTAAATAACAATCCTACTTCCACTACTTGTAGACTTCAATGGACCAACAGGTGGTGGTTGTATAGACTATATATTAAAATCTCCATTCTTTTTATCTGAATTAACACATTAAAGATATTTGCTTTTAATGTTTCAACCATATAATTGGACATGGAGATTTCTTTTTAAATGCACACATCCAATAGATGTTCACCGAGCATCAAGTTTAACCTAACTACTTACAAATTTACGATGTCTATTTATTTGGATATTTTTCTTATTATAAATACTAACATTTACCGGATGAACCGTGATTTGCAATATTTACATTTTAGTTCCCTAAGCTTATACTATTTGTTCACTTCATACTTTTAGTTTTCTATATTTTATTTTACGTTTTAGTCATATATCGAATATTGACTGAAATATGTTAAAAAAAGACGTTTTAATTTTAACAAATTACACCATTATAATCGTATCGTCGATACGTTCGAAACGAGTCTAATATTGAATATTTTTTGATGTAATTATTTTATTATATACCATATATACTACAATTATATATGTATTTTAAACATATTTCAATTTTATTTTTTACTTTATAGTTTTTTATTTTTATCTTACACATTCATCATATTATATATACTAGCATTTGACGCGAAGATGAATAGTAAAGTATAAGAAAAAAGTACGACTTTCGTCTTTGTGGTTTGATATTTATAACGCTTTTCGTCCCCCCCACCCCCCCCCCCCCCCCCCTCCACACTATCTACATCCTAACAACCACGTAAAATGGACATCAGCTGTAATGGATAACTCTTTTTTATTGTAAGCATATAGTTAAATACTCAACATAATGCATAAAGTCCGTCATATTAACCTTTCGTTTGACAACATATGTACAAACTTTATGTTTCACATAAACCCATGTTATTACTAATAATAAAATTTATTACACTTTATAACCCGACGCCAAACCCAAAGTTTCTTGATAACTTGTTAATAACGTCCCAAAGTTTCTTGATAACTTGTTAATAACAAATACTCGATCTAATCCATTGTAAGTGGCTTCCGTGGAATAATACGTGGAAGAAGCTCTTGGATGCAATATAATAAATAAGAAAACATAAAAAGATAGTAAAAATGAGAACACTTGCAATTAAATGAATAAATATTTTTGTAATACAAAACAATAGGCATGTAGAATAAAATAATTATATAATATATTTGTCCCTCATTGAATATGTGGTCATAGCCTAACTATGAATCGGCTTTCGGGTCGATCTATGGTCGCCGAAAATTTGTCGGTTGCCCGTATGAATTCCAGATACCTCGTTAACTTGCAACACGTGTGAGTGCGTTATCTATCATTTGAAAAACTAGAATTTAACCCCACATAATTCGATTCAAATTATTTGTTATTTTATCAAATATTTTGAATTACATATAATTTGAATAAATTAATAATATAATAATATAAACTGAGATTAAAAGATTTAGAGAAAATTACATGCTAATGTATCAAAATCATGCTATCTATTTATCATAGTATTATTTGCTTTAAACTTTTTTAACTTTACTAAATATTTTAATAAAAAAATAACTTGTTAGTCAAATATTTTAGCCCAAGATTAAGAATTCAAAAGATCTTATAAATTACCAAAATAGCCATCTAAAACTCCATTCCTCTTTTTGTTTTAGTAGTTTTTCTTTACTATTCTTCATTAATAACTTTGACCGCTATTTTGGGATATGCCAAAGACCAAAGTTATTTGGGTGCAAATTTAATATTATTAGAAGAACATCTCATCTAGAGTATGCTCATATCAAAATCAAGCAAGAATTCCAATTCCAATCACACAAGAAGACCAAATTTAGTTAGTTGGTTCATTTTTATGATTTTTTTCCCATACATAAGTAGATTAGTAGCAAAATTGGTATCATGAGACAAATATCACCTACAAAAATTCCAATGATACCATTATCTTTAAAAACGGTGGTGTAAGACTTAGTTGAATCATGTTTTTATGCATTTTTAGGCTATGCATGACAACAAATTTTCGGCAGCCGTTTTTTGTTCATGCTAAGGTCGATAAGATATACATTTAATATCATTGAAAACATTTTAATAAAAAAAGCAAATACTTATTGTTGTAATCTAAATGAAAAGACAACGTGGGTTCTAAATCTACAAATAATGATACAAATGAACTTCATGGTAACATTTGGTTGTCGCATTATGCTTGTTTTGGTTCAGCCACCCTGTTATTTTTCTTTTGGTTTTAGTATAGTGGCTTCTAGTTATATGTTGGTTTTTGAGTAAAATACATATTTGGTCCCTATGGTTTTCGATTTCAGCTGTTTTGCTCCATAGAGTGGGTCGTCGTGATTTGTGAAAATGCTCGGATTTGGTCTCTCCATCTAACAAGTGCTAACTAATCAACGATTTTAGTCGCTAAGTAAGAGACATTTTCATCCTTTTAAGGTTTTGTCTTATTCTCCAATAAAATTGGAAGCTCTTTTGGTCTACACACTTAAATATGTTCTTGTGTTGACCCAACCTCCCACAGGTTTTCCCTCAAATGATCAATGAAAGTATTCAGATCAAAGAAAAACCCGATGGTGAACCACACCTCCCAAATGTGAAAATTTTGACAAAAAAGAGCCCAAATCCAAGCAGAGATTGTTTCAAACCCTAATCTAAGGTCGTAAAAACCAGATGCATATTCAATACCAGACTTGAACCTTGTTCCTACATGACCCGATCCATTCGATCGGGCACTCGCCATCTATTTTCATTGAGACCCATGTGATTTAGAAATTGGCTCATAAGCCTAGTTTGTGATGACGCCCTTCGATCGTGAAATCCCTTATTTTTGGTGAAGCCATCAGTTTGTGAGACTAGAGGCATGATGTTATTAAAGATCTTAGAATGAAGAAGATTAATAGTAGTGGTACATGAAGGTATAAAATGGATTACTGAAAAGGAACTAGAGAAGTTGGTAAACACGTAGCCGCATTTGGGGCGGGGGAACGTTGGATATGATGGTGGGGAGTTTTATGTATAGGGTGTTTAGCATTGAGATAGAGAGAGGAAGAGAGAGAAGGTTATGATTTCGGTTGCTGGAGGTGCAAATTGGGGGTGGGGGTTGGTTAACAAGTTGGGTGTTTGTGGAGTTTGTCGTAAATGTGTTGAAGAGGGGTGCAACGTCGAATTGGGGAGGTAGGGTAATCGTCTATATATGCATGTGTGTATAATTTTTACAATTACTATATTTTATGATTTTATCTTATTCTACTTTTAAAGAAAAATGAGAAGAAAATGGTAAACGTCTAGAAAACCACTCACTTAACGAACTTTTACAATTGTCATTATAAGGAGGGATCAAATTTGGATCTTTTTTGCAAAACATAATGACCAAACTGTAGTTTCAAATTGTATGGACGACAATGATTAAATTCGAAAAACTGCATGAAACAAAAATTTATTTTATTCTTACTTTTCATATAAACATGTTTTCATGATCGACAAATTAAAAAAAAAATACATTGAAATTCTGGTTAGCTTCAAATCTAGTCAAAATATAGAGGTATTATAATCATTTTATGCATTTTTACTCAAAATTTGAACATAATTACAAAGTTTGGTAACCATCTTTGTCCATTTTTTAAGTTTTGCAATTTACTAGAAGTTTTTCTTATGATTCAACATCCTCTACTGTCGTTATCCAGTATAAAACCATTCAAAAAATTTGATGGATAACAATAATGTAGGCTAAATGAAAATTTGATTTCAAATAATTATCAAGATAGTAAGATAGTTTGCCTTTAACGAGAGAAAAATAGATCCAAATGCTCTATCGATAAGGTGAAATATAACCTCCGCTGTCACTACTCATCTTTTTTTAAATAGTCAATTTTGCTCAACTAGGGGCCTCTTATATAAAAATAATATGAAAGAATCTTCATTTTTTGATTGTCTTTCAAAAAGGTCGTTATCATTTTGTCATAAATATAACTTTGAAACACAAGTAGTTATCACTAACTACTTAAGAGCATCCACAATGGAGGTTCTTTATGAGGTTCTTATTGGGGTTTTTACAGGAACCTCCAATGTGGGACAGAGGTTCTTGCCCAGTCACAGGTTCTTATTAGAACCCAAGTGCTTGAACAAGAACCCGGGTTCTTGTGATACTTTCCTTTTTTGTATTTTATTTATTTATTATTTTTGTTATCTTAATCATTTTTTTTAATAAATGTATAAAACATATATATTGTAAAATAAAACATATATATTAAATTGAAAATAATAATAGTTATAAACGATGTTGACCGTGCATTTGGAGTGCTTCGATCTTTTTGGGCGATAATTAAAGGACCATCACGATTGTAATATAAGGAAGAGTTAAGTGATATTATGCGTACATGCATAATTTTACATAATATGATTGTTGAAGATGAAGGTGACATGCATGATGATCAATTCAACTCATGAAGAGGTAGATAACTCGACACAAATATTTCAAGATTCCACCCATAAATTCCAAGAATTTCTTCAAAGAATATTCCGAGATAATACGCTTAAATGAAGTTCATCATCAACTCCGCTCCGACTTGGTTGAACATATTTGGTCGAATCAAGATTACGAGTGATCTATATTACTATAAACTATTTACTCGTACTTTTTTTAAAGATTAATATTTATGTAACGTTGCACCTTTTTTAATCGTAGTATAAATTTATATGTGTGTTTTAATTGTTTTTTATGTGTATATTAATAAAATATATAGATTGAAAAATAAAATTAAAATAAAAGTGAAAAATAATAAATTATATTTGAAATTTTTAATATATATGTATACATTAAGTTTATATATGATTTATTAATAAGAATAAGGAATGTGAGGTTTTTGTAAGAATATCTATTGTAGGATTTCAAGGAGGTTTTTAGTTTATTGAGGTGGCAATAATGTGACAGAAAAAAATATAGCAAATGAGGTTTTTAAAGGTTCCACCGTTGTGGATACTCTTACCTATCTTTCTCCAATTTTCTTGAAATACTAGTTTGACAATTTTGTCAATAAGATACGCATCCTCAATGTGATGCCAATTAAGTAACGGGATAAGTATTAACTTTATCTTTTTGTCATCTTGTATGGTGGTTGAGATATTATTTTGTAGTTGAAACTTTATGCCTTGATCCATCATTATATAAGTTAGGTAATACTTTATGGTATAGTTGTTACTTTTTGAACTAGTGCAACCTTAGATAAAAAACCAAGTGCACAAGTTTGAGACTTTATGAGTAACTTTTGGTTGAAAAAGACTACAAGGTGTTGCAAAATGTTGTTAACTTTTTTAATGTATGAAACCAAACCAGATTAAATTAAAATATATCAGTTCAATATATAATTTAATAATTTTTTTATTTCATTTGGTTCGAAAAAATTGAAATTGACAGGCATGTTGGTTCATGGTTTAGTCAAAACTGAATCATTACATCCCTAGTAGAGTCATACCAATGTTATCCATGATATGATGATAGTTATCTGAATACATGGCATTCTCTTTTGGAAGACTTGGTTCTTGGCTATGTGAAATTGTGAATGGTGGATTATCTCTTGTAGATGATATTTGTGATATGAACTGAATTGAATCGATAGCTGATTGTATTGATGACAAACTGAAAATGATAGTTACAAGCTTTCGAGAGGCTTGCTCTCTCCCAAAAACGGTTTCCCGCCCAAAGATTACACAAAACAGAATCAAAAGACTCATGACCCACCTACCTTATTTATACTCCTTCTAACCCACTAAGTTTGACTAATTGACTTAATTGACTTTGACTAATTGACCTCTAAACTCAGGGTATAACAATACCCGCCCCTGAACTTTCACCTTGTCCTCAAGGTGGAAAAAAATAAAACAACTGAATCAAACTCTTGATGTCGAAAGCCTCTAATCGTGGTGGTGGCAGCGGTGGTGGCGGAGGATCCTGATGAGCATTTTCCATCCAGCGTTTCCTTGTCAACGCTTTTCCCCAATGCCATCGGACTTGGCGTTTACGTAATTTGCTGTCGGATACTCTTCTGGCTTTTGCTAATGTAATTGACCGCCACAAGACCATCTCTATTGAACTCGGCAAGTATGGTCCGCTTACCCCTGCTGCTGCATTCTTGCCACTCCATAGATCCATGCTTCTCCATATCCTCAACTCCTTATTGATTTCAATCTGTAGCACCCAAATAATCTCTAATAACTTCCAATGGTTCCCAACTTTTGAATTCCCCTTTAACCCAACTATGAAAATCAACGTTTGACCAAAGAATCTGCCTTCCAGTCCACTTCCTAGTGGTTTTGCGTCATTTATTCTCCCAATGGACCTTTTGTTTTTCCCACTATCAATTAGCACCACTATCTTTTGTCCCTTTACACCTTCCAACTTCATTATTTCTGAAGTAGAGAAACCCACTATGGACAATAGGGACACTTGTTCACCTTGGACAACCTCCACATAATCCCCTACTTGTTCATAAAACCAAGCACAATAAGGACATTTTCTGCATAAGGATTCCTTCTTTTCTCCTTTTCTGTTTTCTGCCAATTTCTTAGTTATACACAGCCCAATAATAGATTTCAATTTCACCCCTACCTCTGTCATTGCCACTTGAATCTGAACATTTGCAGATCTAATTATGAATATTCCTTGTAAACTTTCCTGCAAATACACTCCAACACCTCTATAACTCTCTTCTCTAAGGATCCCAATGATACTTGTTTCTCCTGTCATCCCATGTTCCCTCTCATTAATTCTCACCACTTTGATCAAGAACCAAGACGAATATTCAGTTCCCACTAAAAGATTTAAAACAGCATCCAACTGGTGAACTTTCTCCAAAAAATATTGACAGGTGTCCTCCACTTCCTCCACGTGTCTCTTCCCACTCACTAAAGCCAAAACATCTAATTCTTTTTACTCATACATGTGGCTGATATAATTGAATTCCTTTTCTAGTCTATAACCATAATGTAACTCAGCATTCACATGAATATCTGAATTCATACCTGAGCTTTTATTCGATCGAGAAATTCCCCTTTGTGGTGGCAAAGGTGGCAGCGGTTGGTCTGGCCACGGCGGTAGTGGCGGCGGCCACGGCAGGGGCGGTAGCAACGGTGGCGGCAATTTCCAGTGACCGTCGTCCCACCGTAATATGACCGATGTCAACGTTGTAGACATAAACATGGGCTGTATTTTGATAAATCCATTTAGGTCAATTATGGAATTGGGCCAAAATAAACTCACTTCTTTTGGCTTGGGCCAGATTAACGTCACTGGAACGGGCTTGGTTGACGTTCCTCCCTTTTCCTTCCTGGACTGAAATAACGACGACCACGGTATCCACCATGGCAAACTCGCCAACGACGGCAGTGAAGACGACCGATACGGCGGAGGTGGTTGTGAAATCGGCGGTAGCAATGGTGCTCGCCTTAGAATCTGATCTGAACGAACTTCAATCCTCTTCTCACCATCGTCTTCGTCGTCGGAATTCTCACCTTCACGCGATTCACCACCCGTAGCCTTACCAGACTCAAAATTCGGACCTAATTTTGGATTCAATTTCGAATCTGGTTCAGATTTTGGAATCAGAATCAGGTCTATATCTGATTTTGGAACGAATTTCGGATCTGCATCTGAATTCGGATTTGGATCTGAATCTGGACATGAATTTGGACCTGGATACGGATCTGAAATCGGAATTGGATCTGGTTGCTGATCGATTGATCTATCTCCTTTGGTTTCTCTCTGTAATTGTTTATCATCCACGTCTTCCTCTCCGTTAATCTCATCTTCTCCTCCATTATCTTTTACGACCTCCATTTTTTTGTTCCTGGAGTTCAGCTCTGATATCAATGATCTAAGATCTATCATCATCTGTTGGAGACTTGCACTTATACTCCTGTTTATCTCCTTTATCTCCAACATCGATTGTTTATCTAACGTTCTCCTCATTCCCATGGCTGGATCGAACTGCTCTGATACCAATGTGATATGAACTGAATTGAATCGATAGCTGATTGTATTGATGACAAACTGAAAATGATAGTTACAAGCTTTCGAGAGGCTTGCTCTCTCCCAAAAACGGTTTCCCGCCCAAAGATTACACAAAACAGAATCAAAAGACTCATGACCCACCTACCTTATTTATACTCCTTCTAACCCACTAAGTTTGACTAATTGACTTAATTGACTTTGACTAATTGACCTCTAAACTCAGGGTATTACAATTTGTTAGATTATGTATACAGGTATAACCATTGTAAGAAGCCACTTATTCTATGTGATCTGAGATAAACCACCACTCATTGCTCCAATTCCTCATTGGGATACAAGAGTATATTTTGTTTCTTCATCCTCCATAAAGAGTAAAAGTTGCTATAGATTTCCGACACTTGTATCAAATCCCTTAGAAAGGGGACACCTAACCAGTCCACATCAAAGAATATGATATTTTCCCTAATAAAGTTGTGAACATGACAATACCCTAGATTACATGATTCCTATCTCAAAGAAGTTGTAAAGGTGACTAAAAACGGAAAATAATATCCTAGTAGTTACTATGTGATGTGGAACGGAACCTATTGACTTAATTGGTTCACCAACAATTTAATAATTGCATATTTGCCATACTTCTATAAAAATATGTAGAGATGCACAATGCTCGGGCATGTTCGAACCTAGGTCCATGCTTTCCAAGCTTGTTTTCGGTGAGCAATAAAAAAGGTCGGGTCGTGCCCATGCTTTGGGGTTATAAAATAGTCGGATGAGGCGAGGGGTTCTTGCCATGTAGGCATGTAGCATTATTCAAAGAAGTTGACTCGTTAGATTTGATTGATTTTCATTTATTAAGGTGCAAGGGGTTCTTTATAGAATGAAAAGAATAATTATAGTGTAATTTGATTTTATTTCTTCTGTAATGGTCAATAACGTCAACTTCTTCTAAAATTCAAACTTTAATTGAACTATTTTTTGTTTTATTTTTAAAATAGGTACAACAGTTTATAAAACAAGATCATGAAATTAGCTGGATTCAATTTCATGTATGAGTGCTAAGTTTATGTATTTCGTATTGACACTTCCAGTAAATTTCACATGTGATGTTGTAAGTAATAAATATATCAACAAGCAACATCGTACCACTTCTATTTAGTAGTAAAGCATAATAAGGTACAAAGAAAATATACCCTAATTGAGGGCTTCCTAATCCTCCCTCCGTTCTACCCTCGCCACCCATAAGTCCTTACTTATAAATTTAAATGCACACTAGCCGATAGGTCCTACTGTAAATCTACTACCCTAGCACCGTACCTCTAAGAACTCATATCAGATACCATTTTCTCATAAATGCTTAAAACTGTCAAGTCTAACCTTAATTGATCATCCGAAATCCTACTCAGCATGTCCCCTATCCAATCCCTTGACGTTTTGCAAGTGTCTGAATCACCGCAATTCTCTCTCTTACTTTATCTGTGATAGAAGCAATCCCAACTCTGGTATAGATACACTTATTAATAAAAAATAATTTATTGTTTAAGTTAGAAAATGAAACATTTGATACCTTTGTGTGGTAGCAGTACAAGATGCTGATGCAGAGGATAAGTACCCTTCAACTTCAGGTCTGACATTTTTCTTATCATGGTGGAAGCACAAGTCATGGCATTGTTGGCTTGTTGCATGTTGTACTAGCTATTTATTTAATTTAATTGTATATAAATTGAGTAATTTATATTTTATTGATAAAATGGGATATATTTATAATGCACAAAACAATTAAATATTTTCAACATTTTAAAGCGTTGATTCTTAGTAATGATATGTTTTTAGATAACTTTAGTGTTGTTAGACAAATTCCAACATAAAATACTACATTTAAAAAAAATAAAGTACTATTAAAATATTAAACTCCAACAACACTATGATATCTTTTAAAATATAGTATCAAAATTTAAAAATCTTAACAAAAAAAATTTACATCTAACTCCAATGACAATGCTAAATCTTACTAAAATAGAGTTAAATACATTATATTAGAAATTTTAGAGTTAATTATATTAGAAAAATATTTAGCACATTAAATGAAATATTATTTATTTATCTAAAACATTCATCTTCAATATATTTTATTGGTGAAAAAAAATTAAAATACCATTTCTCGATTTCTTTTTCCTATTTTATCATACAATATGACATAGCTGTCAAAGCACAAAACTCTCTTTGATCATCAAAGTTTTTGTTACAAGATAACCATCGGAGATGGTCTTAGAAGTTTGTATTAGCTCTTAACTTTACTGTTTTAGAGCATTTTCAACTACTTAAAAGTTTCTTTTAGTAGGTAAATTAACGCCCCAAATAGCGTAAGAGTTATTGATTGCAGATCGATAGTTAAAATCTTTAATAATCACATTCAACTCCAACAAATATCTATTTTGAAGATTTTAATATTCTAGCACACTAAGATGAAAATAAAAATATGTACAACATTATTAATGGAAACAATTAAAATAAATATTTCTCTCTTATCAATAAAAAATTTAAGAGATTTTTCAAAATTTGAAGATTTGTAACTTAACAGTCTTATTTTCTCTATTTCAGAAAACATTTTGAAGTAGTTGATGGAGCAAATAATCTCCAAAATCTCTATTTTAGAATGACTATTAAAAACAATTTTATGGTTTATGAAATTAATCGAGATGTACATAATCTGACCTAGACAACATATACAATGTTACCCTAAAAAATATTTCAAATTTAATAGTTTTCCCAATCACGATCAATATTGTTTAGAAAATTTTGCTCATTATGACACGAACCCGATAGCCAATGATCAACTCTTTTGAACCCACCGATGGTTACCACATATTTATGATACACGTCTGTTTGATGCAAATTAAAGAACGAGACATGGATATAACAAAAACTTGTCATCTTACCAAGACAGAACAACGTTGGATTTTCTAGTCCTACTACAATACATGGAACGATAATGAGGGAGACAAAACAAGATCGGTAAAATACTAAATTATTCATATCAAATCAAAGCCCTAAAAATTCACACCCGCCTACTTCACTCTTGTTTGTCCAACCTCGTCTTCATACCAAATACATATTTAATGTATCTACATCATTCTTGTAAATGGTAAGTGTAGTTTATAAGGTTGTATGGTTGATTATTGAAACTCATACGAACAGGAGCGAACGACAACCCTACATACCCTGCTTCATCGTCCCAACGAAGTGAAACTTCTTTTAGGGGTCTGAAAAGTACATTTGGTTTATATTGTGTGTACCCTTATATATTACAAAACTAAACCAGATACACAAATTGTGGTGGCAGAAACGGTGCATGTTGCATTGTAAAACCCCTTTTCGGATTCAAATATTGCAATTGACAAATTCCTTTATCTTTTACCTTTTAATTTATAATCTTTTAAAAGAAAATGCAGTGAGAATAGTCAAACACGATATTTGTACTTGCAAAGGAAAAGAAGTGAACAATAAATCAGTAAAAATTTTACAAAAGAAATTATACATTTATTTCTTATTATTGTACCACATAGAAAATTTGTGGGTCCGCCTTTACATACATATATAAACTTATGTATATATAGAGGAAAGTTCAAATGTGAACAACTTTTTAGTTGTGAATGTCAGGACAACCGAGAGCGCGACACGTGGCGGCTTTGAGTGTGGTCCCCCTCTTTAATTTAATGCCCTCCCATGAATCGCGCATAGTCATCCGCCACGTGTCGCGCTCTCGGTTATCCTCACGATCACAACCAAAAAGTGATTCACATTTGAACCACCCCTATAAATATATAAATTATTGAAGAAAATAAAAGAAAAAAGGAAATCTAGGTAAAATCCCCTGAGGATAATGCATGCATGGGCAGAGCAGGATGGCAGTGTTTCATATGAAACATCACTCTCTTTGAAACCAAAACCAACACACCAAAGTCCCACTTCTACAGTCACCAATCACTTTACATCTTCCACCAACATCCACCACTCATCAACCAATAAAAATCAACCAATCAATTTTATTTTATCGATTTTTTATATAATAAGAATATTTATATTTGTCTTCTAGTGTTGTGGCGGATTGGTTATCGTTCGAGGGATTCATACCGCCCTAACCGAGTTCGAACCTTCTCGAACGCATGTCTAAAGACATTTAAGTAGGGCCATGTTTAGCCCCCAAAATTGCCGGGGATTAGTCGGGCTTTGACCCGGACACCTTTCCAAAAAAAGAATATTTATATTTTATAATAAATAATAATAATAATGATAATAATGATGATAATAATAATAATAATCAATTCGGGCTATAAGCTAATTTGGATCGGGTTGGATTAATCTAAAATAAAAGAGGCTTAATAGATGGCTTGAGACGACAAGTTTGTATATCATACCTATACTACATTATAAAATATATGAGACAAACTATTAAAAACAAATTTTCATACATACTTAGATGGAAGATTACAAGAAAATGATACTTAAGTATAACTTTTTTAAGATTGCATGTCTAACACATAATTAAGGGATAAACACAATTAAATACATGATAAACATATCACTTTAAAAATAATTAAGATAATCATTTAGTTCTAACAGAAAATAAAATTATTATTTTATAAAAACGTTACATTGTTAAACCTAAAATAGATTAGAACATTATTAAACCAAAATTAAAGCAAAATAAAATATTAAATTAAATTTTTTTATTAAAAAAAAACATCACCGCTCTAAAAAAAACATACGAAGTCGTATTACTAAGACTACAAGGATAAAAAATAAAACTTAAATTTAAAATCAAAATATATCATGTTACATTAAACAAGTACGTTTTTATTGTACATAAAATATGTATAGCATATGGTTTAAATAAGAAGACTAAAGATAGTGATAATGTAATAAAAGAAGGTTAATAAAAACTCATATATGAATTGTTGAAAAAATCTATCTCAAAATGAATATGTAAACTACCATTACAAGTCGTTCATATTAAATGTTTATATCTATATTACTCTATAAAAAAGCTTTAACTGTTAACTTCAAAAATCTTGAAGATTTTAAGAGTTGTATATTATTAAAGCTAGATGATCAACTCGTTAATCCATGCCCCCTCCACACCTACTTAGCCATTCCCACCGATATCTCACTAACTTGTATTGCAATTTTTTTTTTCTTTTTTCAATTTATAAGTTATACACGAGTAAATTATATATTTGGTGCTCGTTAATACCTTATTTTTGGTTTTCGTCCTTCAATTTCATAAAATACACTAGAGGTCCAAAAATCATGTTTTGGAACCCAAATAAATCCCTCCTATTAACTCCATTAGTATGAGCTTCGTTAACCTTGTCACACTTCCCTCACGTGAGGGACATGACATTTTACAAATTTTTTTTGCGTTAATGGGAGGGAACGATTTGGGTTAAAAGAACACGATTTTTTGGACTACCAATGAGCTTTATAATTTTGAGGGAAAAAAACCAAAAAAGGTGGTGCAGCGAGGAGTCAAATATGTACTTCACTTTAATAAAAGTATTTATCTTTCAATTAATCATTTTTGAAGAATTTTTCTAAGTTTAAAGAGTTTTATACTCTTACTTTTTCCATTTCAATTTTTTTTAAGAATTGCTCAATACCTTAAAAATCTTCATTCTTTTGCGTAGTTAAATATGGAATTATGTAATACTTTAGGTAAATCTTATATCGTTGTGGACGGGAGGGATGTTAGGTTTATAAGATAACCTTGGCCTCCCAAGACATCAACACGTTTTGAGGCCACATGCACGACATGTTGGAACTCTGCAGATAAGTGTGCTTGGGTGAGAGTGGTACCAGGATGGATGATCTCTTAGGAAGTCCTCGACAGGTCGTTAGAAATAAAACCATGACATAGTGGGGCAAAACGAACAATATTGTGTCGTGGTAGTCAGGGTGTTACATGTTGTTAGTCCCTATGATTTGTTGAAATTTTTTATTTTGTTTTGCAGTTTATAAATTGTATTTTTCATCCTTATGATTTGCAGTTTATTGAATTTTATGCTATTTTCATTCATATATTTTATAATTCATTATTGTTTTAATCCTCATACTTAGAGTTAAGAGTTAGCTTTAAGAATAAAAAGAACAACATGATACAAATTATAAAAACTAAAATCGTAAACTTGAAACCATCTGGAAAAAAATGTATTTACTCCTTAATTATAAAGTAATCTATAATTTGTGTCCCTTTAGTTTGTTAATAATTGTAGTTTTCGTCCTTACGGTTTAGAAGTTACCATTATATTTAATTCTTATGATTTACAATTTATTGTTATTCTTGTTGTTAGATTAATTTCTATTATTAAGTACAAGAGACGAAAAGAGTAAGCAATTGTAAAACACAGATCATGGGCTTGCCACACAGTGACGCCTTTAATTCGGTTGGGTCCTGGTCGATGAGGATTAGTCGGATGCCCTTGATCCCGGATACTCTGGGAACGTGTGTGTGTTTACTTGCCGTTCAAAAAGAAAAATTGTGAAGTATAGAGACCGAAACAATAGAAAATTGTAAACTATAAATATGAAAATAACAATAAATTACAAATCATAAAGATAAAAATCGTAATTTATAACAAACCATAGGGATTAAAAACGTACTTTACTACTTAATATACTATGAACAAAAGTAGTAGTGGTGGTGGGGGTGTAAAGCTAGAGGTTAAAAAGTTTGTAAGAGTAATTATGTTAGCAAATGGTGGTGGTTATGATAAGGGTAAGTGGATGGACTGCTGTTACTTTGAATTTAATAATTTAATTATCATTGATTTTATTATAATAATAAAACTATGGATACGAATATACGATGGTCGGTGGAGAGTGGATTGTTGGGAATTTTGCTTTAAAATATTATATATTTTAGAATAAGGTATTTTTATATGTTATTATGTTATGTGTATGATTTAATATAACGATTTGTAAAAAATTGTACTTTTGATAGACTTTACTGTTTCATCGATTAATACGGAACTATAACATATTAGGGCTTGTTAGTTAACAGTTTAATGTGTCTAATAAGACTCATAGCTTATTCGGTTAGTTAGACATGATTGTTTGATAGTGGCTTGACGATATAGAAAGTGGCTCATTCTGTAAGCTTCTAGGAGGGAGCTTTATGAGAAAGCTACGTTTTGTACAAACATGTCTCTTCCAATTGAAAAACACGTTTTTTTCCATTTATGAAAAAACCTCTTAAACATAAACCTTTTTAATATATAAAAATAGATTAATCCACACATACAACACTTTGAAAACCAACCAATCAATACTAGACAGTAAACCATGTCATTAGTCACATCAACACTGATATTGAGAAGAATACCACATCATTCCTTACATCAAGAGGGTGTTTGGGATTCCATTGTAAAACTCCTTATTGACTTATTGACTTATTGAAGAAGTCAATAAGTTAAAAAGATGCTTGGCAATGTAAAAGGACTTTTTGAAACTACTTATTGATTTATTGACTTCTTTCCAAGGTTTTTCTTTCTCCCCAACCTCTCCTTCACGCCACAACATTAGCGCCCACATTTTTTTTAAAACATATATGCACTATTTTTTTAAACTAAAATAGTAAAAAATATATGCACTATTTTTTTAACTAAAATATTAAAAAATAGTTAAAATATGTAAGCATGTCTATTTTGGTCATTTTACACATATAAGCAAAGCCAAACACTTTTTTAAAAACAACTTATTGACTTATTAGCTTCACCATCTCAAAAAACTAATCCAAACACCTTTTTTAGTATTTAAAATAACTTATTAATTTTTAAACTAATTATCTAGATACTTAAATGTTTAAAATTTTATATTTTAAATACTTAAACAAAGATTCTAAAAATACTTAAATAAAATTGAAATTAAGACTTACACACAAAATTTCCTTTGGAGAAAATGAGTATCCTTTTTTGAACTTTGTATGAGATAGTCATGAAGTATTCACATCTTTGACTTTTTTGGATGAATCTTGACTTTTTTTTCTTTCCTTTTTGCACAAATGGAGACTTTATATTGGGACCAACCAAATAGAGAAGATTCGCAAATTAAAGTGGATTCGAAGCTATTTTATGCAAGATTGGGAAAAAGTGACCAATTAAATTTTGTCACACAACTTCCAAAAATAGTTATTTTAATGATTATTCTTGTAATACGATTCACATATTTAAGGATTTTTGGCTAATAGAATTTAATGAGATTAAGATTTGTTTATCTCTTAGTAATTCTATTAAAAGATAGTCTTTAGTGAATCTTGTTTGGTAAAAAACATAAATATGTTATTTAATGGTTTTTAAATTTTTTGAATGGTTTTAATGTGGTGAATCTTGGGTCTTTCTTAACCATTCAACACCCTAATTTTATTCTAAACAATTACCAACCAACCATATTTCATTTTGGACTGTATCATACGAGTCTTTTAATCATCGTGAGCACTTAATCATCATGCACTAAATCATTCAACAACTACCACAACATAGCCTGATGGTTTTTGGAATTAGATTCTATCACAATTGTGTATTTGGTTTAAAAGAAAATCTAGAATTAAAATTCTTGATATTAGATTTAGAAATTTCATGGAAAAGTTGGGTTTTCCAAGAAAATCCACAAGCTAAACTTAGTAAATTAAAGAAAAATTGTTTGTTTTATAATAATTAATTAATAAAAGAAACCTTAATTATTTTTAAAATTATTTATAGTTTGTTTTATTTATTATTGATAAGGAATGAAATTCAACTATGTTTCAAATAATATAAATCGAACACGATATAAATTCCAAATCATTCTACGAAATTTAGATTCGTCAAAAACATTACGTCAAACCAAAAACCACCTTCTCGTAGGATTCATATACTTAGATACCCACAATCACAATTATCAGTCAATGGTTACACATAGCCATTTTAAAACAAAAACATTCAGAGTAAATTACATGTTTCGGTCCTTATCTTCTTCTTCTTTATATTCAACATAACATGTACTTGTGGTTGGTTGAGTTTTTTTTTAAGCGAGCTACATCCCTATGTTCGCATTTTTGAACGAGTTGTACATTGTTTAATGAGCTTGGTCCAAAAAAACATGAAAAATAAAAAAAATAATATACAGGGATTGAAAAATAAATAATTTAAATAAGAAAAATAAACGAATATAAACACAAGGATTGAAAAAAATTACTAATCCTTATAAAATTTAATTCAAATTATGTATCCTTGATATACGTCGCAACTTCCATCTTTCCTTAATGATTTTTTGGAGAGTAAGGCTGTGTTTGGCAAACATAAGCTAGCTGATAAGCAGGAAGCTAGCTTATAAGCTACCTTTTTGAAACGCTAGCTTATAAGCTAGCTGATAAGCAGGAAGCTAGCTTATAAGCTAGCTTATAAGCTAGTCCATCCAAACATGTACCAGGAAGCTAGCTTATAAGCTACCTTTTTGAAACGCTACTTTGAGTAGCTTATGAGGAGCTTATTGTAGCTTTTTCCAATTATACCCTTATTAATATTAATTATTAAATTCAAATATACCTTTTTTGGTCATGTTACATACTCATAAGTTAGTTTTTGCCAAACATAATTTGTTCATACGCTAGCTTATCAGCTACTAACAAGTTTATCAATCAATAGCTAGCTTATCAGCTACCAGCTAGCTTATAAGCTAAGCTTGCCAAACATAGCCTAAGTTAAGGAGCATCTACATATTTTTAAATAATATCATAGCAAAAACTACTCTATGAACTCTAGACTCCATGCAATTTGTACTCATCTAGCTGCTCATTTGTCTAGGGCTCTAGGCCTCTCTCCACTATGGGAAATTTGTGCTTCTCTAGTTTTTTTTTGGAGGGACAAAGTTGGAGTCCATATCAACCAGGCTTAGAGACATTTACCAACACAAATGAAGTAAACGCTAACCGGGTAAGAGTATAGTTCGAGTTAACAATAATCATTGCTCGAGTAAAAGTCGCTCCCTTAACTTATTATCATGTCCTGATCAAGGACAAACCCATAAATTTTTTTCAAAATGTGACACCATTTGACTATAAGAAACTTACATTCAGATGTTTTTCATAAACCATCGTTGGTTAGTTCATTTCTTTTCAAATGTTAGTTCTTATGTTCAAGTCTTTTACTAAAAATATTTTCAGAAACATAATAAATTTGAAATTAAAAGTTAAAGCCAAAGAAAACTTGTGTTCTTATTGTCCTTTAAATATGTATGATGCCACGTTTCACGACCCTATAACTTGGTACACTAAGACGGAAGAACGAAACAATGGCATGTAAGCTCTACATTGGGTCTGTCCATAGTCGGCATCATGGACCAGTAAGAGGGGCTCCATAAATAGCAATATCTCTAACCGAGTAACTGCTTCTTACCCGGTAAAAGATAATACGCAACTAGTAAACTGCCCATAATTTAAAAGGTTTCACATATTCTAAACAAATAAAAAGATAAATGCTAAGATATTTTTTTTCCTGCCAAAAAGGAATTCTTAATATAATGTACATAAAGAATAGAAAGATAAAGAAAAATAGTATAGACCAATGATGTAACACTGTCATCTATGCATGCTTCCATCATCAAACTTACAGTACTACCATCTAAACCTCCATCACACACACACACACACAGAAAACACACACATATTCATATGTAAACATATGAGAACAAGGCTCTATTCACAAATGAATACATCATACAAACACTGTGAATACTAGCTAGCTACTTCACAAATGAGAATGAGGCAAAATCGAGCACCAAAAGGCGAGATCATCGAAGTCGAAGGTGGCCGAATCGTTCGATCGCTCGGCCGAAAAGACCGACACAGCAAAGTCTGCACGTCCAAGGGCCTCCGAGACCGGCGCGTCCGGCTAGCGGCCGACACCGCGATCCAGTTCTACGACGTGCAGGACCGCCTCGGCTACGACCGCCCCAGCAAAGCCATCGACTGGCTCATGCGAGAAGCGAAGACCGCCATCGACGCGCTCGAAAACGAAAACCGCCGCCACGATCACGACCTGCTCGCCACCATCCTAAACTCCTCTGCGGCATTTCATCGAACACCTGGCGAGCGGAACCTCCACGGCTCGATCCACGACCAAATCGGAGGATTCAACGACTACCCGTTTGAGGTAACCGGTTCGAGAAACAAACCGATCGGAGAAGAACTCGTTGTCCCGATGGATTTGACGTGGAATCCATCGGGTTACGAAGGCTTTGTTGTTGATAGGGAACCCCTTCAGTCCAGTTCTCCTGCAACGATTCAAAGATTGATCAACAATGAGTTTGTTGTGGAAGACGAATCGTTCATGGGATTTGATTTCCAGCAAGAAAATCGAATCGAAGAGGAGGAAAATTGCGATCTTGTGACGAAAAAACGTCGATTTTCTGGGAGTTCAATCGTGCATTATGAAGATCAGCAAGAAAGCTAGATTCCCACCTCCCAAAATTCCTAAATATGGTAAGTTTTATTCCATCCACATTAAATTTAATGATTTATTTATAATTTTCAATTATATATTTACATTTTCTATTAGTTTTACAAGTTATAATAAATTAGTTTTTATTTTTATAACTAATTTAGAGCATCTCCTGCATCATCCCAAAATGAAGAAAATGAGGGAAAATGAAAATTTCGGGTTAATTTAATACTCCAATAGCTTCATCAAAGTTATCTCTAAAATAGAGAAAGTTAGAGAGAAGATCTTTTTATCAATAGAGATCCTTGAAAAACAATAATTTAGAGAGATAAACAATTTTCTAATACATTGATGGATATTTTAATATTATAATCAATGTTTAAATCTTTTAAAATGAGGAAGCTGTTGGAGATAGATACAACTTTTTTTAAAGATTTTGGTTTTTAATTCTCTATTTTGAAGAAAATTTAGGGAAATTGTTGAAGACGCTCTTATAAATTTAAACTTCCTTTAACCTTTAATATACTTATATAAATGTAAACCTTTTTATATTGGATCCTACTTGTTAGGCATTGTGTGTTTTTTTATTGGTTATTATGTATTTTTTAAATTTTGTTTAGTTATGTTTTCGGATTTAAGTATATGTGTTGTGGGTTTTAAATTATTTAAAATGCTCCATTAATTTATATGAATACTATATAAATAAAGTACATAAAAAGTAAATTTATTGATAATAAAAATGGATATAATTCTAATTTGTGATGTAATATATATATAGGCACATAGGGAGGTTCATACAAAAACAACCTCATTTGTAGGAACAAAAGAATGCATTTTGAGCCACATGTTATGTGGGACCCATCATTGAATAAATCATATATGATTTAGTGGTGGGACCCACCTGAATCATATATGATTTTTTATTATGTGGGACCCACATCACATGTGATCCAGAATTGTCCCTTTGTTCTTGCAAATTGACTTTATTCTTGTTTGAACCTTTCTCTATAGGCACATACAGAAGGAATTTCATTTATGAACCAATTTTCATGTGTGAATTTGTGAATCATATTCAATCGTACAAATTCAAATTAGACCATAAAGATTAGTCATGAAAGTTTTCTAAAATGATCGGCGGTTAATAAGATTAATCATGGAAGTAATCTTAACCGTCAAAAAATGATTTGGATAGCTAAGATTAACTTCACAAGTTCACACCTAAAAAATGGTTCAGAAATGAAATTCTCTCAGAGCGCGCGCACACACACATACACACATATAAGCAAAACATCATCTGAGAAATTGAGTTTAACATGAGAAGCGTAAGAATTAGATCTGAACCATTGATCACTTTAAATTTTATACGCTCCCATGAATTGCTATCTAAAGAGAATTGATCAGATGTATATCTATGCATCTTTTTCGGTTGATAACTATTTCTCTCTCACACACAAACACACACACACACACATAGGGCTAGGCTCAAGTAGAAACTCGTTTCATTGCAGATGCAAGTACAGTTGAGAGCACGCCACATGACATATTCAGTCTGAATAATCATGTATTATTTTGACTGAATAATACAACATTCAGTATTGTTTTAACTGAATAATACTGAGTGCATTCAGTCTAAATAATACATGATTATTCAGACTAAATATGCCATGTGGCAAACTTTCGATTGTCCTCACGTTCGCAATGAAAGATGAGTTCATAACTGAACTTTCATCTCTCTCTCTCTCTCTCTCTCTCTCTCTCTATATATATATATATATATA
This sequence comes from Centaurea solstitialis, assembly GCA_030169165.1. Taxonomy (NCBI): domain Eukaryota; kingdom Viridiplantae; phylum Streptophyta; class Magnoliopsida; order Asterales; family Asteraceae; genus Centaurea; species Centaurea solstitialis. The sequence goes on from CM058040.1 coordinate 45,545,460, forward strand.
TATATAGTGGGAAGTTATTTTGCAAACCATAAAAAACGTGCAAACCATGCAAACTCATGGTTGCACACGTAAATCAATGAAAAATCTTTTATAGAGTCGTTTAATATGATGAAAATGTTTCATATACTAAATTTTGTGATGAAATTGTTTCATATGAAGGTGTTTATTTACGTAGAAATAAAAAAAGTTTCATAGAAACGATAAAAAAGTTTCATATGAATAAAAAACACCAACATATGAAACAATTTCCTCAAAATTTGATGTTTATGAAACATTTTCATCATATTAAACAACTCCATGAATCAATTTTACTGATTTTACGTGTGCAACCATGAGTTTGCACGGTTTGCACGTTTTTTATGGTTTGCAAAATAACTTCCCTATATATATATATATATATATGGAGGTTCAGAGGAAAACTTAAAAATGGAAAACTGAAGAACACCCTGACGACCTTTCATTTGACATTATACACTTATTCATACAAGTAAATTATGTTGTTATTTATTTTTGTTTTTTATACACGTGTGCATTATGCGCATATGTATGTTACAAAATTACTTGTATGCGCAAATGCATGCTATCCAAATGAAAGGTTAGTAGGGTGTTTCTCAGTTTTCGGTTATTAAGGTTTTGTCTATATATATATAACTAGTGTCAGAACCGCGCGTTGCGCGGTAGTGCAAGTAACTTTGTAATAATATTTAGATTGTTATTTGGTTATATTTGTCGTAAGCCATTGTTACAAAATTAGGATGCTTTCATATAATATTGGTTTATATAAAACGAAAAAAATAAAATGTTTAGAAACTGCATGAAATATTTTTTTCAAATAAATAAAACTTAGTATTCAACAAAAAATGTATCCAAATTTTGATGAACATTTAAGCTACTACAACATTATTCTTTATATATTCATTTTCGATTCAACATTTTTCTTTTACACATTAATGTGCGATAATCAAGAAATTAACATTTGATCAATACTTGAATCTTATTGTGTCATGTCATCTTTCTTAGTTTTTTCTATTAATATATTGATTGGTTGTTTGCATATTATTAAAGTAATTCAAGATTTTTCAATAAAATTAGTTCAAAAATAAAAGGTTTAACTATTACATGATTTTTTAAATATAACCAATAACTATTCAATCTATTATTGGATCAAAATTTGAATGAACGTTCAAGCTACTACCTTATCCTTTATATACTCATTTTTATTGCCAACATTTCCAACATTTTTATATTAAAAATATGTTGAAATATATATATATATATAATATAAAAAAGAATAAATGTACTAAAATAATTTTATATAAAGTGAGTTTAGTGATTAAAATTTTAAATGTAAAATTTATTGTTTTTTTATTTGTTTAAACCACTAACATTCCTTGTTCATGGATTTAATCTTGATCATAATATTAACTTTGTTTGTTGAAAGAATATATAAATAAGTACAAAAATTTTATATCATTCATTATAATCTTATAAAAAATTTGGTAAATTCTTTTATTTCTTTTATTAAACAAATTAGTGTTTCGATGAAAGATCTTAAAGGATATAATTCTTTTAATTCAAACAAAAAAAGTGAATTACAAAATAAAAATAAGCATCCTCAAGTTAAATACATGTATTTCAAAAACATAGTTTGACTGGATAATTCTCTAAACATACACCACTTTATTTTTAAATCCAGTCATCTATACGTAAAATCATAAATTTTTATTAGGCGACTTAGATTATCAATTGACTTAACATTGCTTTTTATCGACAAATTTTTTCGAGAACAAACGCACTCCTTGCTATAAATTTTTAGCCCACTCTCAAACATACCTCATGCATTAGCGCAAAAGACCAATTATCACCAATTTTTTTAACTATATATTAAAGTTTTGAAACACTATATATTCAATTGTTGTCAATCAAAACCTTTAATATGAAAATTTTCAGTTATTAATCCTTACGCAGAAAACAATAATAAGAAATTAATGTGTTTGACTTTAGATTGAACATAAATCAAAGTGAGAGAAACAAATATATAAATATGATTAATATTCTGATTAATGTTTTATCATGTAGATTTAAATGTATTAAACTGTCACAAAAATTTCATTTATGTATATTAATTGATAATAATAAAGAAGAATATGAAAGGTTACGTTAGTTAATGGTATTATATTAATTTATAATAATTATAAAAAATAATGATTTTTTGTTTAGAGAAATAAAAAAAAACTAAATAATGGATAAATAATAAAACAATCTTTCAATCGTTTGCAAAATATCAACCTCCGTTCTTTTATCCATTTTACAATACTATATATTAATAATAATGTATCGGTTGGTAAAAAAATTATTTTTAAGTATACAGATTATTTTAATAAGAAATAATGGTAAATAAACATTAAATGTGAAACTAAGAAAAGACAATATAATTTTATTCATATGGATTGTTAGGTAAATAAAAAATAAAATATATATTTAGTAGTTAATGTGTAACATTTAGAAATTGAAAGGTACGTACACTAAATGAGATGTTATTTTGAAATTATTTCCAAAGAAAATAATAAATACTATTTTAAATTCTCTCAAAATATAGTATTAACAATTTAAGTTTCTCATTAATTTTTTATCACACATATTTAAATATATTAAATTATCATAAGTATTTCATATATGTATATATCAATTAATAACGTTTAACATAAGAATATGAAAGATTAAATTAGTTAATAAGGTATATATTAATTTATAATATTTAAAATAATAATGAAATATATTTCATCTATTAATGTGATATATAGACTTAAAAAACTAAAAACTAATGTTGTTGTATCATTAGGTGTGAAAATAAAAATTAATAGTACATAAAGCAAAATGATTTTAAGTATATTGATGGTTAACCTAACAAAATAAGCTACAAATACATTGACGAAATACTAATAATTTTTATCACCCTTTACAAATGGACTATTGTCTTTTTTTAAATAAAATTACAAATAAAAACTACTATTCTTAAAAAAATTATAAATAAACAACACATATAATAAATGAGAAGTATACGTAATTTTTTTCCCGAACTCATTACAAACCAGAGTTATGGAGTTTTTCTACAAGAAACATTTTGACGTTTTGTTATGAAAAAATGTCAAACCCCTAATTGAGATGTACTTACATCTATGAATTATCAAATAGAAACCTTGTAAATATGAGTTTCTAGTCAATTCTATACTTTGAGATAGTAACAACACACATGCATATAAAATAGAAATTTCAAAATGCAACATATTGAACTGAGAAGTATTTTAGAAGTTTGTAATATTATGTATTCATGCTCGAGATAAAACAAACACTAACTAAAACCTATATAAACCAACAAAAAACAGATCCACATAATCTACATAACAATAACGTTTTCTACTAACAATTATTCGGAATGCGAATTGAGATAAATAATGCCTCAAAAGCAACGATGTACACGTATGGCTATATCTTCAAATTCTAGCAACCATTGATTGTTTATCACTTTAAGGGTTTGTGGTCAACCTGTAAAAGTTGATTAAAACATATTAGATGAAAAACCAAATTGGAAAGAAAAGAAACTAAATAAACCAACCAAACAATCGCTTTGTAGAAAAAATGTAGATTTTGTAGATTTTTACCTCTCAAGCGTAGGTTGTTCGATGATGGCTACTACAATCCCGACATGCTCTAGAAAAGAACATAGAAGCGTAAAAAAACCTGAAATGTAGAAGATAAAAGTTGAAAAACCATAAGCCAACATATAGTTGAATTGATTTTTACACTCAAGGCTTGACTTGATGCTATCTTTTTGTTGCAACTCACATTACATTATTGAAAACCTGATTTTGGAAATCACCAAGCAAGAAGGTGGTGACTTTATATAGAGGGTGTGGTTTCTCCTTTAATAATGAAGATGACGTTACATAAGATGAAAAGTTTTCAATTTAATGTAAATTAATTCTAATATAGAGGGTGTGGTTTCTCCTCTAATAATGAAGATGACGTTACATAAGATGAAAAGTTTTCTAATTAATGTAAATGAATTCTAATATTGATACATTAAATTAAAATAAAATTAAAAATTGAAAAAATGTAGAAAAAATGAGAGAGTGCCACATGGCAATGCCATGTTTGAGCTTTATATATATATATATAGATTAATATGTCGTTATGAAATAAAATAAAGTAAAAATACATAAATCTTAAACATGAATGACTAATTTGTAACTTTGGATGTTTAACAATGAACAGATACCATGGCACTTGCATCTTTTTTGTGTCACCTATGAGTCTATAATAGAAGTGTCAAATTTGTATCATGACAAACCAACCAATTCATTATCAATTGTATCAATCAGTTGGTTGGTACTATTGTACCAATTTCACAAACTTGGTTGGTATTATTGTACCATACCGATTTATGTGTGTGTATATATATATACTAGTTTTAATCCCGTGTAATACACGGGATAATTTCAAGAAATTAAGTCATGCCAAAAACCTTATATTACAAATATGAATTGTTGTGCTATTGATCTTTTAACATCAATATTATTTTCTATCAAATACATTAATTATATTAAAAAAAGTACAAACTTTATTTATTTTTAATTTAATTCAACTGATATCAAGTTATCAACAACGAAAATATAACAAAGACATTTTATAGATCAAACTATAAACTATCTTTGACTTTAAAATGACGTTAATATACTTTCACATATAAAGAGAAAGGTATACATACAAAAGTGTACTTGGATTGAAATATAATAATGGATACGTTTAACAATAATTTGTTATAAAAATATTAATCAACTATTATATTAAAACTCAATGATTATCTTCATTACATTTAAAATGAAATATTTATTTTCTATTTGATGACGTTTATCAATTAGTTACATGAATACAAATATAAATTATTATATAATGTGGAGAAGAAAACGTAGTTATGCTTCTACTGATGTAGATCAAAAAACTTAAACAAAGTAAATCAGGAGAAAATCAAACCATATGATTTAGTTCATCATAAGAAAACAATGACACAAATTTTCTTACCATTCTTCAAATAATAAAAAAAAATTATGCATGAATGTTCTTCGAAAAAATGGTTGACGAACTTACCTAAGACGTTTGCAAAAAGAGTAATGGAGGAACTTGAAAAATTAAAATGGAAAAGGTAAGGTTTATACGGTTTTTGTTGAATCTGCTTAGTGTTTAAATATCAATTTAGGGAGAGATGGAGATATAGATGACTTCATACCAATAGATAGAGATAAAGTTTGTTATATTTAATGCTTAGTATTTAAATATCAATTTAGGGAGAGAGATAGAGATATAGATGACTTCATACCAATAGATAAAGATAAAGTTTGTTATATTTAATAAATAATTTTGGATAAATTTTTAATAATTTTAAATTTTGAATCAGTATCATGTGTCAACATATGACACATGACACATATGCATATGATGTGGCAATGGCTCACCAGAGCACGACACGTGTCAATGAGTTACTCAGAGCGTGACACGTGTCAATGAGTTACTCTTTTATTATATATAGATATATATTACTTTTAACTATTTAGTAAATAAGAAAAAGAAATCAAAATCAATAAAATACATAATGTATAAAGTATAATCTAATTACTTTAAACTTTAATTAGGCCTTTGATACGGAGGTATGGACCATTGGACTAATTTAAAACTCAACCCTTGACTTTCTAGTTCCTTATTTTCTAGTGTTTTTTTCTCGGATGTCAATGCAAGTATACACCCGACAACTTAACATAGTCGTTCTCTTGTTGAGTTGGACACCTTTGAGACCTAATTTGTATTAATTCATTTAATTGTGATTTAAACTTTTAAGATATTGATACAATACCATAACAATATGTACCAATCAAAAAAGGTCAACACCAAGTAGAATTGGTTGGTAAATGGTAGTATACAATATAATTCTTTTTATTAATTATAACTGGTTGGTATACAGTATTGAAAAAAATATGATAAAAATATGATACGGTACTATGTTCACATGGTGTGTTTATTGAAGACAAAAAAAACATATATATTTAATCTTAAATTTGATGCCTTCATTTAAAAAATATTTTAGGGTGTAGTAATGGTAAATAATTGATTGTTATTGAAAATTATACCATATATAAGAAGAACACATGACGTTTGTTCCATACGAACATAAGTTATGCATTAAAAAATGTATCTTTAATTAAATAAATAATATTTACCCGCAACTAATAATAGTTTATGTGATTTGTTTCAGGTAAATGATGATGAACCATGAAGGAAAATACCGGAATTATTTGATATAAAAAACAGGCGTGCGTCATCTTCTAAAGAGTTTTCATGATAGTGGTCTCGTGGTTATCTAGTATAAGAAAATTGGGAATGTAAGTAAAATGGTCGGATATTCGAATTTCAGGTGAAAGATTGTCTAAGATAACATGTGTTGTTAGTAGGTAATTTTTGTTATAGATTTTAATATGTAGACTTCAAATTATGTTCCATTTATAATATCGTATGTTATATTATAATTTGTCAGTCAACGTTAAACTTGTGAATCCTTAGTTTAAAGGTTAGCATTTCGAACTATTAACGATGGTCAAACAGTGCCAAAGAATGAGCTGAGAAAATATCATGATATGTTAGGTCAACATCTTTCACAACACATCGGATGATTTTACAAGCGTTGATCAACCTTAAAGATGTACACCTACTCGGCAAAAATCTTGGACATGCCACTACTACTCATACTCGAGCTAAACGTGAATTTCAACAATGGGAAACTAGTCTTGACGAAATACTGTGCGTTAATAAAACTTATGCTTAGACACAAGCACCTCTTTGATCGTTACTTAACCATTAACCTAATACAATTTTCACACTTGATGCTCAAAAATAAAACCAATAATAAGTCATCTTTTTGATGATTATTTGGCAATATTAAGATTATTTGGTCTTCAACTTTCAAAAACAATATTTTAAAAATGGGGTTTTTAGTTGAACTGGTGTGATGACCGGTTCAACCACTGGTTCAGTTGGTTCTAAGCATTTTTATATATTTTCCATTTTCCTACATTCATATATATATATATATATATATATATATATATATAGAGAGAGAGAGAGAGAGAGAGAGAGAGAGAAAGAACCAAATGAGAAGTGCTAAAAACACGAAGTAGGTTGAGATCATAGTTGACTAGTCAAAGATTGCGGTTTTGACCGGTCAAAAGCCGCAATCTTTGACTAGTCAAAGTTTGGTTCGACACGATTCACGAAAGGGCAGAGGTCAAAGCCGCTTTTATTGACCGGATAAGTGATGGAGACCACTTCTTTACTTCGTATTTTTTTAGTACTTTTCATTTGAACCTAATACAATAAGTTAATCAACAATAAGTTTTACATTAATCCAAAAACATTAAAAAATAATAATAAGTTCTCAACATAAATTTTTTTAAATCAGATCAACCGGTTTTTTACTTGTTCGATCCATCGTTACAATCCAATTCTTAAAACCGGTTATATTTGACCCAATTCTTACACCGATTCAACAAGACCAATTCAACCTGTTTTTAAAACAATGTCCAAAAATACTTAAATCTTTCTCCTCTCTAGCAAAGCAAACAAAATTGAGAGTTGTAAGCTATCCCCGTTGACTTAGTCAAGAGTTAAATTTTAACCCCACATTTCAACATCTTAACAATTATGTAGGATATAGACGATATTTGAGTTCCAATTGTAGACAAAATATATGTCTATTGAGTATTTTAGGCATTGATGACTTTCATTTATTTAACTGAATCGCTTAGAAAAACATACCATTTCGAATATTATATTGGTTTTTTCCCTTCATATTATACATTTCATAATTATTTTAGATTAATTTAATTGTAAAAAAAATATATAAAAGATAGACAAAAGGTATTTAACTTTTTTTGTGTCATCATCATTGTTATTAAGGCCATCAATAGCGCAATCTTTTGAGCCTTCAAGCCTATTCTGTCACATTAGCGACACATCATATTTATCATAAAGCCACTATAAGCCCTCTAAAACCTTCTCTGTTTAGTATCACAACTCACTAAACCAAATATCCAACACATTAATTTTTTTTTAAAAGAGAGAGAAAGGGAGTAGAGAGAGATAGACAAAAAGGATGAGAGAGAGAGAGAGAGAGCATGGAGCTCAGGCTTCATCGGTGTGGGGAAGCCGATTGTTCGAGCCCGCACTCCTTCATACCAAGATGATCCCCATCCCGCCGACGCCAACGCCGAGCCCCAACACCCCAGCCCACCGAGCCTATGATTGGATCCAATCCGATCCAATCATCCATTGGATGTTGGATTTCTCCAACCGAACCGATCCAATCATCCATTGGATGTTGGAATTTTCCAATCCAATGGATAATTGGATCGGTTCGATTCCATCCACTTGATTTTCTTTTTTGGCATCAAATGGATATCCATTGGATCGGATTGGATCCAACCAATATTAATCGGATTGGATTGAACCGGATCAGATCCATCCGACATCCGATGGATGATCTAATCAAATCCATCCAATGATCCATCGAATGTTTTAAATCCATTTCACAATAATTCATATAATAATCCAATATTCCAATAATTCGTATAATAATCGAATATTTAGTTCCATGCATTCATTTAATAACTATTAAGTAATACTAAAAAGTTAAAACATATAATACAATAACGGTAATTGGATGGGTCATTAGATGATGATTGGATGGGTCCGGTCGGTTGAGATTGGATGGACAATTGGATTGGATCGGCCGGTTTTGGTTGGTTCTAGACTACAATCCAAGAACCGATCCGATCCAATTGGATGTCAAAAAATTTCATCCGATCCAATCCAGTTATAATTGGATATCCAATCATTGTCGATCGGTTTTTAATTGGATCGGTCGATTGTAATTAGATCAGTTGATTGTAATTGGATCGATTGATTTCTGCACACCCCTAGTTACAGATAGCCTTAAGAGTCACCTCCATCCATGTGTGGATGGCTGTCTTCCAACTTGAGTTTACACATCATTTCATGCATGCATGATCTTCATTCATTCTTCAATTCACTATTCAAAGTACGTATTTGAAATTATTATTATTCTTATTACATCATGTTTCTTTTTTTGAGCATATATATATATATATATAGAGGTGGGTTCATACGAAAACAATGTCAAATTTAAAAAAACACGAGGACGATTCTCTACCACACATTTTCGGTTACGGTGGACGCGATCACGTAGGATTAACGCGATTCATGAAGTGTGGAGATGATTAAAGAAAGGTGACTCGGTCAAAGCTGCATTTTTAACCTTTCTCTCTCTATATATGTTTTATTAATATTTGTTTGTTTTCAGTAGGAAAGATTCGGCCCAAAAAGCGGACCCAAAAGTCAACAAACACAATTACGTTTTCTTTGGATAAAAAGCAAGCTTCCTTGTTGTTCACGATTATTTAATTCGTCTTTTCCCTCTTCTTATTGGTTAAGTTCTTCTATGCATGCTTAGGTTTTGTTATTCTATTTTCAATGGCCGTTGATGATGATCAAAGTTCAATACCATCCCTGATCGATGGCTTGATGCCACTCCAGAGAACGATTCTATTATATGCTTTCAAGAACCCCGAAGAAATCCAACAAGTAAAAGAATTTAGTGGTTATGTGTCTGAGCATTCTGCTTATCGTTACGACAAGGAAAATATTGTAACTACGATGACTGGCATGGCTCAGAACTATATCGGCAGCAACAATATCAATCTTCACCACCCATTTGGTAAACATGGCAAATATACGTGCACTCGGCTTTCTTCTATCACCCGCCATCTTTTTCATGAGTCGGATGAACCCCTTCTAAAGGCCTTGGTCGAAAAAGATGGGAAATCCATTCAGCATCATACCTCCTCCTGGTACTTTTTTCTTATTGTGGTTTGATATAATAAACATCATGGTATATTATTGTGCATGTTTTTGCGTAGACCATAGTCACAGAAATCGCTGGAGGGCCCACGATTTTCGTTCTGGTACGTGGTATGAAACGCGTTCAGTTAGATGAAATCGGCATACCAAGGAGATGAAAAATCGTGAATTTTAGAAACCCCATCCGCGTTTCCAAATTGAATGGGAACGGCCACCCAAAATTGTTGGGAATTTTGGCTAGAATAAAAAAAAAGTCTTGGAAGTTTGTCCCACATCGGTGGAACAATGAAAGGTGGAAGGGACTTCAAGCCTATAAAAGGAGGTCCAAGGCTTTGGTTTCAAAGCATCCCAATAAAATACACTTTAAGTATTTTATTCTTTCTTTCTTGTTCTCTTGTTATAGAGTGTAGAAAGTTGTGAGTTAAATCTTTGAGAGTGTGGGTGTTATTGGGTGAGGCTTGAGAGTTTAGAGCTGTGTGATTGTAACAATTTTTCACATAGTGGATTTTCTCTCTGGAGGCCCGTGGTTTTTCTTCGGTTTTGGAGTTTCCACGTAAGTTCTTGTCTTCTTCTTTTTGTCTTTTATTTTTCTCTATATTTGTTCATTGCCTTGGGTTGTTGGGTAAATATTGAGGCCAATTTCCCAACAATTGGTATCAGAGCTCCGGGTTGGAGGAGGTCTCGGTTAGAGAGTTCTTAGTATGCTCTGTGGTCGCAGCTTTGTCTGAGCTTCCACATCAGAAAAGAATTTTTCTTGGTTAGTTGTATACGGTAGAATTGTGTGTGGTAAGAGTACGTGCAGAATTTCTGGGTGTGCTACTCAGGCTAAACGCACCGTTCTAGTATACAATATTGTTTTTGAGGCGTCGATACGATGTCAAAGTATTCAAGTGCAATGAGGTTCGATGTAGAGAAATTTGACGGAAGGATCAATTTTGGCTTGTGGCAAGTTCAAGTCAAGGACGTATTGATTCAATCCGGGTTGCATAAGGCATTGAAGGGAAAACCAGTTTCCAGCGGTGAATCAAGCAGTACTAGTAAAGGCGAGGAAGAATGGGAAGATCTGGATTTGAGAGCGGCAAGTACTATTCGTCTGTGTCTAGCAAAGAATGTTCTTGCAAACGTGCACGGGATATCAACGGCTAAGGAGCTTTGGGAGAAGCTTGAGCAGTTGTACCAGGGCAAAGGCATCTCAAATCGGTTGTATCTCAAGGAACAGTTTCATACTCTACGTATGGATGGAGGTACAAAAATTCAGATCATCTCAGTGTTCTTAACAATGTCGTTTCAGAACTGGAGGCCATCGGAGTTAAGGTAGAAGATGAAGATAAAGCGTTGAGGCTTATATTATCTTTGCCATCTTCCTATGAGCACATGAAACCTATTCTGATGTATGGGAAAGAGACCCTCAAGTTTGCAGATGTTACTAGCAAACTCCTATCTGAGGAGAAAAGATTGGAAGGTAGCAGCATGACTTCATCAGAAGGTACGGTTTTGGTGGCTAGGCACGGGAAGAAGAAGAACTTCGGGAAGGTCACATGCTGGAAGTGCGGAGAGTCTGGGCATGTCAAGAGCAATTGTCCAGGTGGAGTCGGCTCGGCGAAAGGCTCCAAATCAGATGCTGACAATGTCTCCATTCTCATGGGGGACGATGAGTTCTGTTAAGAAATGGGAGAAAACATCCCCATGGTTTGCCCGCTTTACCATGGAAAAGGGATGTGTTCATGTTAGCGGTTCCACGTTTTTACACATATGCATTGGTTTGGCAAGGATGCAGGGTGTGGTGGAGATTATGTCGATGGCTGATGAACTTCCAGGTAAACCAAACGAGGAAGTTGCACCATAAATATTTTCAGCAAGTTTTTGACATGTGCCGAGGTAAAATTCCTAGAATTGATTATTCTAAGTGGTGATACTCTTTTATGATGGAGTATGATAGTTCTCTGTTTTGAGAATTATGATTGTCGGTTCAGACAATGGTTGCCGGTGTTGCAGCGAAGATTTTCTTTTATTTAGCCAAGGTGGAGTATGTTGGGAATTTTGGCTAGAATAAAAGAAAAGTCTTGGAAGTTTGTCCCACATCGGTGGAACAATGAAAGGTGGAAGGGACTTCAAGCCTATAAAACGAGGTCCAAGGCTTTGGTTTCAAAGCATCCCAATAAAATACACTTTAAGTATTTTATTCTTTCTTTCTTGTTCTCTTGTTATAGAGTGTAGAAAGTTGTGAGTTAAATCTTTGAGAGTGTGGGTGTTATTGGGTGAGGCTTGAGAGTTTAGAGCTGTGTGATTGTAACAATTTTTCACATAGTGGATTTTCTCTCTGGAGGCCCGTGGTTTTTCTCCGGTTTTGGAGTTTCCACGTAAGTTCTTGTCTTCTTCTTTTTGTCTTTTATTTTTCTCTATATTTGTTCATTGCCTTGGGTTGTTGGGTAAATATTGAGGCCAATTTCCCAACAAAAATCCCAAAGGTCGGTCATTCAAGATAAACCAAAAGATGTTTTTAAGTTTATGTAATATGTTTTTGAACTTTTAAGTTTATTTAATCAAGTTTTCAAGTTTATATTTTAAGTTTCTAATGTGTTTTAAGTTAAATGTAATATATCAAGAATATATAATATATTAAACTATGATATATTAACCGGTACACCATATTGGAGCGAACCAAAATGAGCCTAGCCCCCCTTCGTACCGAATTTTAGGGATAGCGAATCGCGATCCCGTACTGGAGTGTACCGCGAACTTAGTGACAATGGCTTAGACAATAATATTGTTGTAACAGGTTCATGCCTATAATTCCAATGGTTTTGGTCAACGGAAGCCAAGGGATACGCACAAAGTATAAGCCAAGGGATATCATTGATAACATTAGGCGTCTATTGTACCGTGGAAATTTCGTGCCTATGACTCCATGGTATAAATGGTCCAATGGCAAAGCTTTGAAAGACATAGATGATGATGATGAAGACATGGAGGATGATGATGATGATGACAACAAGAATAAACGTTTTATCACAGCAGCTGATGCCAATAGGGAGATGTGCCGAAGATTATGAGGAACTTTTGAAGGCAACTGTCGGGAATGTGATACGGATCCATATGAAGAAGAAAGCGATCGAGCCAAACTGAAGCAAGCTCGCGCCGCGAAGGTCCCCTCTCGCGCCGCGAGCCGCCTTGCGACGACGTAACCCGGAACACGAAGATCACTCGCGCCGCGAAGCCTCTCTTCGCGTCGCGAGAAGCTGCAGCACCACCTATCCGATTTTCCTGCTTTATTTAATTATCTAGTTTCTATTTTCTAGTTTTCTTAGCCTTCAAGTTAGGATTATTTTTGGTATATTTGGTTTCGTTTCTCTAAATGTTTCCTAGTTTCGTTATATTTCCTAGCCTATTTAAGAACCATGTTGCTAGTTAATTTATAATCAATTCAATTCAGTTTAATCTAAAGCTTTTGCTTGTTTATCAATTACGAATTTATTTCGTTTCTTGGCGTTTCACGCTTGTGAACGTCGTTTGTTTTCCGGGTTGACGTTTGTCGGTCTGTTCCACGTTTCTCACTGCGTCAGTTGGTATCAGAGCACAGAATCCGTATCTCTTTTCCAATTTCGTGATGGGAGATCAACTACGGTTCAATCCGGCGGATATTGAGGCCCTCGCCGCGGCTATCTCCACGACCCTCAATACCACCGTCAACACCGCCAACGAACGCCTCGCTGATCGACTCACCACCACACTCAACAACAACACCACTCGTCTCGCCACTCTCATCACCGGCCGTCCGGGAAGAGACAGACCCGTCAATCCACCACCCCGTCATTGACCAAACCCTAGCGTCCATTCCCGTTCCAGCTCCGAATATGAAAATGATGAGGAAGCCAATCCACCCCGCAACGATCCCGACTACCGGATGAAGGCGGACATTCCCTACTTCCACGGAAACGTTGGCGTCGAAGACTTCCTCGATTGGCAAATTGAGGTTGACCGTTTCTTCAAAATCATGGAGATCCCGGAGCATAAACAAGTCAAGATGGTTGCTTTCCGCTTGAAAAGCACCGCTGCTGTTTGGTGGGATCGTTTAAACCACCCAACGTCAACGACAACGAAAAGGCCCGGTTCGTTCATGGAGGCGAATGAAGCAGTTGATGTCAGATCGTTTCCTACCAGAGGACTACAAGCAAATCCTCTATCGGATGTACTTGGATGCTCTCAAGGTTCCAGATCTGTGTTCGAGTATACAACGGAGTTTATCCGTTTATCTGATCGAAACGAGATAGGCGAGACGGAAGGTCAACGAGTCGCGCGCTACACTAACGGATTAAAGGTTTCTCTTCAAGAGAAAATCGGGCTCCAAACCGTGTGGACTATCGCTGAAGCCTCCAACTTGGCCATGAAAGCCGGGCTAATTGAAAAGTCCGGCCGTAAGACAAATTCGTACCGATATTCCCAAGAACTTAGCGAAAGCTCAACCGGCGCAAAAGAGTTCGATGTCCCTCGCAACACCAACCCTCCTCCCAAAACTCCAACTAGCAACCCGACTGGTGCATCGCAATTGAAGGCAACTCCTCAAAAGAATCCTAATCTATACGCTAAGCCGACGGGAACCAAGTGTTACCGGTGCAGCCTTCCGGGTCATAAATCCAACGAGTGCCCTAACCGAAAAACCGTAGGGTTAGTGGAAGGCGAAGGAAGTGAAGATGATGATTATGACGGTGTCGAGTTTGCGGAAGAGGACCTCTCGGAAAAGATCAACATCGTTGTTCAACGGGTTTTATTAGCGCCGAAGGAAGATGGTCAACGCAACAATCTCTTCAGATCTCATTGTTCGGTCAACAACAAGGTATGTGATTTAATTGTGGACAATGGTAGTTGCGAAAATCTAGTGTCGCAGAAGCTAGTGGATTATTTGAAGTTACCAACAGAGCCGCTTGACACGCCATATTCTCTTGGCTGGGTGAAAGAAGGTCCACAACTTAAAGTATCGCGTACGTGCAAAGTACCTATTTCTATCGGGAAACACTACAAAGAAGATGTACTTTGTGATGTGCTTGATATGAACACTTGTCATGTCCTTCTCGGTCGTCCCTGGCAATACGGTAATGATGTTACATATAAAGGAAAGGACAATGTGATGATATTCCGTTGGGGAGAGCATAAGATCGCCATGTCGCCCGTTTCGCGCTTCGAGAGGAATACCAAAAAGAAGAAAGGGGATTGTTTGATCACTGCTATGAACTCGAGGTCGAGTTCTCTTGAAGTGGAGGAGACTGATACGGATCCATATGAAGAAGAAAGCGATCGAGCCAAACTGAAGCAAGCTCGCGCCGCGAAGGTCCCCTCTCGCGCCGCGAGCCGCCTTACGACGACGTAACCCGGAACACGAAGATCACTCGCGCCGCGAACCCTCTCTTCGCGCCGCGAGAAGCTGCAGCACCACCTATCCGATTTTCCTGCTTTATTTAATTATCTAGTTTCTATTTTCTAGTTTTCTTAGCCTTCAAGTTAGGATTATTTATGGTATATTTGGTTTCTTTTCTCTAAATGTTTCCTAGTTTCGTTATATTTCCTAGCCTATTTAAGAACCATGTTGCTAGTTAATTTATAATCAATTCAATTCAGTTTAATCTAAAGCTTTTGCTTGTTTATCAATTACGAATTTATTTCGTTTCTTGGCGTTTCACGCTTGTGAACGTCGTTTGTTTTCCGGGTTGACGTTTGTCGATCCGTTCCACGTTTCTCACTGCGTTAGAATGAAAAATTCATTCAATAGATCAATAAGTTCAATCTTATTTAATTTACATTTGCTGATTCTTTGTGGCCTTATTGGGAAGCTTCTTACGTTTTGCAGGAATACATTGCTCATCGTCATAATGATGGTACTGTAACTTTCGAAGTTGTCATGTTTCCGGATCAGATGGACAAAGCAAGGCATGAGGAAGGGGGGGGGGGGTTTATAAGAAGTTTGGGTTAACTACCGATTTAGACACAAGTAACATGGTCCTTCTTGACGCGGACGGTAAAAAAAAGAAGTATGGTAGCCCTGAAGAAAGTAAGTATGATTGACACAATATCCATATCCAAATTACTCGGTACAATATATTTATTTTTTTCTATTTTATTCCACTTACAGTCCTTGAGGATTTCATTCCCCTTCGTCTCAAATATTATGAGAAAAGAAAGGCAAGTTTTATATACTTATATAAATTACTGTTTACTCTATGTTTTGAGTGTTGCACATAACTGATTTATGGGTTATATGGATTACATACAATCATCTCGGCTTCGTGTGGTTGGGGAGGCTTTGGTCTAACTGGCAGACAATTTCGATGTCTGTTATTGTTATGATTATGATGATCATGATCATGATGATGAATTGATCATTATGGATGACAAAGAGGATCAAGTGTTGTTTGCTGAGCTTAAGAATCATCCTTATTACTTGCCCTTTATGGGATCTCCAATGCGTTTCGTTGGAAATGGATATCAAGGGCGTCCTCATTTGAAAAATTGACGAACCTTGAAGGTATGCTCTCGTGTGCTTCTGCGGAAGATCTTTGGTCGAGAGATCTTTGTGCCCTTGAGAGACAACTTAGAGATGTAAGTTTTGCATTTTTGTTTTTAGGAAAGATTTTATTTCTTTCCATGTTTCTTCAAATCTTGATCTTTTTTGTGAGTGATCTAGGAAGAAGACGAAGAAGATGAAGCAGAAAGGAAGACGATATGGAGACCGATGAGAATTGAGGAAGAGAGGAGGACGTTTCTTTTTTGGGTGTCATCAATTCTTGATCTTTTTTGGGTGTGATCCAGGTACAAGATGAAAAAGAGGAAGCAAAAACGAGGAAGAGAAGAAGAACCACCTTCTGAGTTTGAGCTTGAGTTTGATTGATGGCAATGATGAAAGGTAAGGGAAGATCATCGGTTCTGAATTTAGATCATCAACCGTGGAGGATGTTGTTTCACTGGTAAGTGGATGTTTTTGGGAGTTACTTTGATATAACATTGCCTTTTAGACTAGATTGTGCTGTTTGGTCTGATTAGTTAATCATAGCTTAATTACTAGATTGTGTGTTGTTTGATTTGATCAGTAATCACATAGCATATGACTTTTAGAGTCATCCATTTATTTGAACACTTTTGGTGGGTACGTTGGAAAACATCAACAACTAACAAGCTTTTAATCATGTTGAATTCATACATCCTCTTACATTTATTTAAGCTTCATAATGGTTCTTAAAATTTAAGCCTCTTAAAAGTTAAAGAAGTTATTTTTAACATAGGTAAAAGAAAAAGAGAACAAGTTTTGATGGGGCTTTAATTAATAATCTTTTGGTTGTTGCAGAATGGTTTGGTTGGTGCAGGATGATTAAAAGGCTCTTATAATGTAGTGCAAAAGGAAATATTGTTGTGAAAAATAACGAAACCCAACTAGCAAAAGGCTTGCTAGTTGGATCCCACTATAAATACAAATACCCCAAGAACAATGAACAATGAACAAAGTTCTTATATCAAGATAATAGCGGAAATATGATCAACGAATGTGAGATAATTAACTAGCAAGTAAATGCAACAATATATGACTATAAAATGCAAGATAAAGCAAGTAAGAGAGACAACGATATTTTTACGTGGAAAACCCGAATCGGGAAAAACCACGGGCGGAGGATGCCGAGAACTGATCCACTATCACTTGATGGTAATACACTTGAGATGTTACAAAGCTTTTACAATGGAGAAAATAACTATGGCGTTCTTTGAGTTCTAAAAGGCTAGATGGAAGAGAAGAAGATGAAATATAGAAGATAGTTGTAATCTTCTATAAGAGGAGGCTGAAAGAAATTTTGGTGTGTCTTCTTCAACTATGGAATCACCTATTTATAGATGAAACAAGCTTGGTGGGTAAGCAAGAAGAAGCTTTCTAGCTTCTTCCCAACAAGAGGTTTCCAAATGAAGATTGGTGAAACTTGTGCTTAAAGCACAAGTAATTGCCTTTTACCATTTTACCCAAAGAGTAAAAACAAAAGTATGGTTTGAGGCAAGCTAGTTTTATCACAAATCTCCACCCTTGACTTAAACCAAGCGATAACGCTCCACCATGTCTTCAATCCAAACAGAAACTCAAAAAGAACAAACTCCACCGATCTTCATCTTCAAGGCAAAAACAATACCCGTAAGCAAGCGATACCAGAGTAATCAAGTCCTCACAATTCAAAACGAATAACAATAGTGGTCCTCCGCCAGAGCGCCCCCGAAGGGCATCAACCCCGACTATCAACACCCACCAAGTCCAAACACAGACTGAACTTGGCTATAGGAAGCGGCTTCGTTAGCATATCCGCTGCGTTGTCGTCAGTACTTATCTTCACGACTTTGAGATCACCTCTCGCTACTACCTCTCGGATATAGTGATGACGAATATCGATATGCTTCGTCCTTTCGTGAAGCATTCGATCCTTGGTCAAAAGAACTGTGCCTTGATTGTCGTAGAAAACCTCTTCGACCTTCAAATCATCACTTAATTCACTAAAGAATCCTATGAGCCAGACAGCTTCTCTCACGGCTTCGCTAACTGCCATATACTCCGCTTCCGTTGTGGACAAAGCGACGGTAGGTTGCAAGTGTGCCCTCCAACTAATGGCACACCCATTAAGAGTGAAAACGTATCCAGTGATTGATCTTCTGTGATCAATATCTTTTCCATGATCGGAATCCACGTAGCCAAGCACCCCCGAAGAATTCCTCCCAAAATGCAAACACAGATCTGCCGTGCCCTTCAAGTGACGAAAGATCCATTGGACAGCTTTCCAATGCTCTTTACCCGGGTTGGCCATATATCTGCTGACCATAGAAACTGCATAAGCGAGGTCAGGACGGGTACAAATCATGGCATACATCAAAGATCCCACTGCACTAGAATACGGCACTCTCGCCATATAGGCGACATCGTCTTGAGTAGAAGGACTTAAAGCGGATGATAGCTTGAAACGAGGTGCAAATGAAGTGTTGACAGGCTTTGCTTCAGACATACTAAAGCGGCAAAGAACTTTCTGAATGTAACCTCTTTGACTAAGGTACAACTTTCTCGCCTTCATGTCACGAATGATCTCCATACCAAGAATCTTTTTTGCAGCTCCTAAATCCTTCATGTCGAATTCTGAATTCAACTGGTCTTTAACTTTGTGAATTTCTTCCATGTCTTTAGCTGCAATTAGCATGTCATCCACGTACAAGAGCAAATATAAAGTCGACCCATCCTCACACTTCTTGAAGTAAACGCAGCTGTCGTACGACGAATTTGACAAGCCGTGTGCGGTCACAAATGGATCGAATCTCTTGTACCATTGCCTGGGAGACTGTTTGAGGCCATAGAGAGACATTATCAATTTACACACGTGACCTTCTTTACCCGGAACTCTAAATCCTTCCGGTTGGTGCATAAAGATCTCTTCCTCAAGTTCACCATTCAGAAACGCGGTCGTGACGTCCATTTTCTCAAGCTCCAAATCATTGGATGCGACTATTCCTAGCAATGCACGAATGGAAGTATGTTTCACCACCGCTGAAAAGATCTCGTTATAGTCAATGCCAGG
Organism: Centaurea solstitialis; assembly: GCA_030169165.1. Classification (NCBI taxonomy): domain Eukaryota; kingdom Viridiplantae; phylum Streptophyta; class Magnoliopsida; order Asterales; family Asteraceae; genus Centaurea; species Centaurea solstitialis. The sequence goes on from CM058040.1 coordinate 45,565,025, forward strand.
AATTTGACTATAACCCTTCGCTACCAACCGAGCTTTATACCTTGGTTTTTCTTCTGGAGTGGCCCCTTCCTTCAATTTGTAGACCCACTTACTTCGAACGGCCTTCTTACCCTTGGGAATGAGAACAAGCTCCCAAGTTCCGTTCTTTAGCAAGGATTCTCTCTCCGCTTGCATCGCCATCATCCACTCATCCGCATCATCTAGCTTCATAGCCTCACTGTAAGAAGTAGGCTCCACCGTACCCTCCATTTCCTCTGCTACATTGACGGCATATGCTACTAAATCTGCTTCTTTGATGTACCGTGCAGGACGCACGATTTCCCTTCTTTCCCTATCACGAGCAATGCACGGTTCGGGTGCTTGTGGCAAAGGTTCTGATGAATAATCATCTTCCACTTGAACACCTGTAGAGGTAGAAGAAGAAGCAATATTTGAATTGTTAGTAACAACCGGGCTTGATGTCTGGGCCACAGGTAGCTTCACCTCCACCGAAGGTTTCTCTTTCGGAGATTCGGAAATGGTCTCGGATGTAGGAGGTGACGAATCTCGCAACATTGAAGATTCGTCAAATGTGACGTCTCGGCTTATAAGGATCTTCTTTGTTTCCGGGCACCATAGTCTAAAGCCTTTAACTTCGTCTTTATATCCAAGGAATTTGCACTTCACAGCTCTCGGTTCTAACTTCCCGTTATCAACTCGTGCATACGTCGGGCAACCAAAAATCTTCAAATCCGTGTAATCGGCCTGTGATTCGCTCCAAACTTCAATGGGAGTCTTCTTCTCAAGAGCAACCGAAGGAGACCTGTTAATTAAATAATAAGTGGTAGAAGCCGCTTCTGCCCAAAATGACTTAGGCATCTTCGAGTTAGAAAGCATGCAACGAACTTTCTCAAGAATAGTGCGATTCATCCTTTCAGCTACACCATTTTGTTGAGGAGTGTGGGCAACGGCCTCGTAATGCCATTCTTTCGACAATAGACATTAAACTCCTCCGAGCAAAATTCCAAGCCATTATCCGTTCAGAGGTATTTCACCTCTTTACCGGATTGCTTCTCGATCATCGTCTTCCGGTCTCTGAATACTTCGAACACATCGCTTTTGCGTCTTAAGAAGAATACCCACACACGAAGAGAGAAGTCGTCGATAATTGTGAGCATATATGAAGCTCCACCATAAGAAGTAACTCGGGTCGGACCCCAAAGGTCGAAATGAATTTAGTCAAGTGGCCCTTTAGTCGTGTGAATGCCACTTGAGAACCAGACCCTCTTCGTCTTGCCGAACACGCAATGCTCACAGAACTGCAAATCTATAACTTTGTGGCCATTCAACAAATCACGTTGACTTAGCTCGGTCATGCCTCCAAGGCTCATGCAACCGAGACGTAGATGCCACAACTTGGTTAGATCACCATCAGACATCTTCTTCGAAGCAACTGCAACGTCACCTGTAATGGTTTGACCCTGCAAAATATAAAGGTTAGCGGTCTTTCTTAGAGCCTTTATCGTGACTAGTGCTCCTCGCTTGACCCTTAATACTCTGTCTTTGCCAGTGAACTCGTAACCCTTTTGATCAAGGGAACTAAGCGAGATGAGGTTTCTTCGGAGTTCGGGAACATAACTCACATCCCCAAGTGTTCGGGTGACGCCATCATGCATGCGAATTCTAATCGTGCCTTTACCAATGATAGGACAAGAAGCATTGTTGCCCATCATTACCACGCCTTCGGGAACTTTCTCATACGTGTGAAACCAACTACGGTGGGGACACATATGAAAAGTGCAACCCGTATCTAGAATCCACTCTTTCGAGGTATTCATGATCCCTTCGGAGACCATCATGACTTCACCGTTGCAAAATCCGACTTCACCGTGCTCAACAACATCAGCTTCCCCAGAGGTACCTGTTGTCTTGTTCTTGGCTTTGTTTTTGGCTTGAAGCTTAAAACATTCGTCCATGGTGTGACCCTTCCGTTTGCAAAAGTTACAAAACTTCCTCGTGTTACCACGAGATTTTGATCTTGATTTGCTTGAAGAACTGGAGTCTCTTTCAAAAGATCTTCCTCTTGCATTTAATCCCTCAGCCCTTGGTTCGTGACCGTGATTAATCTCCTTCATCTTCTCCTTCGAGCTCAAAGCGGTATACACCTCATCAAGAGAGAGGGAATCCCGACTATATATAATATTATCCATAAACGTACCAAAAGATGATGGTAAAGAGCATAACAGGATTAGACCCAAATCCTCATCGTCATACTTTACCTCAAGGTTCTTCAAATCACCAACTATCTCTTTGAATTTAGATAGATAGGCCGTAATTGAACCACCTTCAGATAAACGAAGGGCATATAATTAAGCTTCATATGAAGCTTATTGGGTAAGCTCTTTTCCATAAATATTCGATTCAATTGGACCAAATTTGGTACGACGTTTCCTCTTCTGCAACATCTTGTAAAATATCGTTAGAAAGGTGCAATCTAATCAAGGATTGGGCTTTTAAGTCATTCAATTCTCTCTCCTCATCCGACCAAGAACCGAGCATAAAAGCCCGACCCAAAATACATTTATGTAAACTTTGTTGGATGAGGACATCTCTCATCTTTATCTTCCATAAGGAATAATAGGTATCCCGTTCCAACAAGGGAAGGTCAAATTTCATTGTTGACATTAATGAAAGAACTTATCAAATCAAGAATCTCACAAAACTTCTATCGATCACAAATCTCGATATAAATAACTTGGGCTCTGATACCAATTGTTGTGAAAAATAACGAAACCCAACTAGCAAAAGGCTTGTTAGTTGGATCCCACTATAAATACAAATACCCCAAGAACAATGAACAATGAACAAGGTTCTTATATCAAGATAATAGCGGAAATATGATCGATGAATGTGAGATAATTAACTAGCAAGTAAATGCAACAATATATGACTATAAAATGCAAGATAAAGCAAGTAAGAGAGACAACGATATTTTTAAGGTGGAAAAGCCGAATCGGGAAAAACCACGGGCGGAGGACGCCGAGAACTGATCCACTATCACTTGATGGTAATACACTTGAGATGTTACAAAGCTTTTACAATGAAGAAAATAACTATGGCGTTCTTTGAGTTCTAAAAGGCTAGATGGAAGAGAAGAAGATGAAATATAGAAGATAGTTGTAATCTTCCGAATCGGGAAAAACCACGGGTGGAGGACGCCGAGAACTGATCCACTATCACTTGATGGTAATACACTTGAGATGTTACAAAGCTTTTACTATGGAGAAAATAACTATGGCTTTCTTTGAGTTCTAAAAGGCTAGATGGAAGAGAAGAAGATGAAATATAGAAGATAGTTGTAATCTTCTATAAGAGGAGGCTGAAAGAAATTTTGGTGTGTCTTCTTCAACTATGGAATCACCTATTTATAGATGAAACAAGCTTGGTGGGTAAGCAAGAGAAAGCTTCGTAGCTTCTTCCCAACAAGAGGCTTCCAAATGAAGCTTGGTGAAACTTGTGCTTAAAGCACAAGTAATTGCCTTTTACCATTTTATCCAAAGAGTAAAAACAAAAGTATGGTTTGAGGCAAGCTAGTTTTATCACAAATATAGTGGTTTGGTAATTGTTGAGAATGAAATCGAGGTTCTTAATGATTAAGGGAGGTCCAGGATGCAAAGTCGTTAAGAGGATTTTGGAACCATTAAGAAGAGACAATCTATTTTTTTGCCAAACAATTCACGATTCACATATACCCTCTTAATAGAACACTGTTAAGAGGTAAAACATAAGAAAAATCTGGTCTTGTAACTTTATATGAATTTACATGATAATTTTTCATTGTCCATAATAAACCACTACAAAAAAAGTATTTGTTATACACACTTTTTGAGTCATATATATACGGTTTTAATTGTGTACAATTAAAAAGTCCACACTTTATTGTTGCGTGGAGAAAATTGACGTGACAAAATTTTGTATTATGTTTACACATACAAGCGTGGACAAATCGCTTAATTGTTTACAATTACAAGCATGGACTAATCGCTTAATTGTTTACACTTACAAGCGTGGACTAATCGCTTAATTGTTTACAATAACAAGCATGGACTATTTGCTTAAATGTTTACAACTACAAGCGTGGACTAGTCTCTTAAATGTTTACAACTACAAGTGTGTACATTATGAGAAATGTCACATGTACAAGCGTGGACAAAATGGATAAGAATATTTTTAAAAAAAATTATAGCAAAAAACGTTCCAAAGACGCTCTTACAGCTACAACGTATAATAAACACGAATGATCTGCATTTGTTGTTCGATGCTCGCCATTTCTTTGGGCATTGACTCAAGAATTCGTTCCGGCTTCAAATGCTCGAGAAGTATTTTCCTTCGAAAGTCGGGATTTTTCGGATCCTTAACGTTGAACATTATCCATCTATATTTGAATTCCTGGCCCCCCTTCTTAGAGATAGGGGCTACTTTCTTGTGGTAGTCATTGCGAATGAGCAAGTAGGGGGCGGCAACTAAAGAGGTAGCGAGACTGACCGCAATTGCAGGAATAGGTTGACTTTATTTCATTTTGGTTATGGAAAGTGAAAGTTCTTTCGGATCGGCCCCATTTTTTAAACATTCTCGACTCTACGACGACTCGCAGTGGCGAATCTAGGAATTTTTTATAGTGGGGTCACATTTTAAGGTAGAGTAATTGTTGATAAAGTTGTTTGATATATTTTTAGCCTAAATCCACGATTTCCAAGTATTAAGAGGTTTTTTTGGTCGTTTTCAAGAGATTTTTCACTTTTTTTCGTCGATTTAAGAAACATTTTCGGTTTTTTAATTGATTTTGAAAGTAAAATTTGATTTTATAGCTGGTTTCAATGAATTTTTCTGATTAATGGGTCCCAAATAAAAAATTAGTGGGGTGAAATGAGATAAATTTTAAAAAAACTAATAATTTACATTAAAAAACTTTGTTTTTTCCATTTTAGTGGGGTCCAATGACCCCCTTGCATGAACATAGAATCGCCCCTGGCGACTCGATACGGGTCGTGAGGCATTCGCTTCGTCTCGCAATTCCTCTGTTGGAAAATTAATATAAATATTAATTTAAATTTGAATGGAAATTAAGATGGAGGTTATAGAAAATATAATAATGACCCATTATGGTTGATCTTATAAAGATGGAGGTTATACCAAAAAAATAATGTGTCATAATTGTTGGCTTTTAAAACCTTCTATGAGTTACATATGTGTTATGTATATATATATATATATAGTACTCATAGCTTGAGTTCTATAGAGAGAGATATGCAAAATGTGAGAGACACATATGGAAAAGTAACTACATGGAAAGCCAAACACACGTGAAAAACCAAAACATATATTCTAAAATTCAGGCATGATAGTGAAGTCCGACAGAACTTGATTATGTTTTGAGTCGTTGTATCCTGGGAAATCGACGCACCGGTAGGGGCGAATCGGTTTTAAGGAAACCGTGTATAACACGGGCCTCAACTCATTACGTGGGTTTGTTCCCATCTCTCTTTATTTCTTGTTTTTCTGTTTTGGTGAAACTATTTTCCTACAATCTTAAACCGATTCCAATCTTTCTTTGTTTCACCAATCGGTTGGTAACCTTCTGTTACATTTGTTTTCTAAGTGAAAATGGGCAAGAGTAAGTGTTATTTTGAAAAAAATAAAACTATTAGTTTTGATTATTGTAGAAGATGAGTTTGTATATATCAACCTTCATTGTTTTCTTCTTCTAAAACCAAGAAAAGAAATGATATGTTTGTTTCTCTTATATTTTGTTATCGTTTGAAACAACGAAATTATGTTGATTTTGGCAAAATGTCGGATTGTGAAACCTAAATAGAAATCTGAATAGTTAGTTGTACGATGTGTTTCGAGATAAATACATCTATGCTGCCTAAAACAATCGTTGGATTTGCAGTATGTTTGCATATGTTAAAATTGTTAGTGCACAATATTTAAGCAACTCTTTGCTTATTTATGCACAAAATTTATAAGTGGAAGAAGTTCATTTATAAAATGCAATATCTTGTTTTAAGTTCAAATGTTTGTTCATAACCTCTTTTGATGTTTATAAGAGTGAAACTTTTATAAATACAAGTGTGCATTGTTTTCTTTTATGGGAAACAAAATGGTGCATTGTTTTCTTTTGTGGGAAACAAAATGGTGCATTGTTTTCTTTTGTGGGAAACAAAATGGGTAACGCCGATCTTAAAACTAGAATATCCTTGCGAAAGGGATGATGTTTGGTTTTCGGAACCAAATGTCACGTGAGTGTTTCAAATGAAATATGTGGTACTTATTAATGATGGGTGCTTAAAACTGATGGATTTTGGAAAAGTCGAACAATGATTTCTACAAGATTAATGAAAGAATATTGTTTCTAACAGTTTATAGATACAAGCAAATTGGTTAAAGATGGATATTTTTGGCACTCCATATTGAGGGAGGGGCTTTAATTGTTAAGACAATTGGTGTCTTGGACAAATGATGCATCCAAGTTGAGATGTAAAAGTCTTGATATGGAGATTTCAAAAAGTGGAAATTTTGTATACATAAACTCCAATTGTTATGCGATGGGATTTTGGCTTTGCAAGAAAATAAAATAGCTTATCTATTTCATTGTTAAGAAATGAGTTTGCTATAATGTGGCATTTTGTCGTAACCAAAATTTGGATAAATTTTGATCTCATGTCAATATTTTCTTGATATTAAAGTGGGTTTTAATGTAGGTTTAGACCCCAAATAATATGATAGTCGATCAAGAATATTTTGATGAGTAAATATATTTTAACTATGCATCTTTAGTAAGTCAAATAAAATGGCAAGCTTATAGAATTTTATTCTATGGAAAGATGAAAGGTATAGATCACTGATTTTGTAAAGAGATCATGGTGGTGAATATGTTGATTCTTATGATTTAGAAGTAAGATATACGTCAGGTTATCGGCTTGCAACTTCTAAAAGTACACCAATGAGAAAGAAAGGTTGAGTACCTTGAAATGTGGGGTAACTTACATTTGAAAAAAAATGATGTGATAATTAATTCGTTTAATTGTTTGTCGGTTACGAATTAATTACGTCAGTTACGAATTTTGATTTTAATTCGTTTAACTGTTTGTCGGTTACGAATTAATTACGTTAAATACGAATTTCGTTTTTAATTCGTTTAACTGTTTGTCGGTTACGAATTAATTACAGGTTAAAACTTCAGTTTTAATTCATATAATTGTTTGTCAATAATGAATTAAATGTTTCGATAATAATTCGTTTAATTACGAATTAACATTTTTAGTTTTAATTCATATAATGAATTAAATGTTATAGAACAATATATACATATATACACGCATTTAAGTTGGAAAAATTATAAATCAACTCTAAATAGGCTCACCTATTTGGATACAATGTCTAGGAAAGATATAGGCGGATTGTTTTCTATTCTAATGAGGTCGTGTTTTTAAATGCTTTTGAGCATACCACCCTCACCGTCTTTCCTGGTTGTGTTCAAGTAGAGCTACCGAAAGGGGTTGAGTAAATAATAGTTTCCCTGAATGTGTTTATATACTTGTATATATTTTGGATTTAATTCAATAATTGTTTGTTAATTATGAATTAACCATTTCGATTATAATTCGTTTAAATACGAATTAACCATTTCGGTTTTAATTCATGTAATTGTTTGTCAATTATGAATTCGTGATTGGTTATAGAATGCCATGATATCAACTGATAGCCGAATCCAATAAGTTTCAATCTAACTTGTCGTATGAGTTTTAATGAAAGATATGACAATAAGCAAAAGATCTCAAACATATGTTATCAAGTGTGTGACCAAAATGAGACTCTAATGTAAGAGTATCAAAAGTTTGGCCAAGTCATGATCAAGTATGATGATATACCGATCATTGAATGTGGCTACTACAACTAGGATCCTAGAGTTTTGGATGCCTAGGTTGTTACTTATTGAAAGTTGTGATTAAGCTCATTGGTGGTGACAAGAACACTCATGTGTGGTGCATTGACAAGAACATCTGGCCAATGTTTTTGTGAATTCATCAACATATGTGTGTGTTCTTGATATAACTTAAATCGTATTGATTAGTGCATAGTCAACTACTCTTTTCATGACAAAAGAGAATACACTAGTCAATAGAATTGTTTAATTACATTAGTTGTATCAACTTATGCGAAACAGATCGAGTAGATACTCATATCATTTGAATCAAGATTTGTGCAAATGATTCATGTATGATTTTGAAGACTCCAAGCAACCAGTTGGTTGGTGGTCACACTTGGAAAGACTTACAAATCTAGAAATCCTAAGCTATGATATCTTAACGATGAAAAGGGATAGTCACTAGATGACATTACATGTAATTATACAGTGATGGGATATCAATGCTCAAAGATGAGTACTTGGGTTTTGGATTTTGTAACTGAAAATTGAAAATCACATTAACTAGAGTTAATATGTAACTGAAATTCAGTTTTTGTAACTGAAATGTATTGAAAAACATAGTTAATATGCATCAGACGTTATGTAACTGAAAACTCAAATTCAGTAACTGAAATATGTTGAAAAGAATACTAAAACATATTAACATTGAAAAGCATATTAAGTTAATATGCTTATGTTGGGAATTGCAACTACTAGAAATTTGCAAATTCACCAAATGAATGTGAAAACTGGTCTTCTAAATGAAGATTTAGAAGAAGAAATTTATATGGAGAAGCCTAAGGTATTCGTTGACCAAGGTAAGGAGAACAAGGTGTGTAAACTTGTTAAGTCCTTATATGGCCTAAAACAAGCTCCAAAGCAATGGCATCAAAAGTTTGATCAAGCCATAGTGGAAAGTGGTTTTAAAGTAAATGAGTGTGATACGTGTGAAAGACACCGCTCATGGTTTTGTCATCTTGTGTTTATATGTTGATGATATGCTTATCATCGGTAGTGATGACAAAATGATAAGGTCCACGAATGATATGTTGAAATCAAAGTTTGACATGAAAGACATGAGTTTATCAGACGTGATACTTGGAATCAAGATCACAAGAACTCAAGACGGTCTAGTCTTAAGTCAAATACCTTATATGGACAAGATTCTTGAGAAATTTAATCAAGGAGACACTAGTATAGCTAGAACTCCGATTGACACTAGTCAACATTTATCCAAAATAGTGAAGATAATGTTGCACGTGGAATACTAAAGAATAATCGGCAGTCTGATGTATCTTATGAGTTGTACCAGACCTGACTTAGTATATGCAGTAAGCAGGCTAAGTAGATACACTAGTAATCCAAGTGTTGAACATTGAAAGAATATTACTAGATTGTTAAGGTACTTAAGATACATAAGAAAATATGAATTGCACCATGGAAGATATCCAGCTGCAATCGAAGGATACAGTTATGCAAATCTGATATAAAAGATTTCAGGTCCATAAGTGGATATGTGTTTATACTTGGAGGTGCGGCTATATCTTGGAAATCATCCAAGCAAACTATTATAGCCAGATCCACAATGGAATCTAACTTTATCGCCCTAGTTAAATGTGGCGAGGAAACATAATGGTTGCGTCAGTTTTTAGAGGATATTCCCAAATGGCCTAAGCCGGTAACGACCATTTGTATACATTGTGATAACCAATCAGCAATTGGTAGAGCTCAAAGTACAATGTATAATGGGAAGTCAAGGCACATTAGACGCAAACATAATATGATAAGACAACTACTCTCTACTGGAGTTATCTCGATTGACTATGTGAAGTCAAAAGATAACATTGCGGATCCGCTTACGAAAGGCCTAAGTAGAGATTTAGTTTATAAATCGTCCAAAGTAATGGGACTGAATCCCTTGAATGAATAAATTCATGCAAAGGAAACCTTACCCAGAAGACTGGAGATCCCAAGATCTGAGTTCAAAAGGACAACCTAGTTGTATGAATGTGGAGAGTCACTGTAGGGGGAGTTAGTAAACTTCAAAGACAGTGAAAAATGAGGATAAGCGCACAGCTTTTAATGATTGATAATCACCTATGAGAAAGAGAAGTGGGGTCGCTTCGAAGGGAATTATAGGTTATACATTCCTAAAGCTTTCTCTGAACCAGGCAGTGTTCATGACCATAACGAACCCAACTATGAGGACTTTATCATGTCAGGAAGAATCTTGTGTGAAGTGTGTTAACGTTTACACAAATGGCAAAACAGTTCAAGAACATCGCGTCTACTAATTTGCTAGTAAACTAGACATGTTTCATAAGGGAAGGTTCAAAGGTTAACGCCTACCTATCCTTTGCAAGATTCCGACATTGAATTTGAGAATCATGATATATGAGATGTCTATAATAATTTCCATTCATGTGGGGGATTGTTGGAAAATTAATATAAATATTAATTTAAATTTGAATGGAAATTAAGATGGAGGTTATAGAAAATATAATAATGACCCATTATGGTTGATCTTAAAGATGGAGGTTATACCAAAGAAATAATGTGTCATAATTGTTGGCTTTTAAAACCTTCTATGAGTTACATATGTGTTATGTATATATATATAGTACTCATAGCTTGAGTTTTATAGAGAGAGATATGCAAAATGTGAGAGACACATGGAAAAGTAACTACATGGAAAGCCAAACACACGTGAAAAACCAAGACATATATTCTAAAATTCAGGCATGATAGTGAAGTCCGACAGAACTTGATTCTGTTTCGAGTCGTTGTATCCTGGGAAATCGACGCACCGGTAGGGGGCGAATCGGTTTTAAGGAAACCGTGTATAACACGGGCCTCGACTCATTACGTGGGTTTGTTCCCATCTCTCTTTATTTCTTGCTTTTTCTATTTTGGTGAAACTATTTTCCTACATCGTCTTCGTGCAAAATAGTAATCAAGCCAAGATGTAAGTTAAAAACTACCTTACATTAAGAACCAAAACAGCTAAGTGCATCATCATATAACAGAGATTTTATACCTCCTTTTGCCCCCATATAGATTTGCGACTTCTGATAACTTCAGCAACTTTAAGTTGCTGGCAAAATTGACAATAACGAAGCCTGTTACGAGAATATATACCACAGTTAGTACCACAAGAAGAGGGGCAAATTTGCAAAAAAAAAAAAACGGCTAAGAAGAAGCATATAATAAAGGCCAAATAACATATAGTGATCCGCTAACCCCAACCCAACCCCTCTTCTCTTGCTACTTACAAGCTCCGTTTACTAATTAACTAAATGCAGGTAATGACGAAATTTACTACAAATTCTGATGGATTTTCAAGATCACATGAGAGAAACTATTCCGCTAATAAACAACTAACATCTATATTCCTATCTCCAAGCCAGAGACTTCAATATGTACTACATAAACTAGAAATTGGCAAATAGCTAGCTATACCAGAATACATATTTAAACTAGAAAATTACAATCCCTGCCTTAAAGTCATATGAAATGAAGTCTACAGTTTTCTTCAAAAGTGGTAGAAAAGTGGTAGACTTGGCATCAAAACTCAAAAGCATATCCCATAATTTGGATGAAATTGGTTATTGTTCCATTCTCCTAATTATCACCTAAAATGGTACAATTATTTACAAACGGTTTTGAAGTGCTCACGATGAAAACAACCAGAGCAGTGAACAACTTACGGAATTGTTGTTTATAATTATCGAAGTGGAAGAAACGACCAGAGCCATGAACAACTTACATCAAACAGCGCTCAAATAATTGATCACATTAATTCTTTTTAGGCCACCCGTAGATATATATACAATCCCTATCTAGGGTGTCCAGAAAAGTATATACATCCAAAAAAACAAAAAAACTTTAACTAATCACATTCTTTTTAGGCCACCCTTAGCATGCCTCGGTTAAGGGAGCGGCTTAGGTGGGTTCGGCGGATACCATGGTACTTGGCCTTCAGGCTTCCAACTTGCACTCTCTCTCTCTCCTCCCTCTTTCTCTCTCTACATGTATTATATTTAAAATAATAAAAAAGGGTATGAGATGTTGGTGGTACTCCACTTTGAAGTGTGACAGAGGGTATGAGATGTTGGTGCTACGGATGATGGTCTTAGAGGAGAAGGGCTTCTGAATTCTGATCAAGAACTTATTCCAGCATTCTCGGAATTGAAACGACGTAAGCTTGTGAAGAAATAAGCAAAAGATCATAAGATCGCTTTATTCCAATGGTTTTCTGAATCAATGGTGAAACTGGAAAACTATGTTAATGGAAAAGTTAGGAAAAATTGCAGGTTCATCAACACATAATTAATCAAAGATGGTGGTTGTATTCTTAATTAATTAATTAAAACTAAAAAGATTTGTTTTATTTTCATGATAATGATGATGTACAAGAAGTGGTGAAACTCAGATATATATTTGTTACAAAGGTTTTGATTTGATTTTATATTCTTGTTAAAGATGTAAAGGGGGCAAATTTTATATATATATATATATATATATATATATATATATATATATGTGAAACTGTTTTATTGAAATATATATGTGCTACTTAATTGTTAAAGATTAGAGTCTCCAAAACTTAAAAATGGCCCTGTCTCGGATTTACGTTCTGTTCTTGTAAAATGAGAGAAAAGAAAAGAAAGGGATAGAAAAGAAAGAAAGAGAAAAGAAAGGAAAGAAAAACTATTTCTTTTATCTATGTTCTCGAAAGGGAAGAAAAATGAAGGAATAAAATGAAAGGTTTTTCTTTTCGTCAAGTAGCACGTTTGGACGATGAGCCTCTATTCGTGAAACAATCATCTTCATATGATGGATTTCTTGTTTTTTCATACTTTAGAAGTTTTCATGTTTTATAAGTGATCGATGGAAAAGTAACGAACCTGCTACATCGATACTCAAGTGCCCCTCCTAAAATAAGTAATCTCGGGTTTGTGTATTGTGAAGTTGTTCGTTTGTGTTTTATATTCTTCGTACAAACTACACCCATAACAAAATAACGGGTTACACTTATGGCAGTTGTACGAAGATTCGGAGATTTGGGTCTCACATTGGCAACAGATGTTATTACAATCACTGCTTCCCCAAGAAAATTCAAGATCTAACCTTTATCAAACAAATCTAGTTGTAATTAAAAGACTAACAAAGACTTGATTGATCAAACCCCAAAGCTAAAAAAGAAGATGGGTTTTTGGTTGTTAAAGCCTTTTATAAAAGTATAATAATGTGTTTCCTTTGTTTTGTAAAAAGGGAAAGATTGATTCATCCTTTGGAATCACAAAAGCTTCTTTAAGAAGTATATTTACACTATAGCACAATAAATGAGATATTGAAGACAAAAAATACTTTTGATTTTCCTAATTAATATGAAAAGAAAAATACTAGGAGACCCTAATCACAATTGGACACACATGATTCAGAGCTTAATCACCAAAAAGAAACAAAAGCTCTGGATCAAACTTATCCTCTTAATAAAAAAGCTAACCAACAACCCACAAAAGGACTAACCCTTATCACAAGATTCCCTTAACCGAATGGTAAAAAAACCAACAAAACAAAACAATGTGAAAGCTTAATGTTATTTATATGATCTCACATGTCTTAAAAAAACAGTTTAATCTCACATGATCTAAAATATGTAAAACCTCTTTAAAACCTTGAAGCTCAAACAAAATTTAGTGGCAATATTGTGTATAAGATGTGCAAGATTTCTTTTTTAACGAAAGAACAGTAATTTTTATGAAAATTTAAAGAGAAATTAATTATTATACCCTTTTTCAAAAATCAAATTCATCTCCTAGGATCTTACCTTATCTCCCAATTTTCCCATATACCCCAATCTCCCCCTATCAAATTCACCTCCTAGCTAAGCTCCTACCCATATACCGTGCTCTCTGTTCTACCCTATCCGGCAATCCCTAATAGCGATGGATGTAAGGATGAACCGATTATAAAAAAAGTAAATCAATTGAATTAAAATGGGAATGAAATATTTTATCTTTTAGCATATCATATTCAATCCAAATGAGGATCATTTAGCAATACCACATCACATGGGATAATACCATTTAGCTTGAAGAAAAAAGATGTAATTGATATGACTATAATTATACATGTAGTATATAGTAGTATCAAATTAAAACTATTTTTTTAAGATATGTAATTATAAGAAATGATCAAAGTTTTCAAATACAATTTAAAAGAGTCATTATATAGACTTTTAATATATATGATAAGTTGATAACAATTAAATGAAAACGAATATTCCCATGTTTATTTATTTATTTGGGATCTTTACCATTTTTATATTTGGTTTTCAGAATTATCACATGCCACAAACAATTCGATTGTCCAAGGAATATGATGAGTTTTTGGAATGTATATTTTAATATTGTTCGAATATCAAAATTGATTTCGTTATGTATTTAAATCCATAAACCACGTGAGGATAAACTTATTTTTTACTATTCCTTTATAACAATTTGGGTTACATAAATAGAAAGGTGTATTTGTGAGTTTATATATAAGCTATACCTTATAATTATTAGTTATTTTTCTACTCTAGCATAAGTGTTTATATTTTAACTTAAATTTGTTTAAAAATAGTAAATCTATTTTCTTTAATTCTACCTTTGATTATGTGATGTAGAATATTTCCCTTTTTAATAGGGGTTTTTAATTAATTAAAATGCATAATTGTTATATATTTCTAAAATTATGTGTCATTTGTTTTAGGGATATTTATTTTACAATAGAAGACAACTAACAACTTTAATGATTTTAATCTGATTGGAAGGTTATATGGTTAACATATTGCTTCGGGTTTGGATTAAATTAAAATTTTAAATCATATCAGAACGTGAAATTTGTCTAATCTGCATAGCATTATGGATTTGATTTGGATTGTCTTACAAAGGCTCACCAAATAGTAGTTGTGATTCATGGCTTGTGTAGTTGTTGTGTTTTACGATACGTGAAGTCTGTGATAGGTATGACTGAATATGTTGTTTCTATACAACGATAAATAGTTTTCTTACCTTTTTAGTGCTTTGTCTGTTAGTTTTTTACTATATAACTTAATTTAAATTGTTTAATATAAATGACTCTATAGTAAATAGCAGAAAATATACGTTTACAAACACAGATATACACACACATACACGTAAATAATATTATATGTATATATATATATATAGGTTTAGGTTCAAATGTGAACTCAATTTTGGTTGTGAACGTGAAGACAAATCTTAGCCATACATCTTCGGTTACGGTGGACGCGATCATAGAGGATTGACGCGATTCATATGCGAGGGTGAAAATTATTAAACGAGGGGACCCGGCCGAAGCCGTTTTTATTGACCGGATGAGTAGCTGAAATTTGTTCTCATGTTCGCAACCAAAATTGAATTCACATTTGAACTTTCCACTATACATATAATATTATACTAGTTTTGATCCCGTGTAATACACGGGATAATTTCGAAAAATTAAATCATGCCAAAAACCTTATATTACAAATATGAATTGTTGTGTTATTGATCTTTTAACATCAATATTATTTTCTATCAAATACATTAATTATATTAAAAGAAACTACAAACTTTATTTATTTTTAATTTAATTCAATTGATATCAATTTATCAACAACGAAAATATAGCAAAGACATTTTGTAGATCAAACTATAAACTATCTTTGACTTTAAAATAACGTTAATATACTTTCACATATAAAAAGAAAGGTATACATACAAAAGTTTAATAATTTATTATAAAAGCAACTTCGTCACTTTCGTGTACCCATCGGACGGCAGCCCTTTCGGGGAATATTAATTAACTATTATATTAAAAATCAATGATTATCTTTATTATATTTAAAATAAAATATTTATTTTCTATTTGATGACGTTTATCAATTAGTTACATGAATACAAATATAAATTATCATATAATGTGGAGAAGAAAAACTTATGCTTCTACTGATATAGATCAAAAAACTAAAAAAAATAATCAAGCAAAAAACCATAAATCAGGAGAAAATCAAACCATATGATTTAGTTCATCATAAAAAAACAATGACACAAATTTTCTTACCATTCTTCAAATAATTGCAAAAACAAATAATAAAATAAATTTTATGCATGAATGTTTTTCGAAAAAATAGTTGACGAACTTACCTAAGACGTTTGCAAAAAGAGTAATGGAGGAACTTGAAAAATTAAAATGGAAAAAATAAGGTTTATACGGTTTTTGTTGAATCTGCTTAGTATTTAAATATTAACTTAGGGAGAGAGATAGATATATAAATGACTTCATACCAATAGATAGAGATAAAATTTGTTATATTTGATAGATAATTTTGGATTAATTTTTAATAATTTTAAATTTTGAATATGTGCATATGATGTGGCAAATAGTAACCTTGAAAAATTAAAATTGAAAAGGTAAGGTTTATACGGTTTTTGTTGTATCTGTTTAGTATTTAAATATCAATTTAGGGAGAGAGATAGAGATATAGATGACTTCATACTAATAGATAGAGATAAAGTTTGTTATATTTAATAGATAATTTTGGATTAATTCTTAATAATTTTAAATTTTGAATCACTGCCATGTGTCAACATATGATACATGACACATATGTATATGATGTGGCAAATAATAACCAGAGCGCGACACGTGTCAATCAGTTAAGCAGAGCGCGACACGTGTCAATCAGTTACTCTTTTATTATATATAGATATTTTAGTCATCTAATAGTTGTTAAAATATATGAAATTGAAAATTGATAATTTTTTTGTCGAAAGATTCGGATTTCCTGAATGATATTAAAACTGGAGGGATTCAGAAATAAAATACGTTTTGATAGATTTATTTGTAGGGTTTTAAAAAACTCATTATTTATAAATAATCTATAAAAATAGTTAGATTATAAAGATGAAATCTTTAAATTAAAGAATATCAACAGAAGGGTTTTAAATAACATTAATTTTCATTATTTATAAATAATGTATAAAAATAGTTAGATTAAAAAAGATGGAATCTTTAAATTTCAATAATATCAACAATAGAATTGCAATAAAATCTAAACACGATAACTTATATCTATTTTTAATATTATAAATAATTAAAAAAACTATTTAATATTAGACTCATTTTGAAGGTATCGTCGAGACGATTATAATGATGTAATTTGTAGCAAAGAAAAACAAAAACTTAATACTTTTTAATTCATATATATTATTTACGTTAAAATGATAAGGATGTAAAATGAAAAATGAAAAACTAAAGGATAAAAAGTAATTTAATCAAATAATTTTAAGGATACAAAATATAAATTTAGGTAAGTGAATTTTGAAAAATATTTTTTCCATATTTGTTAGTTATGTATTTATAGTATTAAATAGGGCTTAAAAAAAATAGAAATAAATTATGACATCATCATTTGATAAATTTTGTTTAATTGACCAATAAAATCACCCAATTTCATTTTGATGACATCAGCAAAAACCTTCTTTTAATATATATATATAGATATGAGATAAAAAAAACTCATGGCCAAGCTTTGACTCATATGGCTTGAAGTTTGGCTTATCATGTACCTTATACCATTTTGGAATGTATATTTTAATATTGTTCGAATATGATGAGTTTTTACACTAAAATTAAGTCTAATTGTTTAAAAATGTTATATCGACATGATATGAGAATAACATCATAATGACAAAAATAATTGTTGAATATTTACATAAACATCTGATAATATATATATATATATAGGGGTGGGTTCAAATACAAACCACTTTTTGGTTGTGAACGTGAGGACAACCCAGAGCGTGCCACGTGTCAATCTGAATTTTCTACGACTAAGTTTATTCATACTGAATAACACTATTATTCAGACTGAATAAGCCTAATTCAGCATGAATATAGCTTAGGGGCTGTTTACCAAATCTTGTCTGTCTGTCTGTATGGATAAACTTGTCTGTTTGGATAAATTTGTCTGTCTGGATAAATTGAAGCTGGTGTTTACCTTTTTATCTGAATCATCAGTCTGAATGTCAAAAATGACAAATTTACCCCTGACTAAAATAGGCTGTTTTATAAATTGACGTTTATTTATTAAGCAAAATTATATATCTGAAATTGAAGAAAGATTATTAATAATATAAATGATTATTTTTCTCTTTAATACCAATATTAAATTGGCAAATTGATCACAAATTGAAGAATGGTAAATAGTAGAAAAACCAGGTAAACATGTGTTCACCAAGTAAACCATCAAAAAAGCCTAGGTTGAAGTTTTCCAAAAATTGCAAATAGGTAAAAAAAAAACAAACCCACATGAGGAAAATCCAAAAAAGATTGGTGAGAATAAATTCTAAATTTGAAGAAACATCAGTTGATGTTTGGTGATGTAGTGGAATTCATACACGTAATGAAAAAAAGGCAAAAACCCACATTAGCATGAGAAAGAAGTTTGAAATTAGGGTTTTGTACTTTCGGGTATTTGTTAAGTTCTTGATGATGCGTCTATTTTGGTTAGGAGATGCACAACTTCAATTTCTGGAAGGAGATAAACAATTTTGATTTCAAGTTTCAATCTCTGGAAGCCTAGAAGGAGATGCAGATCTCTTTGGGGGAGAGAGAGTGTGTCATTTTCTTTTTAGAAAGGCTTGTTTTTATTGTAGGGGTAGAGAGGTAAAATTTAAGGTTGAATGGGGACAAGAGAGCTAACCAAGCTGTGCGAATAAGCTTGTGCATTTTCAATTAAGTCCTAAGTAAACATGTGGTGGTGGCTGTGCGAATAAGTTGATAAAGCCAATAAGCCCATTAAGCCATAAGTAAACACCCCCTTAGTCGTAGAAAATTCAGGGTGACACGCACGACTTGTCCTCGCGACTTAGCCTTATTCAGTATGAATATAGCGTTATTCAGTATGAATATAGCGTTATTCAGTATGAATAACACTAAGTCGCGGGATTTATTCAGACTGAATAACACTAAGTTGCGTAAGTCAAAATGCCACGTGTCGCGCTCTGGGTTGTCCTCACGTTCACAACCAAAAAGTGGTTTGTATTTGAACTTTTTTTTTCTCTCTCTCTATATATATATATAGAGGAAAGTTCAAATGTGAACCACTTTTTGGTTGTGAACGTGAGGACAGTCGAGAGCGTGACACGTGGCGGAGACTAGTCAATAAAGGCGGCTTTGAGTGTGGTCCCCCACCTTTAATTCAATGTCCTCCCATGAATCGCGCCTAGTCATCTGTCGTGAAGCTGACGTGGCGCCTAGTCATCCGCTACGTGTCGCGCTCTCGGCTTTCGTCACGTTCACAACCAAAAAATGGTTCACATTTAAACCCACCCCTATATATATATATATATATATATTATATTTCAATCAATAACTCATGATATACTAGAAATACCATGGTTTTTAAATTAGAAACTCGAGAGATTTATTACAAGTTAGAATATTTGATCAAAATATAAAATAATTTTTTCATCAACTAACTGTACAAAATTCACAAGCTTTGAAAAAAAAAAACATATTGAATTTTGAGGTTACATAAAATAGTTTTACCATAGAATTCTTAGTCCTTTTTTTCCCAAAACTTCTTTTTGTAATATCTTAAAAAGAAATAATGTATTTCAACATAATTGTAAGAAAAAAAAACATTATTAACTTTTTCCCAAAACTTCTTTTTGTAATATCTTAAAAAGAAATATTGTATTTCAACATAATTGAAAAAAAAACATTATTAACTGCAAACTGTAAGGATACCAAACTAAAACCAAAAGGTGAATTTTACTAATACCAAAAGGTGAATTTTGCAAAATAATTCAAAAGCAGAGGATTGAAAATATCAGAAGAGAAAAGATAAGGTACCTTGCTGAAAAATTACAGGTTACGCTTTCACGGGGATGGAAATGCTGATAACTGGAAAGAAGAGGGGCCTTATTGAAAATATTATATAAAAATTAACATCTTTATAGAAAATGGTCCCGGCGGGGCTCGAACCCGCGACCTTCGGCTCATAAGACCAACGCTCTAACCAACTGAGCTACGGGACCTTCACGTTATAATATTCGACAATTAATTATTTATATTTATAAACATTTGTTTTTTAATACACAAATCAATAATTTTATTTTTTCAGTTTTACAAAATAAAAGAATTATCTTTTATTTTTGATCTATGCTATCATGTGCGATTTTAAAAAAGAATTATCTTTTATTTTTGATCTATGCTATCATGTGCGATTTTAATTTAAATTTGTTTAATTGATAGAGATATTCAATAATATTGGTAAATGATTATAACTTAGTTTGGTAATGGTCCAAAACACCTTTCTAAAAACATATTATAACTTAAATAAAAAAAATTTCTATCTAGAGAGGCTTATATAGTTATACTTTGAAACATGTTATTTTAATTTTTAATAAGAATAGACATTTACATGATAATTGTCATTACCATTTAAATACTTTTGTAAATTATATGTTATACGACAATTGCCATTATAATTGCTTATTACAATAGATATTTTAGTTATCTAATAGCTGTTAAAATTTTAAAAATTGAAAATTTCATATTCTTTTATCAAAAGATTTGAATTTCGTGAATGATTTTAAAACTGGAGAGATTCAGAAATAAAATATGTGTAGTGTTTTGATTTGTAGGATTTTAAATAAAATAAAATATAATTATTTATAAATAATCTACAAAAATAGTTAGATTAAAAAGATGAAATATTTAAATTTCAAGAATATTAGCAATTGAGTTTTAAAAAAATAATATTTCATTACTTATAAATAATATATAAAAATAATTAGGTTAAAAAGAAGAAATCTTTAAGTTTCAAGAATATGAATAATAGAATTGTAATAAAATCTAAACAAATTAATTTATATCTATTTTTATAACTGGAGGGATTCAAAAATAAAATATGTAGTGTTTTTTATTTGTAAATTTTAAATAAAAAATTAATTACTTATAAATAATCTATAAAAAAAGTTAGATTAAAAAGATATAATCTTTAAATTTCAAGAATATCATTAATGAAGTTTTAAATAAAATAAATTTTAATTACTTATAAATAATCTATAAAAATACTTAGGTTAAAAAGATAAAATCTTTAAATTTCAAGAATATCAAGAATAGAATTGTAATAAAATCTAAACAAATTAATTTCTATCTATTTTTAATAATGTAGTTAAATTAAAAAAATATTCAATATTAAACTCATTTTGAAGGTATTGTCGAGACGATTATAATGATATAATTTATTAAAAAGAAAAAACAAAAATTTTAATACATTTTAATTAATATATATTATTATCTTAAAATGATAAGGATGTAAAGTGAAAGATGAGAAACTAATGAATAAAAAGTAATTTAATCAAATAATTTTAAGAATAAAAAATGTAAATTATAAAGATAATTATGGTATTAAAATAATAAGAATAACTGATGACATCATCATTTGATTATTCTTTTTTAATTGACCAATTAAATGGCTCAATTTCATAATCATGACATCAGCAAAAAAACCTTTCTTTAATATACGTATAGATTTTTTACTTGACGTCATAATTTCTTTTAATGTGTAATTTTTTTGAATATAAGTTGTCTATAGGACTTATCATTAAAAAATCTCGATTGAAAGTAGGGGTGTTAATTTTGTACTAAGATAAACTAACTAATTCCTAGACCAATTATACTAATTTAGTTGGTGCCAACAAAGTTGGTTGGTAGTACTATACCAACAATCTAAACATGATTGGTACGTAGTATTAAAAGTCATATACCATAGTAATATCATACTGTACCGACTTATTTCTTTTAATTTTATATTAATTAAAGTTTAATTCATAATACAATATATTTTCATATTTTTATCAATTAATATTGATTTTAGTTTTGCTAAATTATAATATGAGCAAACATGTAGAATTTGGTTAATTCATTCACCTAAACCTAACAAATTTTGTAACTCGCTCCTACGACCACTATAAATTTCTTGCGTACATCACTACATTGTGTTACTAAATTTGGGTAAAAAGGGAGAAAATTGGAAGAAATGGAAAAGAAAGAATGAGAAAATGATAGATTTTTTTTTGTGTTCTTAAAACGAAAGAAAACTGAAAAAATGAAAATGAATCAGTTTTTCATGTTTTTTGAACTAGAGAAAAAGGAATGGAAAGGTTATGGTTTTACAAATATACCCATTATATTTGTTTTGAGGGTGTTTACTATGTGTAGTTTATAATTTTACTAGATTGGAAAAGGATTATCATTTATTTCCTTCTTTGATCGTCTTCCCATATTTGAAATGAAACATATCCTTCCTTTTTCCTTATATTCATTTCATTTTTCTCCTTCCAAGATTCGAGAACACATATTTTTTTCCACTATAAGGCCATGCGTAGCGGTGGCCGGTGGGGTGGGGCTCCGACAGGCTGGGCTAGAGATGGGTAAAAATTGGGCCGGGCCGCACTTTGACCGGGCCTCGTAAAGACCGGGCTTTTCGGGCCTTGGTTTGACCGGGCTTTGACCGGGCTCGAGCCGGGCGGGGCCGGGCCTTAAGTGTGATACCCGGGCCCGTTATATATAGAAAAAGCCTAGGCTTTGAGGCCCGGGCCTTGAAGAAATTTTTTTTCTTTTTTTTTTCTCTTTTTATAACTTATAAAACTACATATATTTTTATAATTCTAATAATACTGATAATATACAATATAAACTAGATTTATTTTATTCTAAACCAATAAAACTAAACTATATAAAACAAATATATTTCAAAAGTTCAAAAAATTAACGAAAATGCCACTAAAAAACGGGCCGGGCCCGGGCCGGGCCTTGGACCGGGCCTGTCAAGCGGGCCGGGCTTTTAAAACTTCCAAAACTAGGCCCGGTCTAGGCCCTTCGGGCTAGGACCGGGCTTTGGTCGGGCCGGGCCGGGCCCAGGCCGGATGCCCATCTCTAGGCTGGGCGGGCATGCTGGCGGCATCAGCAGGCTCCGGTACGGTGGAGGCTGGCTGAGGAAGCGGCGTCCTCAGCGGTGTGGAGAAGCCCTCTCTCTCTCTCTCTATCTTATCCTTTCTCTCTATCTCTCTGCACTCTTCTCTTTCCTTTTTTTTTATTTTATTGGGTATTTGGTTTAGTAGGTTCGGGTACTAATAGAAAGGGATCCAGATGGCGTATTGTGGGTTTACGGTAAAGCTGATATGGCAGAGGGCTCGGGTACTGATAGCCTAACTGACTAAGTGGGTTTCAAATTTGATCTTATGAAAAAAAGACAATTGCAAAACTATAAACTCTTCGAGTCAAAGTTATAAAGATTTATGACACATGAGGATAATTTCATAGGAAAGTTAAAGAGAGGATACGTTTAACGATGATATAATGGGAAATTATTTCTAACTTGTATTTCAGTTGTTTTATTATTACAATGTGGCTACAAATCTGGTTTTCCTTCTTCTATATGATATAGAGATTTTGTCTATTGTAAACTTGTAACATTTACAAGAATAGTTCATTTATTGTCTTATTAATATGCCTAAGTCTGACATGTAGAGCCGTGCTACCAATTCTGTGTGTTTTTACATTGTGATTGCTTCTTGTTGGCATTCCATGTACTATCAAACATTATAACATTTCGGTGCTGTTTACCAAATCTTATCTGCCTGTATGGATAAATTAATTTGTCTGTCTAGATAAATTTGTGTGTCTGTATAAATTGATTGATGATAGTATTTACCTTTTTAACCTGAATCAAACATTTTGAATGACAGAAATGATTGATCTACCCTTCCACATAAACTAAACATCATACTTAAAATTATAAATTCCTTATATCATCCAGACATCATATTTAAAATCCAAATACAAACATAACTCTTAAAATCTAAAGATTTGGAAGCCAACTAATCCTAATCATTCTTGTTATTGGTATTCATGGAAATGGCTCTCAAAATCATCCATGAACAAACTGTGAATGCAAGAAAAGAAAAAAATTGAACAACCTACCAATAGATGTATTTCAACTCAATGACTGCTACACTGCAACTAAAAAAGTTTTAGGGAGCCAATTTTGGATTTACATGGCGTGGTTGGGAATTTCATTAATAGAGAAATTAATGAAGAAATTAAAGATTAAATCGAACTCTAGGTATTTCAAAAAAGTAAACTAAAATGAAATTGAACTCCAGAAATTAAATGAAATCTAGAACTTCAAATATGAAACTGAAATCAAACAAAATCAGGAGTTTTAAAGCAAAATCGAAAACGAAAATGAAAACGAAACTGAAATTGAAATTCAGGAACTTCAAAAAAGTAAACGAAATAGAATTTCAGAAATTAAATGATATCTGTACAGGGTGTCTTTTTTCTGTCTGAACGGGGACAACATAACAAAATCAACTGTGCGAATAAGCCATTAGTAAACAACCTAAAATAGCTGTGCGAATAAGCCATATAGACCAATAAGCCCATTAATCTGTAAGTAAACACCCCCTTCATCTCTCTGTATATTTTAGTCACAACTCACAAATAAATTAATGAATCAGTAAAGGTAATTTTATATTTTTGTAAACTTTCAAGTAAAAAACAAGCAAATGAAAAAATGGCATCCATCTTCATAAAAAATTAAAATAGGCTTGAGACTAGGGATGATAGAAATCCCTGAACCCGGTTTATGGGATACCCAACGGAACAGGACCGGATATGAGATATAGTTTCATAATAGGGTATGGAACTGGGATTACCAATACCCGTCCCATTGCCATCCCTACTTGAGACTTGGGTACTCGAATTAAAAAAGAATGAAATAAAATGCAATCTAGAATCAAATATAGTACAATAAACATTCATAACTTAATATGATTACATGATACAAAGACAAAAAATCATAAGATACAAAAAAATTTCAAGAATCTTAAAAACGATGAATTGGAATCAAAATTTAAATACAAGATATGCTATTGATCTAGCCTATGACCAACCCCACACGACAGTAAGAAGATACAACATGAGTAGCGATGTTGGGTACATCAGATAACCAACATAACCCGTCCAAAGCGGAAAAACAGTCCTTGTACTTGTGAAAATTCCCATCACTCCACAAATTACCAACACAACCAAAATTTCAGCTGTTACGTCCCATGGAGCATCTTTTATGTACACAATGAGTAAAAATGTTAACAAACTAGTCGTATTACTCGTGAACGTTCCTGAATAGATCTGCAAAATGAGTTATTCCATGAACTAATGTTAACAAGACCCTATAATAAAAATTTGTTTATAAGGCGTTAAATATGTTTAAATATCCTAATTGATTGTTTTATAGGATTTAAGTTTATAGCACTAAACAATTGTTTGCGTTATATAAAAATGTTACAATAAAGCATAAGCATCTTAACAAGTTTTTTTTAAACACCATGTAAATAAAGTGTCTTGTTGTCTTTTTATAACTAAGTCACTTTTGAGAAGTGACATATAAACACATCTTTTTATAGGACTTGTTTTATAAGATATCCTTTTCAAATAATCTGACATAAAAATAACTAATAATATAATCTTTTATTTCAAATGTGTCTTAAAAAAATTGTTAGGGCTCCAAAAGCATCATATCAACTTATTGTAACATCTTTATATATGATGTACAGTTGTAAAACAATTTATTAAGACACTTAGACACATTTGGCGTCCTATGAAATCGATTTTGTTGTAATCAGAGGATCTTTAAAACAAAAGAACAGATAAAAACAAATACCTGGGAAAGTGTTAAAGATGCAGCTCGTTTTGTCTTTTGACCTGCTGAAGTGATTGTCTTTAAGAGACGTGGTATGCTTATAGCAGCCGGTATTACAAAGTATGGAATGAAGAAGGAAGGGACATGTGCATCAGTAGCAATATTCGCAACATTCATTATGAGTGGTCGTGCAATGATAATTGAGAGTGTAACCCCAACGATCACGTATGCCAAAGCCTCCATGTAGTCCCAAATCGAACCTTGAACACTAGGCGTCGTATTTTTAGGTAACAAAGATTCTTGTTGTTCTTCATCTGTCCCCTATATAAACGGATTGAAACCTCATTAGCCGATAACTCTAAATTGGCTTAGCCGTCCATGAGTGTCCTAATAGAATACTTAAATAACCTTGAGGACAGGGTCAAGTCACTTGCAATAAGGTATGCACCTTCAGGACTCATGGAATTCGAGTCCCTTTAAGGTCGGTGGGATTTTTTTGGTTGTTTCTTAGGCCCCATGGAATTAGTAAAAGTATGTACAAGCTGACTTAGACATCCATGGCTACCAGCTCGTCTCTTTCGCTCTCTCTCCTTCTTTCTCTCTCCTAATATATATATATATATTGAAATTAAAAAGAAAAGATTAAGAGTATCCCAGACTTGTGGGTAATGGTACTCCTATTGGGATAAAAGTAACCTGTGCTAAAATTCCGTATATCATTTATGTCCACCAATCAGATGAATACACATCATCATAAAGAGAATATGAATGGAGATAAAATTAATTTAAAATATATAAAAAATATGATTTGTCATTATTTCATTGGTTGGATAGAGATGAAACAAGGGAATTTGGTACTACAGATTTCTTTCTCTCCTATTGAGGGCTTATGGGTAAAGCTGATGTGACGTTGATGTGGCAGTGAGGGCTTGTGGGATTGTGGGTTGCGCTACCGAAGACCTAAGAGGTCTTCTAACTTTGTACTAACAACTTATTAAAATGTCATTGCATATGACACATAGTTGCGTATCTCTTAAACTTAAAAAGACTTGTTAACTACTCTATTAATTAAGTCTTCCAACGAGTACCCGTTTTATTGTACTATGTGGCCAATAACAACACAAAGTATTTATAGCGTTTCAGAAAGTAGAAAGTTACCACAACAGGTTTGATGAAGAAGCTAAGCGGGTTATAATCATTTTTAGAAAGTGAATTCCTCGCTTCTTGGAGCCATTTTTTTAGAATTCTAACAAACTCGTCCTCTTGAATAGATTCATCGCCCGAGATGTCTAATTGATTCATCGTGTTTTCTAGAAGATCGTCGCTAATATCACCATCTGCTTGCACTTGTATTCCTAAAAGTAAAGTTTTCAACTCGGCACTCGACACTTTACCATCGTGATTTTGGTCAAGTCCCTTGTAAAGCCTATGCATCAATACAGTTTCTCAATCAAAACAATTTTCTCAAATTCCGAAAAATAAAAAATAAAGTTTTGAGGCAAGTACTAACTCTTTAATAAGCTTCACATTTGGCTTTCCATTTGTAGAAAGCAGTTTCAATAATTTGTTCTTGACAAATTTTTGTCGCACATAGTCGAATCTTCTGTTTTGAATCCATGGTTGGAAGATCTACAAGTAAATAAAAAATGGTTATGATCATGGAAATATTAGATTTTATGATTATTTCGTTAAAAGATATCTTATTTCATGTATGTTGTATAAAAAACTAACCTGATACACGATGTTGGCAATGTAGAAACAAACCACAATGATGAGAGTGATTAAAAACTATCACTCGGGTTACTGAATCCGAATTGATGATACTTGAGAGCATAAGAAGGAGAAACGGGATCATTGATACGAGCATGATTCTTGCCGTGGTACTTGTTTCAGTGTCAGTTGTAAGACCGTATGCTGGGAAAAGAATAAAAAAAAGGAATACTAAATACCCAGAGTCCCACATTGGTTAGACACTACAACAAAATCCGGTCTATAAGATACTAAAAATATGTAAATGTCTTAATAGACTATTTTATATGAATAAAGATTATAGAACCAAACAATAATGTTTTATATCTAAAAATGTTACAATAAGTTTATAAGATGTTTTTGGACTTCTTTAAAACTTTTGAAATAAAGTGTCATAAAATTTTTTTTCATAGGACATCTCTCAACGACACTTTCTTTACCAAAAAAGAACTTGTTAAGATGTCTCAAAGTGTTCTATAAACGTATTGTAACACCTTTAGATAGAATGTTTGATTGTTTGGTCCTATAAACTTAAGTCATATACAACAATCTATTGGGATACTTAAACATTCTTAATTAACATCCTATAAATCTGATTTGTTAAAGTGATTTGGACCATTTTCCCTCTATTAATGTTGAAACCCACTTCTCTTAAAAACACTTTTGTTAAATAATTTAATCGAGTTCCACATATTGTTAAAATAACCGTTTACCTGTTAGTTTCTGAAAAAACGATGGTTCCTCTTCAAAAAGTTCTGCTAAATTGGCATCGTCATCATCATCTGTAAGATCATAACTTCCAAAAACTATGACGGAGGGCCAAATGAGCGTCAGGCTCATGACTGCTGATCCTGCTAAAATACTTATTCCCATTGCAGCACTTGCAGATGCACTCATCCCGTCTTTCGACAATCCCGATTCTACAAATTGATATTATATTAGTTTCGGTTGGTACATGTTGATACTGGCTATGTTCAAATTACATAAATGAAAACTTATCATTTTGTTCAAATTATAAATGACATACTGAGTTTCCAAGTACAACAGATGATGTTTAGGGGTGTAATTTGCTAGAAATATAATTTGCATACATTCAAATGTTCAAATAAAATAGTCTACATATTTAGTATGATAGTACCAACCGATTACAATAACAATCAATTAACTTGGTAAGTTTGTTATACAAATGATTGTTGATTTGATTTGGTTTGGTTTCTGGATCTTATTTCTAATTTCAAGATTGATAATATAATTTATTTATGATAAAAATTAAAATGATACCAAGTGGGTCAACTTGTTATCTTGTTAAGCACATAAAAAGGTATCAATTCTCTGTCGACTTTTGTTGAATCATTGGTTTACATACAAATCACGCAAAAAGATCTAAATGAAACTTAAAAAAAAAGAACCGAATAACTTATTCAGCTTGTTGACACAGATGATCCTCAACGGTTGTGGTTAAAGAATATTAAGAGAAAATGGGTGAAACATAATGAAAATTGGACCAAAACCTCTAAACGGCCATTTAATTATCTTTAACTTGACATTTATGTTGCATATTCCATTCATTTTGTCATGGTCTTCGGTTCTTATTTTTATTTGAAGTTCTACTTCTAACCTCTCCCTGTGATGTGTGTGTGTGTGTTTTTTGCGTAAATAGTACTAACATGAAATTAGAACAAGAATTCGATAAAGAACTTGAGACTAGTTCAAATAAGATGGCTAATTAAATATGTTAAAAAAAAGATTTATGTGTGAATTATTAAAAAAAAATCCATTCAACAATACATATATAAATCCAAGGAATAATTTGTAACTTCACATCATATATGTATCTTCAAATATAATTATTATTTTTAGATTTTTTCAATTATTCATGCATCTTCTTCTTACTTTCTTATAGTATTATTATTTTTTTCTTTGAATCTTCCACCAAAAGAACTCTTTGGCATACCGATACGTTTATATTTCTTGTTAACCATTAACCTAATATTTTAAATCTCCTTTTGTTACATTTTTTATCAAATGTAATTTAGTATTAATTAGTTTTAAAATAACTGGTAATCATTATATCTGATGTATATTATATGATTATATATATTAATAACTTGTCTGTAGCTTATACTGCGAATACTATTTATATAATTTTTAAAACCGAAAAGTTAAAAGAAATGTATATGTTAAAATTGTAGATTTTTTTTTAACAATTTTTAAATACGAATATAACAAAAAAAGTCTAATCAATTATTTTAAAAATGGTTATCAAAGTCATTCAGTTTTTTTAAATTAGTATACAAGTAACCAAACTTTTTAACTACATTACAAGTTGTTTTAATAGATAAATCTTTATGAAAAACATAATCTCTTAATATTTATTTTCAAATTCCAATTAACCATTTATTCCTCAATAAAACAACAAGAAATACAAAAAAAATTAAAAAAAATAAGAAATACCCACAAAGTATATACATATATTATTTTTACTATAATTACATGCATGATGCATCACATGGCAGGTATATAATTCGCTATCAACCCACCATCCCCCCACCCAAAACAAAAAGAAGAAAGTATTATATACTATTTCTCGAATAAATTTCTCAAAATTTATTTACTTTTCCATATTGAATCTTGGAATTTTCCCAATAATATAAATAATTTATATCAGTTTATGTATACCGATTAATCTTCTATATGATTATAAAAGGCTAAGATTTATTATATACAACGTTTATGGTCATAAGGGTTTTTAGTAGGACAGATAATAATAGAACGCAGAAAATACGAGTTTTTCACTGCATTCTCTACGCCTTAATCAATACGTCACAACCCAAATTGGTTGAATTCTGCATAGTTTTTCAAGAATTAAAGAGGGAAAGAAATGTAGCTTACCAAGAATGATGAAAAGTGTAGGGAAGTTTCCAAGAACATGGAACAAACTAGCACCGAAAACACCCGGTCCAACGATACTGAAGAATTTATCCGATCCTTCGGAAATATAGCTTTGAGCTATGGACATCAAATACTGATAAACCACGATCAAGAACAGTCGTCCCCAGAGGCCGGTTGTGCATGGCAAGAACCCGTATTGAAGCTCACATGTTACCGTTGTAGCCTCGGTTTTCCCAAAAAAATCCATTAAAACCGCCAAGAAACCAATAAGTATCACGCTTTTTGGGTGTATTTTCATCGTTCTTTTTTGGGTTTTTTCCGGCCAAAAGATTGGGAAATTGACCTTGATTGGATGAAGATGATGATGGGGTTTTGAAAGTTTGGATCTTTTAAGAGTACGTCTTAAAGAAAAACCCTGTAAATTGGGTTTTTGGGTCGGGTCAAAATGACGATGGAGATGAAAGATGGTAGGTGGAAACTTTTTTAAGAATCTTTGTGGTTTTTTAGAGGTTTAAATAAAAGGGTGTTAGAGAAATTGTGAAAACCGTTGACTCACAAGAATATTATTTTATTTAATGAAAATACTAGTTAATATTGGTTTACAATTAAATTCCGAACAAGTGCAATTTTCCACCTCAAATTATTACGTTTTTGAATTATGTTTAATAAATAAAATCATAAATTTTTTTTATTTTAAATAATTTTAGTTTATGACCATTTTCTTTTAATAAATAAATAAACAATAATCTATATAACATGTAATTTTAATTTTCCTAATTAGTGAAAGTTTTATAAAAAAGATTTGAGCTTAATTGTAATATCCTATTTATAGTTATTAGGCTTA
The DNA here is from genome assembly GCA_030169165.1 of Centaurea solstitialis. Taxonomy (NCBI): domain Eukaryota; kingdom Viridiplantae; phylum Streptophyta; class Magnoliopsida; order Asterales; family Asteraceae; genus Centaurea; species Centaurea solstitialis. The sequence goes on from CM058040.1 coordinate 45,596,237, forward strand.
ATGGGCTTTGGCTTATTTGTATTTTGGACACCCATATAAAGGATGATAGAGTTTGAGAGAAGGGAGTGCAGCCATTAGATGAGAGTCGTTTGAGTGTGTGAAGAGTGTGTGTTTTCTTGTTCTTGAGAGCTCTCCAATAAATCAAGAAAAACCTTATTTTGTTTACTGATTCTTGTTGAAAGGCTTCTTCTCATCTCTGAATCTTGCTGAATTGGGCTAACAAAAGGAGTAGGGATTCAAAGCTTCATAAGGACATGAGTAGCACAAGGCGGGTAGAGGCGGGATCGGTGGTACCGGGGGGTCCCTAGGTAGGGGCCGGTGAGTATCAGACCGGGTTTCCAAAACTGTTGAAACCGGTTGAATTTAAAAAATTATTAATTTTTTATTATATTTACTTTTTTATAACGGCTATTTTTTTATTTATTTTTTTTCAAATTATACATATTATATATGTTAACCTTTACTACCTTCATTTTTTTTCACACCAAAAACTCTATACTTTTTTGTCATTATTTTTTCCATTTTTCATCACTTTACTTTTTACATAATATGGATTCGCCACAACCCACTTCATTGACCGCATCATCGTCATCCATAGATACCGACGAGGAATTTAAACAGCAAAGGAAATTTTTTGTAGGGTTGGTTCGAGAAGCTGCAAAATTAGTTTATGCTAGAACCACCTCATCATCAAGAACAAAACGGAGGTCCGGGAACATAGAAAGAGATCGAGTAGCTGCAAACGAGTGACTTTTACGAGACTATTTTTGCGAAAACCCAGTTTATACACCGATATGTTTAGGCGGCGGTTCAAGATGAGCAGTGACCTATTCGAACGACTAGTTGAAGATTTAGAAGTAGAATATCCATAATTTACACTTCAAAAGGAGTCACGAATAAAACGAGGTTTTTCTCCAATACAAAAGTGTACTTCCGCTATTCGGTAATTGGCGTATGGAGTAGCTGCCAACTCACTTGACGAGTACTTGAGGATGTGAGACAAATCGTCACGAGATTGTTTGCACAATTTTTGCCCGGGTATTATTGAACTCTATGGTAAAAATAATAATATTAACGCAAGTCTACTACTCTACTTATGTTGATATTCAGAAATTATACACCACGCATGAAGCTAAACACGGATTTCTCGGCATGTTCCGTAGCAAAATAAATATATTAATAATCACCGAATTATACATTTTTTAGGAACTACTCAAGATTTAAAAGTCAAATATATGAAATAATGAGTATTCTAATTAACTTAAAGATCCAAGTAGGAAAAATCAAACGTTTAGGTAGAAGTAATATTTAAATTCAAAGATAGTGTGAGCAGGTAAGATCGATGACAACGTGATCAAATAGGGCTGCTAACACTTCATAAATATAATCCCATGAGTTCAATTTTTTATTTTGTTTGCATCACAAAATAAATATTTTTTTATTTGGCATCCAATATAATTCAAACGTGTAGTTAGATGCATAATTAACGGTAAACAATATAAAAAAAATGTTGTTAAGATATTCATAATTGAAATAGTAGTATAACGCTATATTCTGGCTGTATAACACGTTTTACTTTATTTTATTAATTGATAAACAGTATAGTTATGTGTATATATGCATGTGTACACACACATATATATATACACGTATTCTCATATGCACAAAATTATTGTAGATGTAATATCTATTCCCGTATATGTAATTCAAAAGACGTGATTGAATTGTCATATATTAATTTTTAATTATAGACTGGGTTCTCCCCCTCCTCCCTCCCCTCTCAGCCAGTCAAAGACTATGGTTGAGACAACAACGGATTAGTAGGCTGCCCGTAGATGCCAAATACGCCGGAGAGACGTGCGTGTGTATTCGTGGTAGTCGTTCGTCGGTTCGATGCCGCCATAAAAGAAACTAACAAGAGAATGCGGATAAATTCAAGAAAATGTTCACACTGATGTGTATTTTTTTTACTTTTATTAATTTCATAGAAACAAATTACTTTTAAATATTTTGTTTAAAGTTTAATCATTCACGAAAGCTGCGTCATTTGATTTTGATTTCATGTAAAATAAATCGTTGTGTATATATACAAGATTTTTTTAAATAGTTGTTGTGACATACGTATAAAATCATAATATTCACACCAAAAATATGGTCAAAAGTCACGTATTATACCTTGTTTGTATATTTGAGAGAATTTACCAGGTTTAAATTTTAAAAATCTTACATGACATAAGATCAGTATATATAATTGTTGAAAATCTGATGGATATTTATATACCACTCTCTTATAAAAATCAAAATATTCTAGTTGTTTGCAAATCATTTCTTGGAAATACCTATTTCTTTGCAATGAAATTAAATAGAAAGTTTATGAGCTTATGATCATTTTCTACGAACTATATAAAAATAATTGCACAAAAAATGAATTTTATAATTACATAAGAATATTGGATAGATACTTTTGGCTACTAATCCTCTTGATAGTACGGTAGTAGCATCTAAATGTGTAAATGTTGTAGCAGGATAGTAGGTCGGTCAAATCATCTGTAGATACATAAACAGCTTGAATAGAAGTTATGGACCCTTTTTTGGTAGAAGTAATTCTTCCTTGTAAAGTAAAGAACCCATTTTAGTACTAAGGGTAGGTTGATAACCCACAGTAGAAGACATTCTATCCAACAAGGCGAATACTTCAGATCCTGCTTGGACAAAACGAAAGATATTGTCAATAGATAAAGTACGTCTTGTTCACTAACATCTCGAAAATATTTCGGCTTAGTTAAGGCAGTCAAACTAACTCCCAACAGTTGCAAACTAGAGCCACTTTTGATTTTACAATATTTTGTTCATTAGTCACTACAATAAATCACCCAATATTTAGAAACACCATATTATTAATAGAATGCCTAAAATAATTTCTAACAATATATATAAATATATAAAGAAAAAATAAGTAATCAGCTTAACAAACTTAAATTCATTTAACACTAAAATGTTGCTCTTTACTTGATCTTTAAGAACTTATGAAACATGAGATTAAATCGTTTTATTCTTTACAAATAGATATCAATTGATTTGGAACAATCAAGGTTCAAGGAGAACATGTAAGAATGATCATTTCAAAAAAAATGAAAAGTAACAGCAAAGTTTTATTAAAAAACAAAACGAATACACAAACAAATAAACAGAGACTGCAAGGTGCAGTAAAACTACATAAAGGAAAAAGGTAACAAGAAAATCAGCCCAAGAATAGCTACATGAATGAAATATATTATACAATTTTCTTACATAAATGATAGATAAGAAAGATAGACTTTAGGTGACTATCAACTAGTTGCATATAAAAACAATTTTTAGCTTTCACAACGTTCGTTATCTGGCTCCTAATGTATTTCTTTTGAAAAGTATAACTAGGGTTATACGCAATATAACTAGACAAATACATTGAATCGTAAAAAAATATATATAAAATATATGGGTTTGTATATTTAATGAGTATTCATTATTATTATAAAAAAAACTCTTGATTGTGACGAAAATTGTTATTGTATATATCTTACGTTTACATTCTTAAATAACAAAAAATTCGTAATGAGTTTTCTTCTGATATTTTTTCTACTTTTTTTCTTATAAACTCGTTTTTAATATGATTTTACGGATAATATTACGATCGTTTATCGATATCGTGTGTTTTACGTTGTTAATTTTATCGATTCCTTATGTTTTACGTTATTAATTTTGCCAAATTAACTCCATATTTTATGGTTTTAAAAATGATTATAGAACTATTTTAATAAAACATTTTTGATTTTCAAAAGAAGTAATAAAAACAAAAAAGTTTTAGTGGTTGATGCTTCCAGGGTTTTTGGGTCAATGAATATATACGGTGGCCAACGTCACCGTCACCCATGTGAGGAATATTCAGGAAACAATAATAATAAGGGTGAATTATATTTTGTCATGTGATTTGGTCTCTTTAAAGAACTTTATTTTTAGTTTGAGTAAATTGCAATTTTGGTTTATGTGGTTTTTTGATGCTTAAGAGAATTTTATTAGAAGAAAATCTTTTATAACACATAAAAATATTTGGTTTTGGTTTTGGTTTTGGTCTCTTTTATTAACAGAAATCAAATTTTGTTTGTTAACTTTTTTTTACATGCCTTATACATTTTTTTTGGAAGAGGTATTTCAGACCACATTGAACCTGGACTAATCATCGGCAATTTTGGGCCGACATGCCTTATACATGGTAAAATCATTATTTTATTTTTAAAATATGAAGATAGATAAAAAAAACTATTTTATTAATGTTGTTGTAATCTTATATTACAAAGATGAAATGACTACTTTACCATCATGTATAACGCATATAAAAGAGTTAACGGATGAAATTTAACTTCTGTTGGTGAGAGGGACCAAAATCAAACATTTTTATATACCATGAGGTTTTTTTTTGCAAAAAAAGTTATGTAAGGATGAAAACCAAGAAAAACAAGAAATCATAGGGAAAATCATAATTTACTCAAAAAAAGATTAATAAAATGGGTATTTATGATTGTTTTTTTCTAAGGACTTGGGTTGTAAGATAACAACAAAGAGCCAACCAATTAACGTATTGAAAACATAACTCTTTAAAACTTACAACCACAACATGAATGATATCGTAAAAATCCGATGACATATCCTATTGAATATCTTTTTTCCTTGGATTGATGTACAAGATTTTCATATTTTTTTTAACATGTAGTGATGTCGGTTTGCCAATAGATTATAGTTAAGTGGATGATCTTGACTTCCAAATCGTCAAATATTACAATGTCAACACATTATTGTTCTAATTATAATACTATACAAATAGCAGGCGCTCCGACCCACCAGCACCTGCTCCGACCCGTTACCCGACCCGCGACCCAAACCCACCCTTTCCTTTCTCATTTTTTGGACCAAACCCACCCATGACCCGCCCCATGAACCAAGCAAGATCCGCGCGTCCCTCCTCCTATGTCATCTCCGATTTTACATTTTTAGTCCCTTCAATTTATAAAGTTTATTCATTTTTTACCTTTAACTGTTCAATATTTTATTTTACGTTTTAGTCATATATCGTGTATTGGCTAAAAAACGTTAAAAAAATACGATTTAATTTTAACAAATTACGCCATTATATTCGTATCGTCGACACGATCGAAATGAGTTTAATATTAATTATTTTTTGACGTAGTTATTTTATTATATAGTATATATACGTTCCAACTTCTAACTGACCCAAATACTATATCCATTTTCAAATTTACATATTAGTCCCATAAACTTAGAACTTATAAGGTTTATTCACTTTACACCTTTTACTTTTCAATATTTCATTTTACGTTTTAATCATATATCGTGTATTGACATAAAGACGTTAAAAAATATGTTTTAATTATAACAAATTATGACATTATGTTCGTATCGTCGATACGATCGAAATGACCTTAATATTGAATATTTTTTGATGTAGCTAATTTATTATATACTATATATAAGCTCCAACCGACCCGAATACTATAGCCATTTTCAAATTCATATATTAGCCCCCTACACTTATAATATTTATTCACTTTATACCTTTACTTTTCTATATTTCATTTTAGGTTTTACTCATATATCGTATATTGGTTGGACCATGTTTAAAAAATACGTTTTAATTTTATCAAATTACGTCATTATAATCGTATCATCGATACGATCTAAAATATGTTAAAAAAATACGTTTTAGTGTTAACAAACTGCACCATTATAATCGTATCGTCTATAAGATCGAAATGAGTCTAATATTGAATATTTTTTTTCATGTATTTATTTTATTGAATACGATATACACGTTCCAACCGACCTGAATTTTATACCCACCTTTAAACTTACATATCAGCCCCCTAAACTTATAATATTTATTCACTTTATATATTTAGTTTTTTATATTTCATTTTACATTTTAGTCATATATAGTATATCGAATGAAATATATTAAAGTGTCGGTAGCCACCGTTCACAAACCCGATGCGAAGCCCGGGCTTAACAACTAGTTGGTTACAAACAAGGAAGTTTTAAAAACTTTGTTATATTAAATAAGAAAGTTATAACTTTATTACATAGATTTTAAAAATAAAAGATTTTAGTGTACTATATAAGGCAAACTTGTAATCAAATGTTTAACTTGAATGATTGTTTGGATTTGAATTTCTTGATTTCATTTCTCACAAATGTTTAGCATAAATTTATATAGGATCTGTGAGAAAATGGTTTAATCTATACTAAAACACATTTTCTATTATATTCAAGTTAATAAAAAAGTAATATAATTTTTTTATAAATATTTATGGTTTGTTTATAAATCATTTATAAACAATATAATTCAATTTCTTTCTACAAACAATATATTGAAACAAAGAATCTAAATCCTTTTACCAAACCAAATCAACAGTTGTATCAAACCAAACGCCCCCTTAAATCCGTTTGATTTGAGGATTTGATTGAATTTAGAGGAATTTAAAATAAATTTATAACTTATTATGAAAATTAGAAAAATTATCTTTTTATTAACAGATTATAATAAGATAAATGTTTTAAATATATTTTAAAACTGTATCAAATACATATCTTAAAATATCAATCATCCTATAAGATTTCAAGATTTCAAAATCTCATGCTTGTAAGATTTCAAATTCACAAAATTTGTCAAACTAAAAGTGGGTTTTGACATTAAATATAATTCCAAACCCCACATTTAGTTTGAAGAATTTCATGTATTTGATATCTCATGAGATGTTGGTATTATATAGGATAATGTTATAAAATTTATTTGAAACATTTATCTTGTAATAATCAATTATAAAATATAATTTTTAATTAATAGTTCTTAAAATTTTCTATAATTTTTTATATACAAGTATTTATAAAGAATAAAATTCAATTCCATTTCAATTCCAATTCCAATTCTATACAAAACTAACCAAATATTCCAAATCCGTCCATAAAATCAAGATCCCTCGTAAAGCAAACCAAACATCTTCGTATGTTCATGGCATGCACCATGCAGATGACACCAGACATAATTAGATAGACAGGAGTAAAATAAAAAAGTTGAAAGAATACGAAAAACGTTAACTCGTCATAAGTAGTTTAGTAATTTACTAATATTTAATTATTGTCTTATCTCGACAGTTTTTGTTCCAGTAATTGTTTATGGGTCAAAGAAATGAATTTTCATCCTACTCAATTATGTCACGTCGAAACTTTATTGTCACACCAAACATAAAACAACAAAAGTAATGATACTTGTGCTACATAACAAACAAAGATGGAAAACCGAGCATGTTCAACTACACATTGTTTCTTCTTGTTTTTTTTTTTTTTTTTTTTTTTTTTTTTTTTTTTTTTTTTTTTTTTGCATAAATAACCTACAAAACAATGTCGTTTTTCTAGTCAAAAACTTTTTGCAGCCAAATGACCCCGAAAACAGCGGTTCAAAGATACAAGATACAATTGGCATAAATGGATTTTCATTGCAAATGGATATATATGACAAATTTAGCCAAATTTGATATTAATTCCACCTACTTGAAAGCAAATGCTTCAATGATAAGTTGCTTTCATTCGTAATGCTTCAACGCCACTACCTCGAACAATATGTTTCAAACCCGATGACACATATTTGTTTCAAGAATCTGTAAAAACATGTTCGAAGATTGGACATAAGGATGTGCAGAAAATCATATGATTCAGTTACAACTGACCCATCAAATAAAAACCGACTGACCCAAATCGGGTAATCCTAAATTGTATTGGATCCAGAATTTTAATATCCAAGTCGGATCCGTTGGTTGTGAAAACACCGTTTAAAATCCAATAAAACTGAAGAATTACCACCCAACATTCACGATTTTAGTTTTGTCCAAATCAATTGGATGTAAACCGATGAACAAAAGCAATTTCAATATGGTGTCAATTGTATAGAAGCATTTTGGAGATAAAAACAAAGCAAAAAAAACTCTTTTTGAAGACCAAGATACATGCACATGTGAATAGTGGGTATTTCATACCTAGTGGTGTGTAGGATTCACTGGTTGTTGGTTGTAAAAATGAGGTGCAGCCTCTCTCAACCACGAAGGGTCGATGGAAATCACATTCCGCATGTACTGCCGATCGGTCGACACCAGTGAATGATAAACGACCCATTTGGGGTTCACCCTGCCATACAAAAGGTTCATGTTAGCTCAAATCGGTGGCTAAGAAGACATTTTGGTAATCATTTCAATAAGAGAAATGAATTTATAGCTTTCTTTCCAAATCTTTTTTACAAGCCAACGGTCTTTTCAGTAATAGTCTCTTGAGGCCAGGAAAGGTTTGCATATAGTGTAACCCTCTAGACCCTACTTCCAGGTGGGATATATACTGAGTTACTGACATTATTTCGTTTGTTTGGTTGTTGTGCAATCAAGTAAAATAAATCTTGGTTCATTGTATAATGATATTCCCTTCATCTCAAGATGACGTCCACAATGAAAAAGACACGCAGTATTAGGAATGCGTAACTATTTACACTTTTTAATAACTAAAGGACAGTTTTACCCTTGAATCTTGATAATAGAAGGATTAATGAACTTATCCACCTCATAATTAAGGGTAGAATTGGGATACTTGCTTTTGAAAGTGGACACCTATATCGAGACAAATTAAAATTGATATGTGGACACTTATTTTGGAAAAGGAGGTTGGTCAAGAAAGAAAGCAAATTTGACTAGTTTTTAGTTATTATAATGGTAGTGATCAACTATGCCAACCAATATGGTACTTTCACAAGGGCAATTGGTCAAGTCACTTTTTTTACTAAAAAGTGTAATAATGGATATATTTTTTTAAAACTGTATGCCTTCAAAAACATACTTAATCTACATGATAGTACAAGAGCTGTGCTAACCTGAATAACACGGATGATGGATGAATATAAACTTCTTGAGAACTCCTCAGAGTCTTGTACGTTCCGTTATGACTGTATGGCTTTACATGTGAATAAAAAAATGAGGTTTTCATTCACATGAATGGTTGAATAAGAATATGCGAATTATGCCGTTTGGAAACTGAAACTTCTCAAGATAACTTTGTGAAATTTGCTAGCTTACCTCTAAACGACATGCATTAGCAAAAAATCCAGCAGTCACTGCCCTTCTTAGTACCTAAAAAAAGCCAAGAATCACTATACAATAGCTTTAAAAATATGAATAAAGAGTGGCGATGGAAATGAACTAAAAAGACCAAATTTTAACCATCAATACCTAAATTCATGAATTTTTGCATGAATATTACCAATATCACTATAATATACTTAACAAACTTTCATATAAAAGAGATGCTTTTCTATTACCTATACATATATAATAGAGTTGTGTGTGTGTACACACGGAGGCACACATATGCATGTAGGAAAGTGCAAATAAGAATGACAAAGAAGTTGAGAATATGAACATCAAATTAAAGAAAACAAAATACTTGTTTTCAAGTGTAATTTGTTTGGCCTCAATTGTGGTTATATTTCGCCAATTTTCGATTTAAAAATAGGAAGTTGCTTCTAGAAAAAAAAAGTAATCATGAGAAGGTAAGAAAGGCCAACGTGGACAATGGTGTAGATTTAGGAGTAGATTTTAGAACTAGGTTAGTTGGGTGCGTGTGTAATCAGCCGTTCAAAAAAAATGAGAAGGTAAGAAAGGAAGTTAAGGGAATATTCATTTGTGAATTATTGAAAAGATCCGAGAAAATCTATTTCAGGATGCATATGTGAACCGTTACAGATTATTCAAACGGGTTCACTTATGCATACATCTTCGAATAGCTTTTTTCAATAATTCACATTTGAACCTTCCCTTCTTATTTGAACCTCCCACTGTGTGTATCTATATACACACACAAGAAATAGAGATGTATACATACAATAAAAATGTATGTATCCCTTCACCAGGATGACTAGTAAAAAAGGTACAACAAGAAAATGTGATGAAATACCTGCATATCATTTTCGCATGATTTTAAGGCCAGCCCTAGTCGCTGTGCTACCCTTCTTAGCTGTTCTCTAACTTCAAGAACTTTCTTCTGAAAAAAGGGGTAAAATTTATATAAGACACAATGAAAACAGTAATGGATTCTCTTTTTAGCAATCACTGTAATAAATGTCATAAAACACAATGAAAACTGAGGGCCCTTTGGTTTGCAGGGATTTGGATCGTTTGGTTTAAAGGAAAGTATGAAATTGAAATCCCACAAACATTGGATTTAGAACTCCCATGGGGTAGCTGGTATTTCACGGATTTCATAGGATCTGTTTGTAATAATGTTTTAAAGTATGTTAAAAGTTAAAACTATACGTCTTGTAATAATCAATTTAATTGTTTTTATAATTATATAAAGAGAATCGAACTCAATTCCATTCCAAGTGCTACAAACCAAACACACCAAAAATTCCAAATCTTTCCACAAAATCCAAATCCCTCAAAAACATTCAGTCAAACCAAATGCCCCCTAAGAGATCAAGAAGAACGATCATAATTCAGATCGAATATGAGAGTTTACCATGGCATGGTAATTAATAAAGTTCTTGTGACACCATTTTGATGATTTATTAGACTGAAGAAATCCTTTGTATACATTGAGGAAGGTCACATGATCACCCTTCAAGAAATAAAAAACATATATAAGCATCATCGATGAATAAGAAAATATCAGGAAAAAAAAACGGAAGATAGTTAAAGAACAAATTCCTATAAGTATGAAAGCCATACATGATTCAAGGATTCTTTAATGTATTTAAAAGAGCAAAATGCGGCAAAGTTCGGTTTAGCTCCTGTTTAATGTAACAAATCATTTTTCTTCTTAATTGGCATAACAGAGTTTCATAATTTCCTATTTTGTACTCATTCCTATTGATCTTGTAACATCTAATGATGTGGATACTCGTTAACAAAAGGGTCAAAGTCATTTAATGTTACAAGATCAGCAAGTTACTGGTCAACATAAAAAATCTTGAAACTTTGTTATAATAAAGTTTGAAGAATCTTGATCTAAAAGGCTTCAATATGTACTTTAAGATTGTGGGATGTTTTTTACCCGTGGGTTTCTAGGCCAGCTTTCCCCACCTCGACTAATCTCATGGGGACCTTAATATAACAGCCAGAAAAATTCCCAGTGGTCCTGAAGAGACTCGAACCAACGACTTATCGGGAGGTGGGGGACCCGTCCATAGTCACAGAATTCACTCTAAACCCCACGATCTGCGAACTATTCGATTTCGTTCCCAATCGGTACGATCGCGTACCGGCTCGCCGTTTCTCGGCGTTCCCAGTCGGCGATCGGCGGCGAATTCGAATTCGATCGGTGGCGTTTCAGGTGGCGATTCTAGTACGAATTCTAATTATTGGATTCACGTATCAGGGACGAACCATCGATTTATAGTGAGAATTTCAGTATAAACGGTCGCATTCATAAATTGGCCGCTTTGTTTTATAAATGGTCGAATGGCTCTTCGACTTCTGTCTGGATTAAATCAGGCTCTTTGCTTTTTATACATGATTTCACACATGACACACCATTAATTTCATTTAAATTTCTAATCCTATATAAACCCATAACCATTTGATTCTCACTCACCAATCTTCTTTTCCTATACTAAGGGTACGTGTACCGGTCGCGAACCGAAATGAACCTACCCCCTTCGTACCCGGTACACCTTAACCCCACGAATCATGATCCCGAACCCCGTTCCCGTACTGAATCGTACCGCGATCTATGTGACTATGGACCCGTCATTATTTGGGCTCTCAAGGTTAGGATTGTGGAGGCTGTGGCCTAACTTAGATGCACCAAAGGATTCGAAATAAAAGAATGTTTGTTTTGTCTAATTATGATACGTTGAGTCATATAACATTATAAGTTTATAACGCACCTCCGATGCAGCGAATCTCAATTTGGCTTCATCGAGCTCCCTCTGCCCCTTAACGGAAATCCATATTGACTGTGAAATGTTGTATCTTTTATCAGAATATGAACAATCTAGAAATGAAATCAAAGGACATTTATATAAGCTTGAAACGTTGGAAAGATTAATTCACACTAGAACACCTGAACTGAGAGGATAGCAGACACAGTGATGATTTCTTCAGAACATCCAAGTTCGTCAGAAACTATAATCATTTTCGAGATCATCGGATCCTAAAAGTAACAAAATACGATACATAAGTTGTATACATTTAATAAGAAATGGAGGGTTTGTTTCTAAAATAAGAATGCCATAATTGAAGGCTTAAATTCATCTGAATGGTATAAACATACCAATGGTAGCTCTGCAACTTGGAATCCAACCGGTGAAGTAAGTTTGGCATCATCATCGAGAATTCCAAGTGAATAAAGTACTTCGAGGGCTCTAACCATTGCTTCAGGTGAAGGTGATGATGGCCAATCAAAACCTAAGATATTATCAATACCCAATGCTTTTAACTGCGGTTACCAGGATGCAATTGTCAGAATATTGGAAAGGTTTCCTTTTCATAACAAAGTTTCAACAAACAAGCACAAAAAATTCATATGCACACATAAAAAAAATAAAGAGCAAATAGTTTCAATAATGTATAATTATTACACTTTTTAAGTAGCTGATGACAAATTTACCGTTGAAAAAAGCACACCGTTTAGAAATGTGTAATAACTTCACTAATGAATTTCTTCATTTCATCAACCCTTAAATATTAGGCTGTCATGATCAAGTGTGAAATTAAACATTTAGAAAACTATAACTATATCTATTTATAAAATGGACAAATATTTTTGGGATGGAATGAGTAGAGGTGTTGTATACATTTATGTATAATGCAAATATATTTGTGAACATATCTATATGGAAAATATACATGTCTGTACATATTGTAGTCTATGTATACACAAGTTATAAACATTTGTATATATACAAATATATGTAGAGGGTGGTTCAAATGAAAAGACGAAAAAAACGATATAAAAGTATTAACAATATGGATGTCAAATTAAAGGGAATAAAGTGCTCCTTTTTAGTATAATTATGTCTCCAATTTTGATTATATTCCGCTTGTTTTTAGTTGAAAGTTAGAAGGGGTTATTTTTTGTTTAAAAGATATTTTTGCCTTCTTAATCAATCTTTGGATCCGATCCATCCGAGGCATTGAAATATGTTTCCACTGTCCAACCTTCGGTATATAAATGTATATGTACACACAAAAACACACATTAATACAAATGCAGATATCTAGACTTGCATTATGTAAACATATACAGACATTTGTGTCTCTCTATATATAAAGATATATAGTAGAGAGAAAGGTTCAAATGAGAAGTGCTAAAAAATACGAAGTAGAGAAGTGATCTCAACCGTTGATACGAATTGAGATCATAGTTGACTAGTCAAAGATTGCGGCTTTAACCGGTCAAAGCCGTCATCTTTGACTAGTCAACTATGATCTCAACCATAGATGGACGCGATTCACGGAGGATGATTGGTCAAAGTGGCCTTTTATTGACCGGGTGAGTGGTGGAGATCACTTCTCTACTTCGTATTTTTATTGTTGTGTGTGTTGCATTACACATACATATATGTGAATTCCTAGAGAGATAACATTATGGTAGTTTTTATACAGCCTTACAAGCATTAAAATTTAGGATAATCTTTTTAAGCCATACCTGAATCACACTAGAAACAAGATTTCGATCTCTGCATCTCAGGAATCCCTCTAAAGACATCTCATTCACAAAATATTCTTCTGTATAGAGCCTGATAATTGTGATACAAAATTTACATGAATATATACCAACAGGCAACAGCCATTTTTCATTTTCAATTGCTTCTGTATATATATAATATATATATATGGAGAGAGGAGAGGGAGAGAGAGGTCATTCTCAAGTTGCAGCACCTGTAACATTTCCCAGGGCGTACTCGTCCAGCCCTTCCAGCCCTTTGTCTAGCAGACGCCTTGGATATTGGAGCCACTACAAGATTTTCTATATCTGTAATCTATGAACAAAAACATACTAGATTTCAAATATATATCACTAAATGAAGCATAAGAAATAATATTAATGGTTCTATTATAAAGAGATTATATAGAAGAGTATTGTATCAATAAAGAGGATGGCATAACTAAAGAAGAAAGAAATACCGGGTTGTAGAACCGCTGCTTTGAGAAGCCACTATCAATAACATACACAATACCCTGCTCCAAGAAATTCAATAGCAATCAAAAATACATTTTAGCCTACAATTTTATATTCTTATTCAAAAACATCATTCGAAAGTAACCAAGGGTCATTGGGCCAGCGGTATCCAGGTTACCGCTAAATCCTAGCCTCATTAGAGGTTGATAGTTCAAATGTCACCAACGGTAAGGAGTGTGTGTGAGTATTTGTAATATGTTATACATATATACATAGGAGGCCTTCATTTGAAAACCCATAAAATTGTAATAGCCTTGAGAACCGTGTGCATCATGTAATAAATCAAATGATTTTTTTCTCTCAGGGATTGTATTTAGTATATTCATTAACATATATCTGTTTCACAATGTTTTTGTTACTTTCTTTCATATATATTTGTTTCACAATGTGAAACATTTTTGTGTTTGTGAAACAAAAAAGTTTTACACTGAGAACGAATACATATGAAGCAAACACGTTGTGAAACAAATATATGTTAATCAATATCTTAAATTCTAGCCTTAGATGGAAAAAAATCATGTGAAAACAATACCTAACCATAATAGTTCTCACAGCTTTGACAATATATTGGGTTCTGAAATGATTAAGCCCCTATATACACATATATAAATAGGGGCCAGTTCATATAAGAAGACTAAATATGTGAGAAGATAGAAGGGAAAATTAAATAAATCCCGAAAAAATCCATTTGAAAATGCATATGTGAAACGACGTTACAAAATATTCATATAGTTCAAATATGCATCTTCAAATGGATTTTTTTTCAATGATACACACACACATAATCATGATATATAATATATATATATCATAATATTTAATATATTTCAAACAAAACATTGCTCAAAAGTACCTCGAGTGTCAGGATGTCTCTGCAATATTTGTTGAGATTACCACCTTCCTTTTCCCTCTAGGGGAAGGAGAAAAGATCAAGTCCTAAAAATATCCGACAAGAAAATCATATATAGGAAATAGGCGCTCACAGCCCCCATAATATCTTTTAAAAGTAAATTACATATTTGGTCCTTGTGGTTTACACTATATTGCACTCTTGGTCCCTTTTTATATAATTATGAAAAGGTCCATGTGGTTTACATTATATGGCACTGTTGGTCCCTATGGTTTACACTATATTGCATTGTTGGTCCCTATGGTTTAACACTATATTGCACTGTTGCCCCTATGCTTAACAGATTGATTTCACATGGGAGTTAGGGTTAGGGACCAATAGTGCAATCTAATGTAAATCACAGGGACCGTATTACCCTAATTATTTCAAATAGGAGCAACAGTGCAATATAATATAAACCACAGGGACCAAATATGTAATTTACTCTATCTTTTATACACTATAACAGGCACGAAGATGAAAGAAACATAACTAACCTGATCTGCACGAGTGAGTCCAGAATACAAAGGCAAAACAATCATCCCTGAAAATGATAATTTAACCAAAATTATGTCAAGATAAGCATTTTCTATTTCAATTTAGATGACCATGAAACATTGAATCACTGCCACCATAGAATAAAACTCAAAGTGCCCATTTGGTCAGCGATGGTATTAGGTTAAATTTAGAGTTCTATTATGTTGATCTTTTCCTTACAATGGATGGGGGCATGGGGCCATATGATATACTACATATTCCAAATTGTCCGCTAAGTAATACTACTTAGTAGTATTAATACTAAAGGGTCATTGGCCCAAGGTCCCATGTTTGGTCTTAAATTACAGAAGAACGCAAGATCAATGGTTAATACGCCTCGAACGTACCTAAAGAAGATTTGCCATTGTTTTGGGCTTCTTCCGTGATCAATTGAACTGCGGTATCAATATCATCTTGCCCGGTTAGAAAGACGAGAATATCTCCCATCGGCTCCTGCAAACTCAAACGTTAAAGATAAGGTGGCCTTTTTTGAAGTATATAAATTTATACATCACAAAACACACACACTCCTCACTTTTGGTGAGGCCTGAACCCTTAACCTCAGAAAGATTGAGATCTACTATCCGGGTACCAAACTTGACGTCTACCCAAAAGAGTAGAGCGGTTGTTTCCACGAACACCCCCAAGTGAAAAGTGTGTGAAAGGGAAAAATACAGATATGCTAATACTTGAAAAGCAAGATATGAGTTAACAATAGCAATAAAACTAGAACAAGAGAAAGCAATATGGTTAATAAACGAATAAGTAATTTTAAAAATGAACAAAAAATGAAACTATATGATATAGTTTCAAATGCCATCTACAATAACATGTGTACCTTATTATGAATTGACATTACTGTTGAGACAGTAGCTCGAAGATAGTCCGAAACAGGCTCCTCAGCATAGAAAATCTGTACATTGAATCCCCGACCCTGAAATCACATCATTTTAGGATAAGTGAACAAAGAATAGCAAATAGAAGCTTATTCCTTGTGTTAAATTCTAGAGTAAATTACGGATTTGGTCCCTGTGGTTTGAAGATTTTTATGGATTTGGTCCCTAAACTTCATTAATTATGGATTTGGTCCCCGTGGTTTACAATTTCTTTTGGATTTGGTCCCTGAGCCAAACGGCCGTCTAACTGGTCCGTTAAAATCAAGGGCAAAATTGTCTTTTTGCTATTTTCTTATTTTAATATTTTTAATTAGCATTTTTTTAATTCAAGGGCCAAAATGTAAAAATACAAAACTTCAAGTGGTATATGGTTTAAAAGATGGAGGTCTCAAGTGAAATATTCTCTTCTTCTCCAATTAGCATTACCGGCGACCACCCTCCCTTTCGTTTTTCCGGCGACATTTTCCGGCGACCTTTTGAGCCTCCTTCGACAAAAACAGCTGAAAACGGCCACCGCCACCCATGTCCGGTTGCAGCAACAAACATAACCATGGACCAACCACCGTGAAACCACCAACACCACCATTAACCCATCACCACCAACGTTGTGAAACCTTCCATTAACCCACCATATCCATTGCAGCAAACATATCAGGTACAAACAACACGCACACAGGTAGATCTCCGGTGAACATTACAGTGTCTCTCCGGCGAACCTGCAACTTCCGGCGATGAGCTTTTTTCCGGCGAAACCGTTATTCCTCCGTTTCCTTCGAAATCCTTCCCCCTTCCTTCGTCTCCTTCGAACCTGCAACTTCCTGCTTCTCTCTCATGTCTGAGATGGCTGGTGGTGCGTATGTGGGTGTGCTTTGCCGGAAAAAGGTGGGGGTGGTGTGTGTATTTTTGCCGGAGAATGGTGGTAATTTGCTGTGGGTTTTTGGTGGCTGTGTAAGTCCTTCCATTTAGGAAGATGAACAGCACATAACATATATATATATATATATAATACATTTTAAATATAACATTTATTATATTTAACTTTAACCCTCTAAGTTCTAACATATACATATTTGGTCCTTAATTTAAAAAGAATAATTAAAATAAATGTTAAAATAAAAAAAATAGAAAATGACCTTTATGCCCTTAATGTTAACGTACCAGTTGGATGGCTGTTTGCCTCAGGGACCAAATCCAGAAGAAATTCCAAACCATGGGGACCAAATCCATAATTAATGAAGTTAAGGGACCAAACCCATAAAAACCATCAAACCACAGGGACCAAATCCGTAATTTACTCTAAATTCTATCATACCTTCCATCCCAGAATAAACGTCCACAATGAAAAAAACATTCAGTTCTAGAAACATGTAATTACTATACTTTTTTTACACAACTAAATGACAACTTTATCCTTGATACTAGAGGGCGTAACGAATTTCTCCATCTCATAATTAGGGGTAAAACTGGAAAAATTGGACACTTATTTTGGGACAAACTGAAATAAATGTGAACACTTATTATGGGTTAGAGGGAGTACACGAGATACCATTATAGTATACCTCAACGGACAAAATAGCAGGCTCTGTCTTTAGTCCATGATCTTCTCCTTCCAATTGAGGTCGCCTTTTCCTGATAAATACACAAATTTGTGATACTAGAGCCATAATCATCCATTTAGAGTAAACCGACCCATATTATTAGAGAAACAATAGATAAAAATTGACCCTTAAGAAATACTAATAAGAGAACCTGGTCTGGAAAAATGCAGCCATCGACTTTGCTTCAATTGTGGCGGATGCAATAATTAGGCGCAACTCAGGTCTACGGCGTTGTATCTGAGAAATCAATCATTAGCGATGTTAACATAAATAACAATGCTACACATTCTTTTGGGCAGTCATATGATAGATGTCTATGATTAATTATGGAATTCTTTAGTAGGGGTATTAACGGTGCGGTTTGGTGCAGTCTAGGGCCCAACCGCACCTCGTATGCGGTGTGAAAGATATTCCCAAACCGCACCGCATATGTCTCAAACCGTAAAAAGACGCACCACGTGTGTGGTGCAGTTTACATGGTTTCTACCTAACAAATTTCAATCCAATGATTGTAAAATCACAACATCAGAATAAATTTGACGAAGGCGTTTCCATATTCCATGCAATAAAAATTTCCGATACGATTGAATGTGTAATTAATTATAGTTCAAAACAAACTAAAGAATTCCATAATTAATCCATATACATCTAAAAAGTAAAGTTCAAAATAAATTCAACGAAGGTGTGTGACAAAAGACAAAAGAAAATAACTCAAATAAGTAATCTGTAATGTAAAACTCAAAGGAAAACTGATAAACTAATAGATAACCAATATTGTATTAGTTCCGAGGCAGATCTTGAATCTCCATGTGATACCTTTTTCAGGAGACCCAACAATATGTCCGTTGAAAGGGATCTTTCATGAGCTTCATCCACCATAATCACACTGAAATATATCATTTCGAACTTAAGATTAAATGAACTCTTTGAACAGATAGCAAAATAACTAGAATCTGTAAGACTGTAACCAGCACCTGTACTTGCTTAGGAGAGGATCGTCCATCATTTCTCTGAGTAATACTCCGTCTGTGAGAAATTTGATCCTTGTTAAGTCCTGTGCTGTCAGAAAGAGAAATATGAACAACTCTCAACCTTTCATAGCACAAAAGAATATGTTTTTCCAAGTAGCAGATACTATCAAACAAACTATAATTGGTTAATGAGTCATTCATAGTTTCAAGATATGAATTCGTTCATACTTACGCATGCATGGCTTAATCTTTATTAGCAGCATATGGCTAAGAACGGGACGAACCAGATAGCATAAAATTTACATGTTAAGCAATCATTGAGACAAAGAAACCTATTCACATGGCATATGAGAATAAGTTTGTAAAAATGTCTCTGTTTAGTATGAAATCTTACTGAATTTGTCACATCTTCAAATCGAATGGTATAACCGACTTCCTCCCCAAGTTTTACTCCCATTTCTTCTGCCAACCGTGCAGCAACACTCTGAAAATACGATATGAACGCAAGATATAAATTTCAAATATATAACCTCCATAAATTAAGATCCAACACTCCAACAGCCAAATCTTTTTGTGAATATTTTAAAAACTGTTTGCATCTTGTTCACATTAAGGTCAAAAGATATTCCAAAAGAAAACGTTGAAAATTTATTACAAGTATTAAAATTTAATTTGGCAATGAGTACCTGCACAGCCAATCGTCTTGGTTGAGTGCATGCAATAACGTGTCCGCCATCAGCCCAGCCTGCTTCCTTAAGATACTGCAAGATTAAATAACCATCATGAATATCCTAAATACACAAAGGCTTGGTTTCGATGAAAACAACCCCTTTTCGTGAGAAGGTGAGAAAAGGTAAAACCTTCACACAGTATAATAATGTAACCTTATCTTGAAAGACACATATGCTTTAAATCTTTAATTCAACAACCACAAACGAGTCTTTGACACCACTATCATACAAATTCAACACTAAAGTGGTTTTGGCTGGAAACGATGGAATTTAAAGAAAGTCAATTCCGTTGACCAAAATCCATTCATGCATTTGGTTCGTTCTTTGAGTTTTGGTAAAGAATTCGAATTCTACATTTCTACCATCAACCGTAAAAACAGATTCCATTCCAATCGTGCCAACCAAACACATGGCCAAATTCCATTCCTATTCCAACAGCTAAAGGTGAGCAAAAAACAAAAAGAAGAAAAAGATAAAACTCCGCATCTTTACCGATTATCCTTATGTTAGCTTATCTTAGGTTGGGAAGGACCAAACCGGTAACATGAACTATGCAATTCATGTAAACTCAATACTACCTCCATAGCAATTAGAGATATATAGAATTAACTTTATTTAGGTCAGAAAGAAAATATTCAACTTTAAAATTGATCAACATCATAAACCCTAAACCTAAAACTACATTAACCTTCATAACAACTACTACAAATTACAGAATTCTAATGAATTTGACATCAAAATCCAAACAAAATCTCTTTTCCCCCAAACAATGAACAATAATAGAATAATACAATACATACAAAAGAGAAAGAAAAAAAGGGGATTGAAATGAAACCTGAGGGATTTGAGTGGTTTTGCCACTTCCAGTTTCCCCAACAATAATGGTAGTGGAATGAGTCTCCACCAGATACAAAATTGAATCTCTATACTTGAACACAGGCAATCTCTGCCTCTGCTTCTCTAAGCTCACAAGCCCATACCTGCAATTAATCAATTCCAGTTCATAAATTCAAAGCATTACTACTACATCTACTAGTTTTCCAATTAGTTCTTGATCTTCTTTACTCTCAAATCACAGTATGAAAGAAATCAACAATTTTGATATCAATTTTAGCGCCAAAAAATGTGAAATTTCTGGAAGAAGAAAGTGGAAAGAGTGGTGTTACGTGGATGAAGATGAAGGAGAGGCGGAGTAGAAGAGAACGCCGCCTTCTTCGTCGTCGAGGAGACGAGGTTTTGCAGTACCTGGCTTCCAAAATTGCGCCATTCTTGCAATTCGATTGAAGCTTTTCTTTGATGCCCTATATAAGTTTTCCATTTGTAAACATTGTTTTATTTTGTGTTTTTGTTTATTTTTTCTATTTTAATTTTTTAATTTCGACCGACGATTTTACGGTTTTATTAAAAAAAAAAAATTGGACTGAATTACGGGTTTGGTTTATATGGTTTTCGTTTTTTAAGATTGAGTTCTTTAAAGTCGAAAAATTATGGATTGGCTTTTGGTGGTATTTAAGTTTGCAGTACCAGGGTCACTACGTCTCACGCCGTTTGTTTCACCCCCGTTAACCCCCCTCACGTGCATCGCACACCAGTGGTGCAAAATTGAATACCACTGTGACCCAATTCATAACTTTTCATGTTTAGGGACCTTGGTCGTCAAAAAGTGGAAACCACAAGGACTGAATTCGTAATTTACTCAAAAATAAAGATTGTTTTATGATTGATATATTATAGTAAAATACTAGAAGTTAGAGTGAATTACACTTTTGGTCCCTGTGGTTGTCACCTTTTTCAACTTTGGTCCCTCAAATGAATTGATATCACAAATAGTCACCGAGGTTGCCACTTTATTTCAATTTTGGTCCCTCGAACTAACTTCTGTTAAATAGGCCAGTTAACTTAAGGATATTTTCGTCCTTTTCATATTTATTTGTTTTCAATTAAAAATATAACAAATGTATTATTATACTATTAATAAATATTAGATGGGACCTACCATCATCATTACCATCACAACCAACACCCACCACCACCACCTTTACCTGCCGCTAACCTTCACCATCCACCTCCAACGCAGCCTACCTCCACCATCCACCTCGACGGTGATAGTTTCTCCTCACGACGTGATTGGGTGATAGTTTCTCCTCCGGCGACGGTGTTCATTTACTTCCGGCGACCGTGATCGTTTCTCTTTTCTGGCGAATGGTAACCATTTCTCTTTTCCAGTGACGGTGATCGTTTTCATTTTCCGGCAGTTGTTTGTCTTCCAAAGTGGTGTATTACGACTTCAGATCTGTGTTTCAGATTTGTGTTCTTGAGTTTTTCACTTTCATATTGTGTACTTCACATTAGATCTGTGTTTGTTTCTTGAGTTTTCACGCTCTCTTCTCTCTCTCTCTGGCGTTTACTTCTGTGACTCAATCAGAAATGACGAATCCTGAATCAGGCCTCAGGAACCCTAATCCTTCGATAAAGCAATTGAAGACATATTACTCTTTATTTTTTGCATCATTCTAATAGTCCAAAAATGATTCTCGTTTCTCAACCTCTTGTCGGCGACGGTGGTGGAGGTGGATGGTGGAGGTAGGCTGCAGTGGAGGTGGATGGTGAATAGGGTGTGGCGGTGGGTGGG
Source organism: Centaurea solstitialis (assembly GCA_030169165.1). Lineage (NCBI taxonomy): Eukaryota > Viridiplantae > Streptophyta > Magnoliopsida > Asterales > Asteraceae > Centaurea > Centaurea solstitialis. The sequence goes on from CM058040.1 coordinate 45,618,762, forward strand.
TTGGTGGTGTGGTGGGTGTTGAGGTGTGGTGATTAGGTGATGGTGATGGATGTATGGTGGGTCCCATCTAATGGTGATAGAAGATGAAGGGTGGAGATAGAGGGTTGGTGGTATTTCACATTTGGGAAAGATGAAGTGCAGTGTGGTGGTGTGAATGGAGATGGGGCAAACCATGAATGGAGATGCTCATGCTAGAGATGAAGGGTGGATGCTAGAGACGATGGTTTGTGGTGGCGATAGAAGATGAAGGTGGAGATATAGGGTTGGTGATATTTGGGCATTTGGGGAAGATGAAGTGCAAGGTGGTGGTGGTGGCTATGATGGTGGTTCGTGGGTCCCATAATAATATTACATTTGTTTTATTTTTAATTGAAAACAAATAAATATGAAAAGGACGAAAATACCCCTTGAGTTAACTGACCTATTTAACAGAGTTAGTTCGAGGGACCAAAATTGAAACAAAGTGGCAACCTCGGTGACTATTCGTGATATTAATTCATTTGAGGGACCAAAGTTGAAAAATGTGACAACCACAGGGACCAAAGTGTAATTCACTCTAAAAGTTATTATTTTAAGAAAATAATATCAGGGTCTAGCAACTATTTTGTTTTAGCATTGTTTTTATATTAATTATGTCATTAAAAGGGTTTGGAACAACATAATCCGACAAGGAGAGATTTGGATGGACGGGGTCTTCTTCTCCAAATCTTTTTGAAGAATCATGGGAGAAGGGTTGAAAACTCGCTTTTAGGGTGAAATTTGGTTGGGGATAAGATTAGAGGATGAGTTCATAGACTTTCTAGGGTGGAGGTGAACATAAGTGACTTGTTTGTAGAGAGGGGGAGTTGGCTAGACAATTCGTGGGTATGGGAGTGAAGTTAGAGACGACTTCTAAGGGGGAGAGATGTGGGGGAACTAGAGGAGCTGAGAGGAAGTTATGAAAGTGGGTTTCGATTAAGGGTAATAATGATAGTGGAATTGGGGTATCGATGTGGGAAAAAGGTATTCAATTAAGAAATGTTTGGAGTTGCTTGCGAAAGTGAAGGGGTGAGGAAGGGGGAGGGGGAGACGTTATGGTGTTCGATTATCCCAAAGAAGGTGAACATATTCTTGTGGAGAGCTAAACTTGGTCGCCTACCTACTCAGACGGTACTAAAAAACATAGGGATCGATCTCGACTCTACTTTGTGCCCTTTATGTGGGAGAATGACTAAGGATTTAGATCAATGCGTTTATAGTTGTGATGAAATCAAAAGATTATGGTCTCAAGTGGATGGATGGTGGAACACAAATCTGGAAGCGGTGGACTCTATGGCGAATCTAGTGCAAGAGGATCTATGCATCTTACAAAACTCTAAAGGAACTCTTGGTAGATCGATACAAAATGGTCATTGTTATATTTAATTTGGAATCAAAGGAACAAATTGGTTTCCCAAAGGAGATACAAAGCCGTATTGAAGGTAAGTTTTACGAATCGCAACATTAATTTTCGAGTGGATAAGTAGACGATCAAAAAAGAGACACATAATTGGGTCGATTGGTTGTCGAGTACACATTGACAAGGAAGTTGAGCAAAAAGGATACGGGATCAAGTTGGTGTCATAAATCATGGATCATAGAGGTTATGGTACAAGGACTATTTTTTGGGTAAATTGCGGATCTGCTGGTTACAACAATTAGGTTTTGCAAGCTGTCTTTTACTCGGTATTTTCCCTCTGCAGGTTCCTATCTTGTCAAGTCTCACCGTTTGATGTCTTTTAAGTTAATAACCGCAAGCGTACGGGTTTTGTAGCATACATGTCGTCTCAAGGAGGAAAGGTATAAACATTAACTACTTAATAATCATGGCCTAGCTATGCAATCAAATGATTGGTTTGGTTATTACACTAAGTAACCATAAATTAGCAAGATCTATGGAAGATGACACATACAAAAACAATTAAAAGTAAACTAAACAACAATCACGGCTAAAAGACATTGGATAATGTCGACCTCCGATTTTAGAAATGGTGGATTTTGCTATACAAAACTACTTCAACCTCTTTCGAGGTGAAAAAACTTTTCTTCCAAGTCATATATTTACTTTTGCAATATATGAACGTTGGTAGAAACATTAAGATTTAAACATTTTTTTCCAATGAACGTTCTTAACTATTCATATGTTAAAACCGTTATTATACCCTTATATCAATTGACAAAAACTTGAAATGATAGTGTTAGTGTTAAGGGAACTCTTTCATCTTATTTTTCTTTTCCTGATCTTTTCCAACTCTACACCATCACTTATCATTGTCATGCTTTATCATACTTCCAACCCATGCTTCCAATATTCTTCTACAAGCATAATGTCTATTCACCCATATCTTCTCACTTACCCTCTTCAACTCATTCTTTCCCATTTAGAAATTCCTCTACTCATTTTCCCTTTTGGAGATTCACGTTGCAACTTGGAGCCCTAAACAAACATCTCGATACTCATGGTTGCATAAGGTAATTCTTCATTATGTTTCTTGACTGATTTGTTGATGGAATTAACTAGTGATAAGTGTCAAGCTTCACTGTAGCCCTAATCACAACCTTTCATAACTGCCTTCGTAATGTTCTTTTTTTTCTTTCTAAAAATGCAAACTCAGGTTTGCTCTACTAATCTGTATGTTATTCAGATGCTACATTCTCATCAAAGTTCGCAATCCTTGATGGTTGTTTTTAGGTCACATTTTAGCATGCACACCATATGTTTGATAAAATGTTTCAACCAAATATGTGTGTGTGTGTGAACTAATGGTTGTTTTTAGGTCACATTTTAGCACGCCATATGTTTGATAAAATGTTTCAACCAAACATATGGTTGTATTTACCAGTAATCTTAGAGGGGGTTTGGTTCCCATTTTGGTTGTGTTTGGTTGAAAGGAATTTGAATGGTTGAAAATGAGATAGCTTCATCTACGGTTCATGAACAAACGGAATGCGTCAAAGATGGTGAACAAATGACAACTCCAACTTCTATGTTTAATAAGAGAAACTTTGCTTCCGTTGATAAAGAACCATTGGTAAATTCTGCAGAACACGTCAAAAGGAGGCTCTTTCAAGAAAAAGGTAAGCACTATCAATTATAGTGTTATAAAGTTCTTATATTTGTTTCAGAAACAACGTTTTATTATCAAAGTATACATAAATAATTACATAAATTGTCTGTTAGATTTTTACTTTAAATTATTCTTTTAAGATTTTGACTTCTAAAAACTTTTACATACTTTTGAAATAAAATGAAAGTTAATAATTTCTAAGACTAATAATCATGGCTTCATATTTGATAATATAGTAGAAACTCTATACAATAATACACTTGGGACCACCAAAATTTATTAATTAAAAGAGTTATTAATTAATCGATAAATTAATAATTATTAATTTATATATTAATTAATATTTTATTAATTTATAGTAGAATACTTAGTTTACAAACGAGCTTGGATGACTGGTGTGGTATTTGAAGAATATGTTCGCCAACTTGATAAAAAAATGGTTGGAAGAAAAATTCTCTTGATTGTGGATAATTGCCCTGCTCATCCAAAAATTATTGAAGGATTACGAAATGTTGAATTATTTTTTTTGCCACCAAACACAACTTCAAAAATTCAAGCTTGTGACGCGGGGATCATACGAGCTTTTAAGATTCATTATCGTCGTCAATTTTATAGAAGTCTTTTGGAGGGTTATGAATTAGGGGTTCCAAATCCAGCAAAAATAAATGTATTAGATGCAATGAATCTTGCAATTTCAGCATGGACTATGGATGTTAGTGCAAATACAATTGCGAACTGCTTTCGGCATTGTAAACTTCGATCAACAGATAACATGACTTTTGAGAACTCAGATGAAGGTGGTGAAAGCACTCAAGAAATCCAGAATTTGATCAAAGAGTTGGGTTATCGCAATGCAATGGATGTCGAAGATGTTCTTACTCACCCAGAAGAAAATGTAGTTGCACAGTTGTTGACTGATGAAGAAATTATTGAAGCGTTATTGGAATTAATAAAGATGATATCGATAAAGAAGATGATGAAAGTTCTACAATGGAGCCCCCTTCGTGAAACGAAGCTATTAAAGCGTTAATCACATTGAACAATTTCTTGTTGAGCTATGAGAAAACAACACCAGAAGTTCTTACCATGCTAAGGAAAATTAGAGGCGAGATTCAAGGGGAAATTGATTTCAACAAAAAACAAAAGACAATTGAGTCATTTTTCAAGAAACCTTCATAAATCATTCATGTAATATACTATATATAAGGAATTATTAATTTATATTTTATATGGGGTCTAAAGAAATTATCAAAAATGTATTATCTTATAATTTTAGCGAATTATTAATTTAGCACCCTATCCTCGAGTCGGGACCGGCAAAAAATATTATCTTAGAGAGTTTATTAAATAATCGAGTATTAATTTATCGAGTTTCTACTGTATAGGAAACAAGCAAGCCTTGAAAAAACAACAACCACATGTTGATATGTCAAATGAAGTCACCTCCAATGACTTGGGAACAAAGGAAAAAGAGGGATCATCCAAGGTAAAAAAGTGATAAATAAAAAACATGTAATCTAAAAAGAAATAAACTTACATTTTTCTATCACAGGTGTTCATCTTTTGGTAAAAGAGCAACTATGTCTCCTACAAGCTGCGACAAGTAATATTAGTTTATATAACTACTTTTGATAGTTGTATTTTTGGTCCTTTTCGGAGGAATGACAACACAAATCATGTAGTCTTATGTACATAATGTAATTATCGAATGCACTAGATGCATGCTAAACTAATTGTCTACTTTGAACGGTCAGCTTATCTAATAATATTACATGTAAATTAGATTACTAAGGGTGTGCTTGGTTAGAGGTATTAGATAAAAATTAATGGGATTGAAACTAAAAGAAGGTGATTGGTTTAATGGAATATAATGGGCCCATTCCATTAACAGCCCAAAATATCATTCCTTGTAAAATTGGGGGGAATGAAGAAATCAACATTTTCATTCTCATTTTCATTCCCTTCCATTTTCATTTTCATTCTCATTTTCATTCACTTGCCTGAACCAAGTAGGCCCTAAGAATGTGATTATTTGAATATCACCCGACGCAACGCACGGGCACGATACACCTTGTTATTGATCAATTTAACCGAAGTAAAAGATCAAACTCTCGTTTAATTAAAAAAAACTAGTCAAATTAACTAAATGTCATGTTAATAACCTAATTGGATCCATCCCAACTTTCGTTAGAATCAAAATAGGTTAAAACTCATAATCCGTTTTATATTCTGATCAAAAACAAAACTTCGATCCTAAGTGACAATTACCCAATAAAACAAAAATCAAAGTAGCAATCAAACAATAATTTATTATCTAAAACCTATCTAAGAGTATAAAATTTGAAACAAACCCTAATTCTAACAAAATCATTACGTTAGACACAATCTAAATACAATTAACATTAACACAAATCAAAGAAAAGCACTAATTGACCAAATTAACTTGTGTAGGAAAATAACCATTAGTGTAGAAAATTTAATTAACCTAACCTAATGTGTAGAATTAAAGAGAAGATGAAGATGATTCAAATTGAGAAAAGGGGTAAAGATACTATAACACAAAAGAAGACTAATTAAACAATTAATAAGTACAGAAAATTGAAATACTATGTAAGCAACAAGAATTTGGAAGAGTATATGAAGAAATTCAAAGAACCAACAAATTAAGTAAAAAGATTCAAACAAGATACAATTAACCAAGTCTTTTTTTTTGCACAACAAAAAGAAATTTATACCATAACCAAACAAAATACAAAGGAACAAAGTCAACCTAGGCCCATACCAAGCAAACGATCAGACCAGGCCCATACAAAGAGAAAAACACCAATACCAACCAAAAGAAAAACCAAACGAATTAACAAAACAGCAGCCGAATTCAAGCAAAAAAGTAAATAAAAAAAGGGGCAATCAGCTTATAAGTCATAAACAAACAGGCGCCAACCAATCATCCCCAAGAAATTTCGAGCTCCATCAATCTGAGTCTTCAAAATAATCGAACCATCCTTCTTAAATACTGCTGCCTTCTTCACAATTCTAAAAAAAAAAACAGATAATACACCCCGTATTTCCTGCGAAAATATCAGGACTTCCAATCACGCATCGAGAGGATCCCGCATCCAGGAGGCACTGTCAATCGCCAAATCTTTATCTCGCTTCGTTACCCACTCGAATGATTTTAACTGAAAGATGGGGACAACTCTTCTAGCGATTTATTATCGGTATCTTCCCTGTTTCTTCTTGTAGACTTACAATTAACCAAGTCTACAAGAAGAAATAGGGAAGATACCGATAATCATATGAAAAACGATAGCAAATCGGATTCCAATGGCCTAGGCTTCAAGATGTGATCTTCTTCTCCATGGATGGTGAAAATGTAAAGAAGAACCCCCTTCAAGAGAGGTTACATACGTTACTTCCAAATTAGAGACCAAAGACTGACTTCTAAAAAGCATAAACTACTTAATGAAGTCTAAAACAACCCAATTAAAACAAAGCCCAAATAAAATAAAATAAATGTCCAGATGACTTTCACGCCCGAGGGATTTCTTCCCCGTTCGTGAAACAATGGCAAAAAATTAAAGGGTGCTTTTGGAGTGTTTCACGACCGTGAAAAAGTCTCCCCGCCAATGAAACAATGGCAAAAACTTTTGACAACATCATGGAGCTTCCTTTTCATTTCGATGAATTAATTATCACATTTGCGTTCTTCTTCACTTTCCACACTCACTCGATCACCTTCGACCTTTTTCTTCATCTCTTGCATTTCTTCGCACGTTCCACCATCAAAACCGTGCACAATCTGCACAAAAACACATACCAAGGCATAAAAACTATCCCCAAAGCAATTTCCGTCGTGATAAGAGAAAATAAGTGAAAATAAGAGAAAATAAGAGAAAAGATAGAAAACAATGCATGATATGGTCAAGCTATACATTAAAATGCAATGAAAATGCAACTAATATGCACAAAGCTAGGTGTATAAAAAGCACCTAACAGACATATATTGGCGAGGTAGAAAAGGTTGGGTGCTTCGCGTCTGTGGTTATCTCTCGTAACTATTAGGATGCTTGGTCATGTTGGTTTGTTGTGTCTATGTTTGTGTACTCCATATTTGGATGGTCTAGCTCAGCCGCACTAATGTTAGGGGGCTAGGTTTTTTTTTTTTTTTTTTTTTTTCATTTTACATGGCTTTTCCCTTTTGGTTTGTAACTAGAATGTTTTCCTTTGGTATTAAAGTTCTTTTGTATCTCAAAAAAAAAATAATGTTGTTAATTTTTTTTCTTTTGAACATTTATTGTCAAAACTTACTAGTTATTACTGACGAGAAAGATATAGGCTATGTTTACTTGTGGAAAAGTGTTTTCATTTTCATAGAAAACGTTTTCAGAAGATGGAGTTGAGTTTTCATTTTCAGTTTTCTATGAAAATTTTAGAAAACCCGTTTACTTGAAATGATGGAGTTTTCATTTTTCATTTTCAGTTTCCATCACTTTTCATTTTTTATTTTTTCAAATATTGCACCGGCGGCGGCGGCAGTGGCAGTGGCGGCAGCCTCGACGGCGACGTTGGTGGCGGCGACGGTGGTCGCGACGACGAGAAGGGGACGGTGGTCGCGATGGCGGTGGTGACGGTGGCTGGCGGCGAACGCTACGGTGGCGAGGGTGGTGGCAGTGGCCATCGACGAGAAGGTGGGCCAATTGAAAGTGAAAATGGAAAATAAAAATGAGAATTGGAAAACTATAAAAAATAGTTTTCTAATTCAAGTGTAAATTTTGAAAATGAAAATTTTGTTTTCTTGGAAAAAATTTCTAAATTGAATCAAGTAAACAAGTTTTTTAATTTTTTATTTTTCATAGAAATTTTTTCTAGAAACAAGAAATTTTTCCAAAAGTAAAGATAGCCTAATACACTATTTCTATATATAAAGTTATAGATATTTCAATAGGCTTATTAGATATTTTTGCATCCTGTCTATTTTCTTTTTCATTTTTTAAAAACGACATCATACCACTAGACCAAATGCCTACATACTTTTTTTTTCTATTTCACAATATTATATGGCATATACGTTGATGCACATATTTTTCTTAGACCATGACTATCGCCCAATAAATTATCTTGCTTACCCTAATGCCACCTCAACATCAGATCATCTTTTTTCTTTCGTACCCAATTTATCCTATGGTGGAGTACCACTAAATTAACCCAATCTTTTTCTCATTTTTATTTCAATATATATATATATATATGTGGGGTTAAGTTCCGGTGAGACCAAGCTTTTTTGGTGAGACCGGTGAGACCAACATATTTTACTCGAAACTTCACATCATAACATTTGTGAAGGTAAAAAAAATTGAACATTCATCGTTAAAACATACTAAAAAACACTATTGGAAAAAAAAAATCCAAAAAAAGTGTAAAAAACGAAACCTTCACAGCAGTTTTTTTTGTGAAGGTTTGCATTATATATATGTAACCTTCACAAAACTTGAGCTGTGAAGGTTACGTTTTTTAGCTTGTTTTCGACATTTTTTTGCATCGAAAGTGAATTTTAGGTCTGCGTATTCTTGTTTTATGTACATTCATGGTGTTTTTTTGTGAAGTTTCATACGTTAGGTATTGGTCTCACGCGGTCTCACGGTAACAGCTTGGTCACAATCAAGAGAGTTAAACATCCTTAAGCGGGTTAAATAAGGGATTTTAATTTGTCTTGGTCATGGTTCTGATTCAAGAGAGTTAACAGAAGAATTAGTTAGAAAGATCATGACAGAGATAAATTAAATATCACCAAGACCAAATTCACGATAAACATATAATAGAAATAACGTAGCCAAAAATTATCAAAACATATGACCCAAATTTACAATTCACTCTATACACATTAAATTAATTATTCAATATATATGCTCAACCTACTATTATTTTGACAAAATCATATGCACTAAGGTTGTGTTTGACAAACTAACTGATAGCTGATAAGCTAGATGTTGACTAATAAGTTGATAAACTAGCTTATGAACAAATTATGTTCGAGAAAAATTAGCTTACAAGTATGTAAAATGATCAAAAATGATATCTTGTGGTATAATAATTAATAATCTAATATTAATAAGGCTATGTTTGGCAAACGTAGCTTATAAGCTAGCTGGTAGCTGATAAGCTAGCTGTTAATTGATAAGCTTGCTAGTAGCTGATAAGCTAGCTTATGAACAAATTATATTTGACAAAAACTAGCTTATGAGTATGTAAAATGACCAAAAATTGTATCTTTAAATTTAATAATTAATATTAATAAGGGTATAATTGAAAAAAGCTACAATAAGCTCCTCATAAGCTACTCAAAGTAGCATTTCAAAAAGTTAGCTTATAAGCTAGCTTCCTGATACATGTTTGGATGGACTAACTTATAAGCTAGCTTATCAGCTATCTTATAAGCTAGCTTATCAGCTATCTTATAAGCTAGCTTATGCTTGCCAAACACAGCCTAAGACTATGATTGAAAAAACTACAAAAACCTTTTGAAAACGCTAATTAAACTAGCGTTTCAATAATTTAACTATAAGCTAGTTTATAAGCTAACTTATGTTTATCCAAATATATACTAATTTATCTCAACCATCTTGTAAACTAGCTTATTTTTATTAAATACAACCTAATTCTATAAAATAATCGTTGATGAAAGAAACCATTTTGACCATTTTGTCACCATTCAATTACAAAACCAGGTACTACATACCATGTGGACAAGAAGATTTGTAATATTAAAAGTGCATACAACAAATATGCAATAAAATAAAATATCCATAATAAATATTTTCTTTGCAACGCATTAAAATATTCAACTTATTTATATGTTTGATTCTATTACAAGAAATAAGTACTATATCCATATTTAATATAGAAGTTTATTCTTTTGTTAAATGTTTTTTTTAAATGTTAACTTTGTTAATTTATATGGGCTATTGAGATTTCATCTTTTTATTTTGTTTCATTCAAAAGTTTATGCAATAATAAAGGGGTACTTTCAAACTTACTTGTTTCTAAAGATTATGCAACATGTTGTTACTTAATTATCTAAATAGATAATCATTGAATGTTTTCGAAACAAAGAACTAATTATTTTTTTTCTTACAACAGCATGTGGTTTTCAAAAACAAAGAACATGTAATTTTGTTCTTAATAATACTTTTTTTCAACTTGTATCGTTTTCGTCCTTGTGTTAATTGGTTTATGAACATGGATTCCATTGATGTTCTAGAATAATGTTTTATGATTGGGTCAATACTCAAATGGTGGATTTGTAACACACCGCCTACCTCGACACAATATTGTCCATTTTGCCTAACTGGTTCACGACTTTATTTCTGGCGATCTGTTAAGAACTTTTCTGGGGGTTATTTATCCTGGTACTACTCCTATCCAAGCACACTTAACTGCAGAGTTATAAGAACTTGTCGTGTTTGTAGCCTTCAAAACGCGTTGTTTTTAATAAGGGATTACTTCTTCAAAATGTATCCAACTATCCATAATATACTATTGTATGTATCCACCTAAAAAATTCCTTTTGTATATATCAAACTTTATTTTTTAGTCTATTGTGTGTATTTTTGATACACACAATAGTATATTGGGGGATGATTGGATACACATAATAGACTATAAAATACACATAATAGACTCTAAAATAAAGTTTGATATATACAAAAGAAATTTTTTGGTTGATACACACAATAGTATATTGAGGATAGTTGGATACATTTTGAAAAAGTGATCCCTTTAATAATGCCAAGATATTACTAATGAACCAATATCTTGTTGACAATGATACGAGAGAAGTTGTTTATTCTTGTTTATCGTGAAACCAAACTTATATTAATATTCAAACCAAATTATAACAATGATTATTATATTAAACCGTTGTTTTCCTTTTAGGGGTAAAAATGTAAAATAGCGACTTACTTTTATGAATCATAATTATGTATTTATTTATATCCTATTATTTGTTCACTTTCAAAGTATTGTTTTTTAAGTTATTTTACATTGAAAATTCTACTCGTTATAACAATGAGTAATATTTAAATTTACTTATTGTATGTATAGAAATTAATATTTTTAGCCATTTCTTAACATGATTATTTTCTTCTTAAAACTCTCAAAATAACCATTTTTTTCGTTTATAAAAACTCTGCTAAAGTTAACATTCGCTAATAATGGAGAAGTTTTAAAAATTACACTTTTGATCCTGGATGATAGACCTGGCAAAAACTGACACGACACGCTAACCCGAAACAAATTCGACACGAAATAAACGGGTTTGGGTAACATATTTCAACCCGTTTAAGTAAACGGGTTGACACGACACAAAACGAAAATTAAACGGGTAAGGTCAGCGTCAAGCATATCAACTCGAAAATGACCCGACTAACCCGTTTATACATATATGTGTGTGTTTGTGTGTATATATAAAGTTTTCTTTATACTTTTTAATTACTAATTTACGATTTATTTGGATATTTAATGTAATAATGTTAATGGATTTGGTTTAAACTTATAATTTGAATTATAAAATTTGGATTCCTAAATTTTAGTGAATTTTTATTTTAAATTTTATAGATGTTAAACGGGTTAAACGGGTTAAGCGGGTCAACCCGTTTATTAAACGGGTCGGGTTAGGGTTGGGATTTCTGACCCATTTATTAAACGACTCGGGTTAGGGTCAAGCATTTTCAACCTGTTTAACTTTGAACCCGACACGATCTCGACACGACACGACACGACACGTTTGCTAGGTCTACTGGATGACATGTACCTTTGGCAAACAATTTATTAATCTTTTTATAGCATCTCCAACAATTTCTTCAAAATGGAGATTTTAACGGGGGGTTTGCTCTAACGGATTTCTCAAAACCTTCTCCAAAATGGAGAACGCATGAGAGAGGTAATGAAAATCTCCAAATTTGGAGATATATTCAGAAAATGATTACCTATGATAGAGAAACTATTTTTTGTTCATTCCACCAATAACGATGCTAGAATTTAAATGTTTAAGAGAAATAAATAATATTTTATTAGTAGTATTGAATATTTTAATAATATAACTAATTATATAATCTTTAAATTAAAGAATTTATTGAAGATGAAAAACCATTAAAACTAATTATACTTTAGAAACTTTGACTTTTTCTTCTTTATTTTGAAAAAACCGTTGGAGATACCCTTTTAAACGTAAGAGCATCCATAATGTTTAGATTTTTCACTAAGCTTTTTTGCATCTTTTTTCTTACGCATTATGGCCACTTCAACAATCTAAAAACCTCGGTGGCTGCTTTTTTTTGTATTCGGTTCTAGTTTTTTTGGTCTTTTCTCTGTTTTTTACTGCTGCTGTTTGTGGTTTCTTCTTCTGTTTTGTGGCCTTCGGTTGTGTGCAGAATTGTTTGGTTTTGTTTGGTTGGTTTTTGGTATTAAATTATTGTTGTTCAAAAAAAAAAAAACAATCTAAAAACCTCTATATACTTTTACCATGTGAAAAACCTCACTCAAGCTTTTACAAACTTTTTAGGGTCCCACCATTTTAACTTTATATCATTTATATTTTTATTTATAAAAATAAATACATTAAAATTAATACAAATATATATTTATTTATATCAAGAAATACTATTGCATTAATAATGTATTTATTATACATAATTTTTTAAAAAACCTTCTAAAAACCTCTTAAAAAACTCTAAAAACTCTAAAAAACCACATTATGGATGCTCTAAGTAGACAAAATTTTTGTATCCGGACTTTAAAGTTTTGTCAACCAAAAAATTGAAAATTTTACTTTAATAAAAGATTTACCTCCTTTAGAAAAATTAAAAGAGAATTAAAAAGATATATTATTTATTTTATGTTGTAGACTATGTAGTAGTCTCCAAGTATTCAACTTTGGTTGCTTCTTTTTTTTTTTTTTTTATTTCTTTGATATTTTTCAACCAAGTCCTAATGTCCTATATATATTCGACATTATAATTTTCGTCATCACAAATTATGTACAACATTTAGTCCCCAAGATGTCTTATTCAAAACTGATCTTCATCTTCCTCTTTCTTGTATCGATACTATTATTGCATGTTTCCGTCACCATAGCCCAAAACCCAACCACGAACATCGGAGTGATCATCAACGAACGTTTCCGAGCAGGGAAAGAGCAAAAAACTGCCATCGAAATCGCTGTCCGAAAGCTCAATTCGGGGTCCAAAAACCATAAGTTGGTTGTTTATTTCAAGAATTCTAGTGGAGATCCTCTTGAAGTTGCTTCTTTAGGTTTGAAATAATTAGTCACAATTGTGTTCAAATTGAATTGCATAGATATAAGTATCATTTAGAAGTTTTTTCTTTATAAAATAAAGGTTTTTAAGTTATATATTAGTACAAGAACATCTCCATTAAATTTTTTTAAATAGGAATTTTAAGTGTTTTAACATGTTTTCTACTCCAACAAAATGGAAACTATGCTAGATATGATAAAAACCCTTTTAAACTGAAAAATTCTCTTAAATTAAATGTTAAAAAGAGGGAAATGGTGTTTTTAATATCACTTTATATAAATTTTATTTTGAAAATGTTGGGATATTAGATATATTGAATTTTTATGAATACAATAAATGTTTTTTAAAGTGGAGAAACTCTTGAAACTGAATGCAATTTTATTTAGATAAATCGAACCAAACTGATCACTATGATTGGGTTTGTGAACCGAGTTTATGTGTTCTATTCAACACGATCTTATATAAAAATAATTTAGCACCGAGTTATATATGTTAATAAATGTTAATTACTGTTAAATTTGTGTCAGCTTTATTTTTTCTTTTATCTTGAAATGTGTAACTAAAGTTTTATGAATTTGCATATGTTTTAGCGAACGAGTTGATTAACAAGCAAAATGTACGGGTGATAATTGGGACGGATTCGTGGGAGGAAACCTCGATATTAGCGAAAATCGGACAACAATCTCGAGTACCAATTATTTCTTGGACTACCGCTAGCTTACAACCCCAATCGCGTCTTCAATGGCCGTTTTTGGTACAAATGACGGATCTAAACATGTTAGACGAAATAAAATGCATCACGTCAATTGTACAATCGTACAATTGGAAAAGGGTTGTCGTCATTTACGAAGACAACGTTTACGGTGGTGAATATCGAGCTTTATCGTTATTATCCGAGGAACTTGAAACGGTTAATTCCGAAATCGAACACCGTTTAGTCATTCCACATTTCACGTCACCATTTGATCCGAAAGAGACTATCCGTGACGGACTCGTGAACGTCTCGAGGACAAAGCAATCGCGGGTTTTTATTGTGTTGAGGTCGTCTTTACCGACGATAACTCGGGTATTCGAAGAAGCGAATAAGCTCGGACTCATTGGGAGAGACTCTGTTTGGATTCTTGGAGACACATTTTCTAGTTTTCTTGATTCGGTCGACCCGTCGGTTTTTCGACTCGTGCAAGGTGCTCTAGGCGTCAAGACGTACTATTCCGACAACACCACACACTTTCTAGATTCAAATCTAACTTTAAGACGGTTTTCAGGTCGAATTATCCCGAGGAAGATAAATTCGAGGCAGGAATCCATGCTATACGTGCATATGATAGCATAGAAACGATCTCACGAGCATTAGATCATTTAGGAGTCCTAAACGACACTAACAATGATTTCCCAAAAAAGTTGCTAGACACTGTTCTATCTAGCAACTTTTCTGGTTTGACTAGCATGATAGCTTTCCAGGATGGAAAGCTATCATCGAGACCCTACCAGGTGTTTCGACTAGTAAATATCATTGGGAAAAGTTATAAAGAACTCGGATTCTTGTCACCAGAGTTCGGGTTTTCAAACAATTTCGGATTAGGAGGTCATGCTAACCTTAGACAGTTACCCATACACTGGCCGGGGGATCTAGTAACTCGAATTCCAAAAGGATGGGCGATGCCCAACGATAATAAGAAAATGAAGATTGGGGTTCCGACTGATACCTCATTCGATAGGTTCGTGAAAGTGGAATGGATTGGAAGTTTGAACGAGACCAAATACACTGGTTTTTGCATCGATGTTTTCAAGTTGGTAGTCGCCACTTTGGAAGAGAAATACGGTTACACGTTAACGTACGAGTTTGTAAACCATACGAGCTCCTACAACGATATGGTGGATCAAGTCTACTATAAGGTACTTGTAATTTCACCGCTAAATCTGTGCTTTTTCAACACAAATTTACGTTTAAAGGGACACGTTCAAATGAAAACTGTATATATTTTGAAAACTTCTAACTTAACTATTCATCTATGAATAATGAAACTTATTCATTATGAGTATTTTGATTTTAAGGCTATTTATCACGAATAGTCTAAGAAATTATTGGTTCTCAGGCTATCCAAATATTTACGCTTTTAATTTAAACATGTCCCATGCTTAAAAATGATTCAAATAAAAACGCTAAAAAACTTCATACGAATAAATATGATCTAATGTTCTTTTTTGTGTATGCATATTTCTTTGACGAACAGAACTACGATGGGGTTGTTGGTGATGTTACGATACTCGCTAACCGGTCGAAGTACGTGGAGTTCACCCAACCATTTACAGAGTCAGGCTTGTCGATGGTGGTGCCGGTGAAGTCGGAATCGCAAAGGGCATGGAAGTTTATTAGACCATTCACATTTGAGATGTGGTTAGCCACATTTGGCATATTGTTCTACACAATGTTTGTGGTTTGGTTCATGGAACATCAAGTGAACGAAGAGTTTAGAGGTCCATTGAAAGATCAACTTGGGACTGCTTTATGGTTCACTTTCTCTTCCCTTTTTTTCTCTCAAGGTAAGCATTTGCTTTTATATTATAATTGTACACACTCTTATATGTAGCTTGTTTTCTTGTTTCTACATGAGGGTAGAGATGCACAAAATAGCCCAAGCCTAAAGCTCGATCCACAGCCTACTCGAGCCCCGTCTGAAATAGCTTGGGCCTAATGAGCCCGAAGCTCGTTTAGGGCAAGCTTCAAAGCCTTGTTAGGCTTAAGTTTTGGAGCTTAGGCACAATCCGAAAATGTCCGACCTAGTTAAGCCCTAAAAGCCCCAATGACCTAAAAAAGCTTGGTTGGGCTCTTCTTTCAACTGAAAGACAAGGCTTTTTCTGCTTAATAAATAAAGGTTTGAAAAGTTTAGGCCTTTTGCATCTCTAGTTGAGGTTTGAGGGTCATGATTGGCCTTCAACCCAAAAAATTTAGGGCCTAAATATATATGTTTTAGCTCAATTATAATGTTTTTACTTTTATTCTTTTAAGCTAATTTGATAGACACGGGATTTAGACTTTTAAAGTATGTTAGAAAACCGATTGTGTTTAAGTGAATTCATATGTTACGCATACATTGTCAAATATTTTTGTTGTTTTAACCTATAAAACTTTTAATATAATATATGTTATGAACGTGTATCAATTGTCAGTCGATCTATACCTTTGTTACAAATATAAGACATGCTCCGGTAGGATTCAAAAGTCCTTTCTACCCTCTCAATTCCTGTATTCTTGGGATTTAATGGGTTTGTTTGGTTTATTTTATGTTTCAATCTGGAACATATTTTCTTGTATAGTTATCTAATGTTAAATTATGAACGCAGGTGAGAGGATACAAAGTAATCACAGTAAGGTGGTCGTGATGATATGGCTATTCGTCGTGTTCATCTTAACGTCTACCTACACAGCTGGCCTCGCTTCGATGCTCACGGTTCGTGCACTTGAGCCGAGTGTAAGAGATATAGCTTGGCTACGAAAAACCAACGCACCCGTGGGATGCGATCCGGATTCGTTCATTGGCGACTACTTAACCAACGTTTTGGAACTGAGAAACATCAAGAATGTATCGAAGCAAGAGCAATATCCAGAATACTTTAAGAATGGAAGCATAGTCGCGGCCTTTCTCGAGCTCCCGTATCAGAAATACTTCCTCGAAGAGTATTGCAACGAGTATACTGCAATTGCCCCTTCGTACAAATTCGGAGGCCTAGGGTTTGTGAGTATACAAAATCACTCTCTTTTAAGTATATAATATTTACATACAACAACTACTCACACATACCATCACCTTTGTTGAGATTTTAACCGTTGACTCGGGTGAGATCGAGACAGGTACCGAACTGGTTGGTACAAAAAAATTTGGGACTAAAAAGTGGTACTGAGAACGGAACTGTATGTACGAGTTTGATACCGGTTCGGTTTCAGTTTCGAACAGAAAAATTGGTACTAGTACCATGCACGACACCAAAATTTTTAAAATGTATCAAATGTGTAACAAAACCATCATAAACCAAATATCTTTTATACAGTTTCAAATGGGTTTCAAGACCAATATCAAACAATCAAAAGTTAAACAATCCATTGATTTTTTAAGTGTATGCATGGGGCCTATTTTTTGATGATGATAAAAGAAATTAGAAACAAATATGGATACTTAAAGGAGAAAGTTTTGGTAGTTTAAGAGATGATATATAATTTGATTAAGAAAAGATAAAGTTGATTTAGGAGATGATATGGATGATCAAAGAATTTAAAAAGACATTGCCTAATTTCGGTTCGGTTTCAGTATTTTCAAGAAAATCCTGGTACTAAATACCGAAAATATCGAATACCGATTTTGAGGATTATTTGGAACCAAATACAGGTATTGGTTTGGTACCGGTTCTGTCCTGGTTCAATTCGGGAAAACAGTCCTCAATGCTTATCCCTACCGTTGGCTTCCTAGGAATCGTTAGGCAATTACCTTTAATCGGTCTTTGTCGTGATATATGAAAAGACGTTACTAACGGTTTTTATTGTGTATCATTGTAGGTTTTCTCGAAAGATTCTCCGATAACCAATGATGTCTCCGGAGCTATTTTATCGCTCTCAGAAGACGGAAAGATCCGGGACCTCGAGAACATATGGCTTCAGACCTCGCAAAAATGCTCGGGATCCAATCCCGAGGTGGAATCGCAACGACTGAGCTTAGCAAACTTCTGGGGAATATTTCTCATCTCGGGTCTCACTTCGACACTGAGCTTTCTAATTTTTCTCTACCGGTTGCTCCATAACCAAATCGAGCAACGCATTATTAGCTTCAACAACATCTCTCACATGGACAACGAAAGCCATTGGAGTAAGGCACTCAGACTAACTCGAATAATGCTTAGCTTGAACCAAAACCGAGTCCAACCACCGGAGAATTCGAACTCGTTGGCGGTTTGGAACCCCCGAATCCGCCGAGGTGGGAGCCGGTGAGCCCAACGGTGGTCCCCGAGCATTTGGAGATTGGTAGGCCTACTCAACTCGAAGTTCCCGTGAGAAAAATGGAGCATATTGGTGAAGACTTGCAATAGGGACGGTAGTAGAATTTAAGGCAGATATAACCAAACAAACCCAATTGTATCCAAAGAAAGTTCGGCTGCAAACTCATTTTTCATTGCGAACGTGAGGACTATCGAGAGCATAACACGTGTCACATTCAGTCTGAATAATGCTTTATTAAGATTGAATGTGACATGTGCCGCGCTCTTAGTTGTCGTCATGAAATGCACAAATTGTCTAAATTGTTAAAGAATGGACCAAAAGCTTATGAAGATGTAAAGCAGGGGCCTCCTTCTTGTATTTATTTTTTATTATAAAACTAGTGTGGAGTAGAAAATGTAAACCACATGAATTAGATACATAATTTAATTACTAGAAAAAACTAAAATATATGTTTTGCTAAATTTCCAAAAGTCTCTTTTTTAACATGTTGTTAGAGTTGTTCTAATAATCAAGTAATCATATTTTATAGTAGTTTGATGAAGTTTACAAAGATTTTCTTTATGAAGTTTGGGCTCTTTAGTTTAATTTTTACAATGAATGTGTCATTTTTTATTAATATTTGTTAAGAAAGGGTCTATGTAATAACCATAATTATATGATTAACTGCTGCTTAAACCAAGTAACTTAAGTAATTCAATTTGGGCTTCTAATTTTCAATTCCAGAAAGTTTGGAATTGGAATTTGATTATGGGCCTATGGCCCCCCTTTGGCCCAATCTAAACCATCAGATTTGGGGTTTAGACTTTAGAGATAGGAATCATCTATCACTAATTGAGTATGCTTATTTTATGATTGTCTTGGGCTGATTTCATTCCATTTAGATTGGTTGTTAAACCCTTCAAGAACACCAATAATGGTGATTTAGACATTTGGGATTTAGAAATCTATAGATATAATCATAAGATTACTTTGGATCGTTGGATTGGAGTATATATAGGGTTAGGTTCCAATGTGAACTCATCTTTCATTGTGAACGTGAGGACCCCTAGTATAGCGCCATGTGGCAATATCCAGCCTGAATATTCATGTATTATTCAAACTATTCAGGCTGGATAAAGCTTAGGCGCGCGATTCAGAGTGACTGCGCCTAAGCTTTATTCACTCTGCATGTAAGCCTGTTAGAGTGCATGATATTCATATTGAAAAAAGCTTAGGCACCGATTCACATTGCCACGTGACGCGATTTTAGTGATCCTCATGGTGACAATGAAAAATGAGTCCACATTTGAACTTTCCTCTCTCTCTCTCTCTCAGAGAGAGAGGAAAGTTCAAATGAAAACTCATTTTTCATTGTGAACATGAGAACCACTAAAATCGCGCCACGCAGGGACGGACCTGAAGAGGTGTCCACGGTGGCACGGGCCACCGTATCATTCTTCCGTCACAGTGTAAAAAAATATAGGTGCCACCGTACTAATTTGTTCTGTGCCACCATATATATTTTTGAAACTGCTATAATAATACAAGCTCCCCTTAGCTTAGTTGGTTAGTTCTTTGCTTTTTATAGGAAAGGTCATGTGTTCGAGCCTAGTTAGACACATTTTCAAGTTTTTTAGCTTTTAATATTTTATTTATTATGTTTCTTAAAAAATAAATGCATTTGATACGCTTTTTTTGGATACTTTAATTTAATTACGTTTCTTGTGAATTCATTTTTTTCTTTTTTGGAAGAGGTATCTCATACCACATTGGACTCAGACTAATCCTGGGCAATTTTTGGGCCAAAGCCCGACTGTTAAAGTATGCAGCCCGGGGTCGAAGCCCCCGTACCACCAGAATGCGTCCCCCAGGGCTTGAACTCGGGTTCACCACTATGTAGTGTCAAGCCTTACCACTAGGCTAACACTCCTTTGGTAATTCATTGTTATTTTCTATAATTCATTTTTTCAACTTTTGTTTTTTCATAACAACACTTATTAATCTTAGATAAATAAAATCAATCATATTCGATGTTGAATCTTGTAAATTCAATATAAAAAATAACTGTATATAGATACTTAAAAATATGATACAAGTATAATATTTTTCTAATGTTTTAAGACAAATTAAACATGCTACGTGGTTGTATATAATTAGTTTAAGCATAACTATCATTGTATATAACTTCTTTAAAGTTTAATTTGGTTTTGATGTTTCATTATGGTATTATATAATTATAAGATATGTATTACAAAAAACATATTGTTATTCAGTAATATTAATAGCTATTGATCTTTAAAAATAATATGGTTTTATTTCTCATAGTTTTAAATAGTGATGACATTATTTAACCTTTTTGCACAGGGAATGAAAAACCGTAGGACTAGCCCTGACAAGACTCAAACACACAATCCTTCAGTTAAAAGCAAGAAACAAACCACTAAAGGTGCATGATGTGTAGGTCGAACGGCCGACGGCGCGGGTGACCACGCGGGAAAGGTTACTCCACGGGCCGTATGGTGTCTTATGGTGTCACTTTTGAGCTCTTGTTTAGGGAGCGTTCTGAGGCTTTCGCTTGAATCCACATCTTTAATAGGTCCACATAAGGAGCTTTACACAAGGGATTTTGTGTGAGCTTGCGGTTAGGTGAGTTTTCCAAATACTTAACCCTTTTTACAAAAGATGATTTATTATGTGTTTTTCATGGAACAATCTAGAGTAAAAATTTGCTGTCCTATATTTTCCTATCCCAACCCTACACCACCAATAGAATTGTGCCATCTCATCAAACTATTTAAATTTTAATAAACAGCCTAAGGGAAGTTATCCCCTCCGTCAAATCCTCTCTTTCCACTACTATATTAACTCAAATAACTTTTTTTCTTGAGTGAATTGCAATTTTGGTCCCTGTGGTTTAACGAAACCAGCACATATAGTCCCTAGAAAATTTTTATTGCAGAAAAAACACTATGGTATGTATTTTTGCTCGGTTTTGGTCCCTCAAAGTTAACACCGTTAGTTGTGTCTGTTAAATTCCTCCCATGTGCCTTGCACATGAGGGCATATTCGTCTTTTTACAAAAAACAAATTATAGGGACCAAAATTGCAATGTACTCTTTTCACCAAAAACAAACTATAATCTACTAGAACAACACGTGTCCCACTTTATTGATCATTATCATTACCATTCTCTCTCTCCTCCCTTCTTATTTTCCAAGAAAAATCCCACTTCAACCCCTTTCTTTTTCCGTCAGCATCGCCGGCCAAATCCGACACCGTTGTGCTAACGCCGACTACCTTTGCCATCCTCAGCAGGCGACCGCCATGCCGCCCACACCGTCGCCTCTCTTTTTTCATTCGATTTTCGACCACCAGCCGACTCTCCCATTAGATATGCATCGCCGTATAGCAACAACCATCACCACCCCTCTGGCGACCCCCTCAGCCCCAAAAACCTCTCCGGCGACTCCCCTCTCCCTCGATGACTACGCTAACCCAAAACCCTATCACCTTTGCCACTTCATCTCTCTCCCCTTCATTCTCTCTACATCTCATCAAGGACATAAACAATCAATAATTACCCTAATTATCAAGAACATCAACAATCAAGAACCCTAAATCAAATAACATATTTTTTAATTTTATCGTCAAGGAAACCCCTAAATCGTAGATTACTTTGAATGCGAAAAGATGGTCGGTGGAGGACTTTATAGATGGTTCCGTCGCTGTTGCTGTCGATTATGTTCAAGTCGAGTTCAGAGTAAATTTGGGGCTGACTTGCGGCAGGGTATGGCACGGTAGGGAAAAGATGATAAAAGGAGTTAATGGCAGGGTATGGGTGAAATACGAATAAAATGGGTGAAATACTTGGGTTGTCTTTTTAGAGAAATATTTGGGTGAAGCTCACCGGTGAAGATTATCGGAGAAAATGACCGGTGAAGCTCGTCGAAGAAGATGATCGCAGAAAATGATCGGTGAAGCTCATTGGAGAAGATGACCGGTGAAGCTCATCGGAGAAGATGACTGATAGGTGTTATTTACTAACCCCTATTTTGAGTCTTTTAGTGCACTTTTTCACCGTTTTGGTAGCCCGTTGTGTCACTTTAGTCCCATTTCATGCAAGATTAGTATATAGTAGTATCCTAACTAGTTTATAGTTAAATATGCTTAATTTGATTAAATTTTAGTACTTATGTAGCTTAATTACAGTTTTTGCAGAAAATGGCCCAGTGCTACAGGATGCTGTAGGAGTGCTGTAGCAGTAGTGCAGACTTGCTAGAAGCGGATTTTTGGACTCCTCATCTGTTGGGCCGGGCTTTTTGGGGCTGTTTTGGGCTGAAGAAGGCAGCAGCCCGTTTTTGGAGATTAAGGCCCAAGCCTTTTGCTTTATTATTTTATATTCGATGAAACTTGGTGCCAAAGTCTCATATTAGTATAAATAGAAGGCTAAGCTTAGTTTGTAATCACCAATTTCACCAACTTCCTTACTTTCTCTTGTATTTTCGGGTTACTTAGTTCTTTGGTTCGTAGTTACTAGTTCTAAAAACATTTCGCAAGTTAAGTAGTGCTTAAGCTCTTTCCGACCTTTAGCATTATTTCACTTGTCGTCTTTTGGTATTAATATAAATTCCGAAGTATTTTCAGTTACAACGAGTATTCAAGTTTTCAAAGTTACTTCTTACGGATACGTTATTTCACCTTTGTACGTGCTTTTAAAAGTTCTTCGTGTTGTCAAAATTCGGTTCTTGTTACTTACAATATTCCATCGTGTTCTAAGTGGTTTTCAAAATCAATCATCAAGATTTTCGGTTACGTCACATTTGAAAGTCTTTCATCTTTCGTAAATTTGAAAGTCTTTCGGTTTTTCAAACAACCTTACTTTAATTTTGCAATTATCGTTCGGTTACAAAGTTCACATTTTACAAGTGTTTATCTCGAAACTTGCCTTGCAAGTAACCTTCTTTTTAAAGCTTCATTTGCAAGTTACAAAATCTAGCTTTTGTACCACTTTTTGTACTTTTTAGTACCATTAAGTACTTTTAGTACTTTTTTGAAAGACTTTTCATTTTAAGTAGCTTTCATTCCAAGTTACTAATTTGTGAGCCATTTTCATACTGATATTTACTGTTCTATTGAGATTACTTACACTCTGTTTCTTCCAGATTAGATTTATTTCTAATAGTAAAGAACGTATTGTGTGATAATCAGCAAAGTATTATTTTTCTTCCAAGCAAAGCTATTTTCTTGAACTGTTCCTAATCCGGTTACTACTGTTATCTATATTTCTGTTATTTTGGAATTATTTATACTCTGTATCTCTCAAGTTGGAATTATTTCCAATATTGAAGATCGTATTGTGTATTAATTATCAAGTTCTTTACCTTGCTTTCAATTATTTCACTGGTCAACTTTCCGGTACTTATTATTTCTGCAATTTACATTTCAGTTATTTACTTTATTGCAGTTTACTGGTCAGTTTTCCAGTGTTTACTTTCCCGCACTTCTACTGGTCACATTTCCAGTGTTTACTTTCCCGCACTTCTACTGGTCACATTTCCAGTATTTACTTTCCCGCACTTCTACTGGTCACATTTCCAGTATTTACTTTCCTGCTCTCTTACTGGTCATTTCATCCAGTATTTATTTTCCAGTTATTTACTTTACAACAATTTTACCTGCTTTTATTTTATTGGAGTTATATACACTCTGTTTCTCTCATCGAAGAGAACGTATTGTGTAGTAACTACCATTCTGCTTTATTTCTGCAATTTAATTACTCGCAATTTAATTTACAGCAACTTTACTGGTCATACTCCAGTGTTTACATTCCAGCACTTACAGCTTTCGTTACTGCTTTCATTTTATCTGCCATTTAAGATTCCAGTACTCACATCTTTCGCGAGAAGAATCCGAGCCATGATGGGCTAATTGCCTTAGCTTGGGGTGTGAGGAAATGTTGAGACCGCTATCGGTGTGAAAGTATATCATGTGCTTTACTGTTGTAATCTAACTGTTTATTGCAGGTGTTTGACATTTCATTGAAGATTGTACCAAGTTGACTGACGACCAATTTAGTACATGAAAGTGCACTAGCTTCCAGAGTTAGGATTTATGTTAAACATCTGTAATAGACGTGAGAAGGCTAAAAGTAGCTTTAGTACTTAATTGTGCTATACTCATCTAGTGAGATTGGTAACACTGTGTTGTGCTAGGATTCGTGACTAATATATCACCTCTGAATGCACGTTGACCTGTGTGTACTCTTAAGAGGCCGGTCAAACCAGTAGTTGGACCTTCAGTAGGATTATTGCTAGATCACCTGTGTTTCATCAGATCCTTGCACCCTGTGCTTCTTGCTCTGATAGCTTTTATAACCAATCATTCACCATTTGCTTAAACAGCATCGGTCAAAATCCTCGAATTCGCCATCTGAAATCATCTTTTACGAACTAGACTTTTTGCTAAAAAGACTTTTGCACAAGACCTTCCCTGAGGAACGATATCTGGTATTTACTTACCATTATTACTTGTTACGGGACGACAGTAGTTCAAGGTGTATACTTGCGCCTGGTTCTATTTTCTAGTTGAATCTCACAGTTCACGGACGGTCGCTTTTGTCCTTCCTTGCTCTTGGGCAAGGAAAACTGCCTAACAATGACCGACGAAGCTTATCGGAAAAGATGACCGGAGATGGAGGTCGTTTCTATGTGTGAGTGCTTATATATATGTATATATATGTATATGTGCATATAACATGTGTGGTTAACTGGTTATATAGATATATATATGTAATATGTATATATGTGTGTATGAGTATATGTCTGTGTATGGTTATATATATATATATATATATTTGTGAGACAGGTTGAGAAAAAAGTCATTTGATATGACTAAAGACAAAAAGAAAAAGACAAAAAAATGTAAAAAGCATAAATACCAATATATTTAGAGTGAATTGCAATTTTGGTCCTTGTAGTTTGATTTTTATTAAAAAGACTAAAATACCCTCATGTGCAAAGCACATGGGAGGGACTTAACAGACATATTTAACGGTGTTAGTCTTGAGGGACTAAAACCAAGCAAAAATACATACCACAATGGTTTTTCTGCAATAAAAATTTTGTAGGGATCAAATGTGCTGGTATTGTTAAACCACAGGGACCAAAACTGCAATTCACTCTTTTTTCTTTTTAAAACTTTTTTATATACATAAAAAATATTCTCTATCTCTCAACTTTTTTTTTATCTATTTTTCTTTTTACCTTTTTAATCTTATTTTTATATTCATAATATACAAATTCATTTATATTTTATTCAGTGTTCGAAAAAGCGCGATATGGCGCACGATATATCGCGATATGGCGTGAGGCGCGTCTCCGCCGTTACGAAACAGGCCATAGCGTTTGTGTAAGGCGTGGCTCACGCCATAGCGGCTTGAGGCGCGATATATCGTATGATTTTTCTAAGATGTCGCTATTTTAAAAAAAATATATTTTTTTTATATTTGCAATTGATATAGGCTGAAAAATTAAAAGTCACCGAAGGTATGTAACTTTTTGTTTGTATGTTTTATATTGCTTGTAGCCTTATACATCATTTTTTGTTGTCTTTAAAAAGAAAACATGTATTTATACATGTATAATAATATATATGTTGTATTAATTTGCCGCCTTGGTTCACGCCTTAAGAAACGCTGCGTCCTCGATATATCTTGTAAGGCTTAAGGCTCCACCTTGCCGCCATGCCCGCCTTACGCTATTTTGAACCTTGATTTTATTTTAAAATTTCACTTGTTAGATTTATGATTTATCTTTTAAATCATTTTCTTCTTTATCTCACTTTTTCATATAACACACACACATATATATATATATATATATATTTGTATTATATATAAACATTACCCTTGATAAATATTATTGAATAAAAAATAAATATATATATAATATACAAATATATATATATATACATACATTACTCTTGATAAATATTATTGAATAATATATATATATATATATGTATAATATAAATATAGATTTAGGTTCAAGTGAGAACAAGTTGTTTCTGTAAGACTTATGAGATCAACAATTTTCATATAAAATTTCATAGCAAAATACTGTGAATGTTAAAAAATCGAACATTCATCGTAAAAACAATGTAAATGTTACGTTCACCGTGTTTTTTGATGTGAAGACTGAAGGTTCGATTTTTTTACCTACACAACATTTTTGATGTGAAGTTCGAATTATTTATTTGTTACCTTCACAGTTTTTTGAGATGTGAAGGTTTCATTTTTTTACTTTGTTTTTGATTTTTTTTCCTCGATAGTGTTTTTTAGTATGTTTTTTTAAGATGAATGTTTGTATTTTGTTAACCTCCACAGTTTTTTGTTGTGAAGTTTCATGTAAAAGTGTTGATTTTACCGGCCTCACAAAAACAGTTTGGTCTCACGTGAACCTAACCCTACAAAATGAAAGAACCTCATTCTTGATAAATATTATTGAATAAAAATTTAATATATATATATATATAGTACAAATATATAAAGTGAGATAAAGGAGAAAATAATTTAAAAGATAAACCATAAATTTAACGGGTGAAATTTTAAAATAAAATATAAATTAATTTGTATATTATGAATATAAAAATAAGATTAAAAAATAAAAAAGAAAGTGAGAGATAGAGATTAGAGAATATTTTTTATGTATATAGAAAGATTTTAAAAAGAAAAAAATATTTTAGTTAAATATAGCAGTGGAGAAAGAGAATTTGACAGAGGAGGTAACTTCCGTTAGGCTTTTTATTAACTTTTAAATAGTTTGATGAGGTGGCATAATCCTATTGGTGGTGTAGGGTTGGGATAGGAAAACATAGGACAACAGATTTTTGCTCAACAATCTATATGCATGATCAACCGTTCAATTACTTGATTTATCTCATATGCATCACTTATGTAAATAGCGAGTAGAATTTTTAGTAAAGTGTGCATTCCTCTATGTGTGGACATGTGGCACTGATATATGGGGAGTGTGTCCCACCTAGAGTGCTTGAATCCGTTTTAAGCCTCATTTATACGAGCGAGAGTGTGTCCAAATTTTCTCGTATCGCGAGTGTGTGCGATTTAAGATGAGAAAATTTGGGGATCAACCTTTTAGAACGTGTTGATATACATAAATTCAAGGGAAAAGTCCAAAAAAAACCGAACGAACTATTCCATTTTGAATGGTTAAGTCCCTAAACAATTTTTTTGAACAAAAAAAACCATTAAACTTTCTCATTTTGAATGATTAAGCCATTAAACTATTCTTTTGAATGAAAAAACCATTAAACTTTTTCATTTTGAATGATTAAGTCCCTAAACATTTTTTCCAACAAAATAAACCATTGAAT
The DNA here is from genome assembly GCA_030169165.1 of Centaurea solstitialis. Lineage (NCBI taxonomy): Eukaryota > Viridiplantae > Streptophyta > Magnoliopsida > Asterales > Asteraceae > Centaurea > Centaurea solstitialis. The sequence continues at coordinate 45,646,520 of CM058040.1, forward strand.
TTTTAAAAATTTGCTACTTATATTTGTTTAACCTATACTAACATAGTTATATTTTATCTTAAAAACCTTCATAGTCGGTTAGATTTAATTTTTTTTTTATTTTTATTAAAAGGGGGTAAGTAACTAATTTTTGAAAGTTTAATGATTTATTTATCAAAAAGAAATTGTTCAAGGAGTTAATCAATCAAAACGAAAAAGTTTAATGGTTTTTTCATTCAAAATAATAGTTTAGTGACTTAATCATTCAAAATGAGAAAGTTTAATGGCTTTTTTGTTCAAAAAAATTGTTTAAGGACTTAACCATTCAAAATGGAATAGTTTGTTGGGTTTTTTTGGACTTTTCCCTAAATTCAAATTAGATTAAGCTCGCTCATTTGGAATTAACCTTCTTCGTTTGACATCTTTAAAAAAAACCTCTTATACTTCATAAATTATTATTATTATTACATACGAGTTGTGCAATCTTTACTCTTTGTACAAAATCCATATCTTGGATGTTAAAATCTTATAACATTTTTACACACATTTCATCAGACATATGGACGAACCTACGAAGGTCCTTAAGGTGGCACGTACCATCTAAGAATTGTTGTCTTAATGGATAGAAAAAGCCTGTCCTTTTCTTTTAAGGTGAAAAAGCTTGATCCTTAAACGTGCAACCATATTGTTGTGTTGTATGCCCTTATATTACTCAAAAACTAAAAAAAATGACAAAAGTTTATCATTGCTTAGTTTAAATCTTGTTTACAGTCATTTTCATGTTTTTTTAGCTTTTAATTTTGAGATTTCATAGCTTTTATTTTTAAGAAAAAATTGGAGGAAAGTCACTATGAGACAGGGTTGATCACACAAATGCAATAAACCAAGCAACAAATATATAACAAGTTTATGATAATATTCGATTACCTTTATTCTTATAGTCAAATTATCCCATATGCTTAGAAGAAATTCTAGATGTCTTTGACCGAACAACTTATAGCCCCCCATAAAGAATACAAGTAGAATATGAGGGTATAATTGTACTTTCACTAATTCGTTATAAATGGTTAGGTCAAATCTATTATGAATATACATATGTTTTAATCATCTTTTGTACCAAAATTCATTTGCCTTTGATTTCTCTCCCTCCTTTATTCGTTTGTGGTCTCCATCCATCTTCTTTTCTTTTTTTTCTTTTTTTTTTTAAAATAAGGTTCACTTGGGTTTGCCCAGACTACATCCTTGGTAATTTTTACCGAGAGCTAAAGCATGCTCCCCTGGGATTAATACTCAGTGGCCCCTGGTTGCTCACCCCCGAATTCGAACTTGGATGAGTTTTTCCCCAACACCAAGCCTTAACGGTAGGCTGCCCCATTGGGGTTGTCTCCATCCATCTTTCTCTAGTTTTATTGTCTACATGTACATAAGCATAAAAAGACACACCTTTTTTTTGAACCATAACCTAGCCATGATTTTTATTGTTGCTTGATGTGCTTAGTTAAATAGATCTATTGGAAAATGCAAATTTTACCAAAATAAAAAATACGAATAAACAGTAGTATTTATCGGTTGACGTGGGCATCGATTTTGAAGGTGACTAAACATGAGTAGTATTATAAGTGTAACATATGAGACTAAAAACATAAGATCTTAATCACCATTATATTTTTTCAATTATTTGAGGAAATAGTTTTGGTATATCGACTTATACATTTTCAAAATTGGATTAAAGTAAATTGAACCGTGGACCATGTACTTAATTGACGCATCTTTTTACCGTTTGATGTAAAACAATTTACTAAAGCTATATGTAGGGGCGATATTGTCACTCGTTTAAAAAAACAACTACAAGTGATACTTGTGTATGTTTTCTTTGATAATTTTTTATATATAGGTATAATATTTATCTGTTATTTGTCGTTTAAATCAAGATATTACTCAACGAAACCAATAAATTTTATGAACTAAGAGCATCCACAATGGAGGTTCTTCTTCAGGTTCTTCATGGGGTCTTTACAAGAACCTCCACTGTGAGACAGAGGTTCTTGCCCAGTCACAGGTTCTTATTGGAACCTGGGTGCTTGAACAAGAACTCAAGTTCTTGTAAAACTTTCCTTTTTTGCTGTATAATAGTTTACATAAATAAAAATTATATTATAAATAAGTAGAGTAAGTGAGATTTTTGTAAGAACCTCCATTGTAGAGTTTTAAAGAGATTATTGGTTTGTTGAGATGACAATTACGTGGTAAGAAAAAATATGGTAAGTGAGGTTCTTGGAGGTTCTACCACTGTGGATGCTCTAACAGGCCGGAGTTGCAAATAAGGAAAGAGAGCAAATGATGACCAACTCAGTTGATCTGATGCATGGGTTATAGTTTCCATATGATGAAGGTCAGGAGTTCGAAGGAGTTCGACTCCTGCTGGAGTCCATTGTGGGGGATTTTCCTTGAACGAGTGCCGGGTTTGAATCCCAGCTGATGCCTTGAAGCCCTTTAGATGGAAACTGGATGACTAGGTTGGTGGTGGTTAATTCTCCTTGGAGAGGTTTCGAACTCGGGTCATCGTGACTTGGTGTCATGGTGACACGATAATACTCCGTTGCACCAACATGCCGTTCAAAAAAAATTAATAATAAGGAAAGGGAGCTTGCAAATGGTGAAAAGCATAACTAAGAGGAAAACCCATTTCATAGTAACTTAAGACATTTGTCATAGGTCCATTGAATTTCTTTCAAAATAATTATATCAGCAACGAACATTTTGATACAATGTTGCACAATTGTATTCAAAGACACCAAGGGTTTATGGCCAAATAAAATCACCATGTAATTGCCATAAATATAAATGTTGAACAGTTGCATCAAATTTTAATTTTTGACTTACTTGATAGCACATCATTTTGGCGTCGAGCTACCAAGACCTCCCCTACAGTATCGTCAATGTTCGAAAAAGATCGTTGCAACAGCCGCCATGGCGCCCCATGGCTAGGGATGGCAAAAAAACCGAAACCGACGGAGAAACCTGAAATAAACGGAACGTGTTCAAGGACGTTAAATGGGGATGAGGACGGGGAAAACCCGCTTACTTTAAATAGGGACGGGGACGGGGGAACCAATCCCCGACTCGATTACCCGATTATAACCCCGAATGTATCCCCGATTATCTGATTATATCCCCGGATCTATTGTTTAGCTTTCATATTTTGAATGTGTTTCGACTTTAGGACTTTAATTTCCTTTTGGATATGTTTGGTTAATGGATTCAAGAATGTTATGTAATTGAGTAATCATTTTTGAGACTCGTGGATTCACGGTAAAGTTTAAACGATGAAGGGGATCCCCACTGCGAAAAATAACTGTTTAAGTTAAAGGGTTATTCCCACTGTGAACCCCATTTTATTACCGTTTACATAAAACGGGGATACCCGTTTCCCCACAGTTATCCCCGATTACCTGATGGGGATCCTCGTTAAATTTCCTGCGATTTTTAAGTGGGAATAGAGACGGGGTTTTTAACGGGGACTGGGACGAGGGAACCAATCCCCGGCGCGAAACCGACCAGTTGCCATCCCTACCTATGGCTTAAAGCTTGTGCCTCACGCTACGTTAGCCTGAAGCAAGCCATGGTGTAATGCCCAGTTTTGGTAACACGATGGATGTTTGATTTAACTGAGTTTTTTAATGTCTTATTTGTTAGTTTTTAATATATAACTTAATTTAAATTGTTTATTATCCTAGCTTCATTGAGTAGTAGTAGAAAAACATATGTTTATGTGTATAATATTATATATTATATAGGGATTTGCAGCCGTAGGTCACGTCTTGGAAAACGCTATGACCTCGCTGTGACTTTCAAGGCTTAAGGCTTGGCCTTGCCGCCACGCCACGCCTCATGTTATTTAGAATGTTGTACCAAACACATCTTTAATGCACATGGTTTCTTAAGTATATAACTAATATATATGTTCTAAGTAGTTTAAGGAAAAAAAAGTAAATTAAAATAAATCATAACAAATTTAGCCAATGGTGTGTACCTCAGTTGGTAATGGATGAGAGCTAGTTTGCACAATATCATGGTCTCGGGTTCGAACCTAGACACTCCCATAGCCACTATCGCTGAGTGATTCAGGAATGCCCTTACATTATGGATATGTGGACCGGTTAGGGTTGTCGGTGTTGGGAATCTAGGGATACAAAACATGCACAGCGGATAACAAAAACTGATTCCCAAACGAGGATCCAATCCTAAACCATACAGATACTATTAAGGATGTTTTGAGGATTACCTTTTTCGCGATTACAACTCTGAAACGCAAGTAGGGGATACACCGCTACTGACACCGGTTGAGATAGTTGCTAGACCACCACCGAGGATTACCCGAAAAACGACTCCGATCACTCACGGGATGTAGGCGCCGGTTTTGAGGTGTAAGAGAGAGAAAAAAAGTTTTTCTGAGTTTTTTGGGATTTCGAATGAATGAATTTGATAAACCCTTAACCCTTATTTATATGGATAAACCTGGCAGTGTTTGTTTCCATATATTATTCTATGGTAATTATCTCTACAATAATTTCCATAATCATCTATTAATTAATCTATCTGACTAATTAATTACGAATAAATAATTTAACTAATTATTTATTTCTCTCTTAAATAATTAATAATCAATTAATTATTTTTCTCATGTAATCCAAACGTTCTCATTTTGGTGTGCAGCGGTGTGATCTACTAGTGTCTTATAACATTGGACACGGTAACCCTGTTACTGTCTCGCACATAATCCTAACAGACTCCCACTTGTGCTAGACATGTAACTGTACTGTCACCATTTGCCTAAGGAGGTCCCTAGCCAGACACTTAGGTTAACCAGGTTATAAGATCTCTTATATTCAGAGATACAATTCACACTTGAATTTGTACACAGGTTCATTCCTTTTGCACACGATATTTCTAAAGTGATTTAAGACATGGAGTGGAGGATTCATTTCTTAAAATCAAGTATTTCTTGACTCTGATTTCGATTGCCTGCAGTAACGGATATTACCAAATAACCCCTGTTATTTTATCCGAGCGTGGCCACGCGTTTTCTGCCAATCTTAATCGTCAAGGGGCCCGGAAATATCTCTCTTTTGAAAGAGGTGCAAATCCCTTCTTGACTACTTGCATTTGGATCCACGGCTTCCGCTGCATCTAGTCACGTCCCGTATGGCCACCCAGTTACGGTGCAGCGTTAGTACGTGCTAAGAGTACAGTGGTCCTCGTGTTCCCAAATCAAGTATCTCAGGTCTTAGGACAACCTATCAAGTCAGTGCCTATGACTAAGGCTCCATGAAGCAGACTTGATTACTGGTCACTTCCAATACCCAAACACTCTGATGAGTATTTACAAATACTTGGTCACATCACTTGTGCTTTTATTCTTTACTTTGAATAAATCATCAAGTATTTATAATAGCGTAAAACTCCCTAATGAAATTCCCATTTCAATAAGTAGCTACGGAAATTTAGATTTCATACAAGACTTTGTAGAATCATGGATACGTTAAATATGCCAAAAATAGTTAATTTAGAACAATCATGAAATTAAAACCTCCATTTATTTCCAACACACTGTGAAATAAAAACTTTACATGATTACATTGTTTCTAAATTAGACTATAGTAATAATTAATAAACTAAGTACTAGCTACTGGCTTCCAGGTACTGCATCCCAATGGAATTCGCATGTGCCTCATGCTTTGCCCTTGCTAGTGGCTTTGTCAGCGGATCTGCGACATTGTCTTCTGTTGGAATCTTGCATATTCTCACATCTCCTCTTCCAATGATCTCTCGGATGAGGTGATACTTTCTGAGCACGTGTCTTGACTTGTGATGCTCTCTAGGTTCCTTTGCTTGCGCCACGGCTCCTGAGTTATCACAGAATATATCTATTGGTCTCGAGATACTGGCAACCACTCTGAGATCCGATAGAAAATTCCTCAGCCAGACAGCTTCCTTTGCTGCATCACATGCTGCAATGTACTCTGCCTCTGTAGTTGAGTCTGCAATCGTGTCCTGCTTCGAGCTCTTCCACGAGATCGCACCTCCGTTTAGGGTAAAGACATACCCTGACTGTGACCTGAAGTCATCTCTGTCGGTCTGGAAACTAGCGTCAGAGTACCCGGTGACACTAATTTCATCCTCAGAACCTCCAAAGACCAAGAACATTTCTTTCGTTCTTCTCAGATATTTGAGAATGTTCTTGACAGCCACCCAATGGGGCTCACCTGGATTCTGTTGGTATCTGCTCGTAACACTTACTGAGTAAGCAACATCGGGCCTAGTACATAGCATGGCATACATAATCGATCCAATTGCAGAAGCATATGGGACCGATTTCATCCTGTCCTGATCTTCACTAGAAACAGGACACTGTGTTTTACTTAACACTATGCCATGTTGCATTGGAATGAATCCTTTCTTGGATTCATCCATCCTGAATCTCTTCAGGACCTTGTCAATGTATGTACTCTGACTAAGTCCGATAAGCCGCTTAGATCTATTTCTGTAGATCTTTATACCTAGTATATAAGCGGCTTCTCCAAGGTCTTTCATCTGGAAACATTTACTTAACCATTCTTTAACACTCTGTAAAGTTGGTACATTGTTTCCTATGATTAATATGTCATCTACATACAAGACCAGGAAGGTTACTATGCTCCCACTGAACTTAGTGTAAACACATGGCTCGAACTCACTTTTAGCGAAGCCAAACTCTTTGATTCGCTCATCAAAGTGTAAGTTCCAGCTTCGAGATGCTTGCTTCAATCCATAAATAGATTTTAGCAGTTTACACACCTTATTAGGATTCTTAGGATCTTCAAACCCCTCTGGTTGTTCCATATAGACGTCTTCTGTTAACTTTCCATTCAGAAAGGCTGTCTTGACGTCCATTTGCCAAATCTCGTAGTTAAAGTACGCTGAGATGGCCATCAGAATCCTAATTGACTTTAACATGGCCACTGGTGAAAAGGTTTCATCATAGTCGATACCATGAGTTTGCGTGAATCCTTTTGCGACTAGTCTGGCCTTGAAGGTGTGTACATTTCCATCCATGTCGGTTTTCTTCTTGAAAACCCATTTGCGTCCAACAGCCTTACAGTGTTGTGGCAAATCAGTCAACTCCCAGACTTGGTTGTCATACATGGATTGCATCTCGGCCTTCATGGCTTCCTGCCATTGTTCAGACTCACTGCCTGATACAGCTTCTCCATAGGATGTTGGTTCATTTAAGTCTCCGCTATCTTGAGAGACTAGAAACCCAAGATACCTATCTGGTTCTTGTCTTACCCTGCTGGATCTGCGAAGGTCTTGTGTTTGCACTTCCTCAATCGGTTCTGATTGAGGTTCAACATTGTTATGTTGAATTTCTGGCTCAACAACTGGTGTAGTGTTTTCCTCGTCTACTATCTGTAGATCTACATCCTTTCTGGTGTTCTCTAAACTGAGAAACTTTTCTTCCAGAAATTTTCCATTTCGAGCAACAAACACTTTGTTCTCTTCAGGGTTGTAGAAATAATATCCCACGGTGGTCTTGGGATATCCAACAAAGAAACACTTGTCGGATTTGGGTTTGAGTTTTTCTGAGGTAGGTCGTTTGACGTAAACCTCACAACCCCAAATTTTCAGAAAAGATATGTTGGGTTTCTTACCCTTCCATAACTCGTATGGAGTCTTTTCTACCGACTTTGTTGGCGCTCTGTTCAGTATGTGTGCTGCTGTTTCGAGCGCGTGTCCCCAGAATGATACTGGCAGCGAAGAATGACACATCATCGTTCGTACCATGTCAAGTAAGGTACGATTTCTCCTTTCTGATACACCGTTCATCTGAGGTGTATACGGAGGTGTAAGTTGGGATACAATCCCACACTCCATCAGATGATTGTCAAACTTATCACTGAGATATTCGCCACCACGATCTGACCGTAAGAACTTGATCCTCTTGTCAAGTAAATTCTGTACTTCATTCTGATATTCCTTGAATTTCTCAAAGGTTTCAGATTTATGTCTCATCAAGTAGACATATCCATACCTACTGAAGTCGTCAGTGAAGGTAATGAAGTACCGGTATCCTCCTCTTGCTACATGACTGAAAGGTCCACATACATCTGTGTGGATTATTTCAAGCAAGTCAGTAGCCCTTTCATTCTCACTGTTGAAAGGTTGCTTTGTCATTTTACCAGATAAACAAGATTCGCAATTATCAAAAGGTTTGAAGTCGAAATTGCCTAGAAAACCTCCTTTTAGGAGTAGTTCAACGCGTTTCTTGTTTATATGGCCCAAACGACAATGCCAGAGGTAAGTCTGATCCTCAATATCCTTGGATCTTTTACTTATATGATAGATTTCACTATTGTTGTCTTTAAGATTTACAGTGTATAGACCATCTACAGGTGTAGCTTTAAAATAGAAAATATTATCTTTAAAAACCGAAATCATTTTATAAGAATATTTATAGTAAAAGCCTTGGTCTACCAACAAATCAAAAGACAATACATTCTTAATCATATTTGGAATATAATAACAATTATCCAATTCCAAAACTAGACCCGAGGGTAAACTAAGACTATAAGATCCCACGGCTTCAGCAATCAACGGAGTGCCTTCGACCACTCGTAGGTTCGAACGGTCCTTCCTCAGAGTCTTTCTTCTAGTGAATCCCTGTAAATGATTACAAATGTGGTTACCACTGCCTGTATCAATTACCCATGATTCATAAGAAGTGATTAAGCAATCTATCATAAAGATACCTGGAGTATCGGGTAAACCGATATCCATCTGGTCGATGTTCATCGAGTGCTCACAAATATCCTCGCTGCCGCATTCTGGGCAACTCAGATCTCCCAGCTCATCAATTATATCAGTGTCCATGAGATTTGCAGGTTCGGGTACTGGCTCTAGACTGGCCAGGATATCTTCATGAACTTTATCCACGTCATTCTTTGGTTCCTTCATGTAGGCACTAGCTGTGTCCTGAACTTCCTTTGTGAGGGAGAACCACATGAGGTACACTAACTCTTCCTGTGTTATCTTGTACCCCAGACGTGATAAACACTTAAAAAGCCTTCTCATATCAACAAGATGGTTTTTAACTGACTGACCCTTCTGAAGCTTTAGGGAGAGTATCTCTTGCATGATCAATAGCTTTCCCGTGTGTTTGTAGAGACCTAACTGGTTCTCCACATTTCTTACAACCTCGTGACATGATTTAACTCTTAAATCTCCCGTGAACTCGGGTGACATAGAGAAAATCATAATGGACATTACATCCGATTCATCTGTCAAGTATCTAAAATACTCAGCAAATTCCTCTTCAGGGGCATTGCTTTTAGGTCGTGATACGGGTTTGTTGATCACATAAAGCTTATCCTGGGCACATAAAACGTTCCTCAAGTGTAACTTCCAAACTGGAAAGTTATGGCCCGTAAGCTTCCACTTGCCCATAATAAGGCGAAGTGACTCTTCAGGTGAATAAAACGGAATACTAATTGGAGACATCTACAGGAGAATATAAAATTCCAGTTTTAGTTTATAATTATATAATTCTAATAAATTATTACCCTTAAAAATAAATTTATTAGACTAGAATCCGTATTTCACATGTGTCGGGAAGCATGTGATCATGTCATACCGACTCATGCGATCTATGGTAGGTAACACTATACCAATCGTATTCCGATCTGAAAATACGACTTCTAGATCGTCGGGACATCGGATATTAATAATCCGTGCATATTTAGTCCCTCTAGTGCATTTTGGCCTGGTACCACCCAGTGAATAAATAATTACCAAAATAGATTGCACCACCCGGGACCTGGACAAACTCTGGCCGGTACCACCCGGAGATAATTCGCAGAGTTTTATCACCTTCCAGTTTCGGTTTGAACACGGGCGTTCATAGTGTGTGCACTTACAACGCCCTATGTACCTTACACCGGAAGTGCCCCTAAAGTGGGTTGCACTAACTAATCTATGATTTTTAACAAGGGTTTCAAAATCTGCCAGTTTTTCAAAAACTTGGATCCAAACACAAACTGTATTCGTATCCATCTTTGTCTTTTAAAAACATTCAGTTTATATTTAATTTTAAAACATTATCGGACAAGTACACAATTAAATATAAGCAACCACGCAATTTTTAAAAGACATGTCATAGCCAAAACCCTTAAAACTATTGTTGTTTTGTGAGCCAACACAAAACGACGGTCTTAACCCTAAGTGACAGCAACACACAAGGCATGAACTTCTCGGCGCTCCCACTGGCTCCAAGATCCATCTTTGGCTCCGTGCTCCGTCTTCGGTTTCTTTGGTTATTTTATTTATTACATTGTAAAAGTGGGTTGTAAATGGCACGCAGGCCTCCCGTAACCAACAATTAAATAAAACATGAAAAACACAACCACGGGTCTAAAAGGGTTTGACTATGACGCAAACAGATAATTTAAATTACTAATTTATCAAGAGATTTAAAATTAAAATTAAAATTATCCCTAGGGTTTTAAAACCTATTTGGTTTAGATAACCCTTATCCGTTACCACCTACCGCGAGCAACAACAGCTACCTGCCGCTGCCCCCGTACTGGTTGGTGTTCCGGAAACCGATTCCGGCAGTGGTCGATACCCCTTTTTCGGCGGTTATCGACCACCGCCACCACCACGATCTTATCGCCACCATTGGTGATGACAACAGTGGCTAACACCGCCATTGCCACCGCCTGCCGGCGCAACAACAACAACCATCACCACCGTTCGGTGGTGTGACCTGTGCTTGCGGGAAACAACAAACAGCCACCGCCACCGCCCGGCGAGGCCGTAAGGCAGCCGGCGGTTGGCTCGGTGGTTTGTGGTTCAACCGGTGACAACGGCCAAAGCCGCCGCCACCTCCACGCTTACTGCCGCCACCACTGGGCAACAACAGCGCCACCACCATCGTTGCACCACCGCTGCCCAATCGGGGTTTGCGGTGGTTGTTCGATCGACGCAAAACAATTGCCGCTGCCGCCACCACCACAATCGGTGGTGTGGCGGTCGTTTCGGAGAACGTCGGCAGCAGCAGCATTCGCCACCACCACCGCCGCCTCCTGCGGTCTCGATAATCATCAACACCACCGTCGCCGTTTCCGGCTTCGGTGGTTACCGTAGCGCCGCCGTGTTTGCGCGGCTCGATCACACAACCACCACCATCGCCGTTAAACGGTTTGGTGGTCCGGTCCTCGGTGGCTGACTCGATCAACAACAACAATCGCCACCTACTCGGTGGCGTTCGATTACCACAGCCAACGCCGCCACCACACGGTGGTGCGACTGGCGAACGGAAGACAACCGGCACCGCAACCACCATCTGTGGTGCGGTTGCCGCGTGTTGGTGGTTCGGTCTGGTGGTCCGATCGGCTAACTGCCGCCGTTCCACCACCGGTTAGGTTTTTACAAAAATCCAATTTTTTAACAATTATAAACATAAAAATCGAATTTTTTAACAAACCTAGATAATAAACAAACCTGATCTGTAGGTTTTTAGGAAGTGGCTCTGATACCACTGTTGGGAATCTAGGGATACAAAACATGCACAGCGGATAACAAAAACTGATTCCCAAACGAGGATCCAATCCTAAACCATACAGATACTATTAAGGATGTTTTGAGGATTACCTTTTTCGCGATTACAACTCTGAAACGCAAGTAGGGGATACACCGCTACTGACACCGGTTGAGATAGTTGCTAGACCACCACCGAGGATTACCCGAAAAACGACTCCGATCACTCACGGGATGTAGGCGCCGGTTTTGAGGTGTAGAGAGAGAGAGAAAAGTTTTTCTGAGTTTTTTGGGATTTCGAATGAATGAATTTGATAAACCCTTAACCCTTATTTATATGGATAAACCTGGCAGTGTTTGTTTCCATATATTATTCTATGGTAATTATCTCTACAATAATTTCCATAATCATCTATTAATTAATCTATCTGACTAATTAATTACGAATAAATAATTTAACTAATTATTTATTTCTCTCTTAAATAATTAATAATCAATTAATTATTTTTCTCATGTAATCCAAACGTTCTCATTTTGGTGTGCAGCGGTGTGACCTACTAGTGTCTTATAACATTGGACACGGTAACCCTGTTACTGTCTCGCACATAATCCTAACAGTCGGATCAACCTTTTTAACAAAATCATAACAAAATATATCAATAAATAAATTTATATCATAATACATCAACTAATTAACATTTTTATATTAAGTTATGTTAAACATATCATTTTTTTAACAGCAGTTAGTGCAGTGGAGTATCTTGCGTGCCACCAAGGCACCAAGTCTCTCGACCCGAGTTCGAATCTTCCCACAAAGAGAAGTGACCACCCCAACCTAGCCATCCAGTTTCCCATATTGGGGCTTCAAGGCATCGTACTAGGATTCGAACACGATTGCTGGTTAGGGAAAATCCCCCACATGGAGGCCGCCTGAAGTCGAACTCCTGACCTCCCCCACATAGATCCTATAACCCACGCATCAAGCCAACTGAGCTAGCTATCACTTGCTAAACATATCATTTTTACACATTAATTTGTCCTATATATATGATTGGCCTATAATTATTTTTACAAAATCACATCCGCTAATTTTATAAAATATCGTTGATGAAGAAATCATTTTGACAACTTCTTTTTGTAGGCATTCCTTATGCATGTCACCAAAATATGTGTTGCATAACATGTGGACAAGAAGATTTGCAATATTGAAAAGTATATAAAATAAGTATGCAATAAAATAAAATATCCATAGAAATATTTGCTTTAGTGCTTTACAACGATTAAAATATTCAACTTATTTATATGAGATTAAATTAATTTAGAATGTTTTTTATCGTTATCGTTAATCAACTATCAAGTAATTATTTGTTTATTACAATAAATAATTGTTATAATTATATTTAACTAGTTGATAAGTCCGGGCTTCGCACCGGGTTCATAAGCAGTAGCTACCGACATTTTAACATATTTCAGTCAATATATTATATATGACTAAAACGTAAAATAAAATATAGAAAACTAAAAGATATAAAATGAATAAATATTATAGGTTTAGGAGGCTGATATGTAAGAGCATCTCCAAGAGTTTCCCCATGTTTTCTCCAAAATGAAGAATTGAAAGTCAAAATCTCTAAAAAATATTGTTTTCATCTCCAAGAGATTCCCTATTTTGGAGATTTATACATCAATTTTAATATTAAAATATTCAAGTCATCTATTAAAAAACTATTTCTTTCTCCAAATTCTTATTTTCAAGGCTTTCTATTGACTATTTCAAACAGTAATGATTTTTGGAGTGATCTTCATATTTGGAGAAAAAGTCATTCTCTCTCCTACTTTCTCGATTTTGGAGAAAGATTTGGAGAAGTTGTTGGAGCTCATTTTAGACAAAAATCTCCATTTTCCACTTTTTTCTCCATTTTTGAGAAGCTGTTGGAGATGCTCTAAGTTTAAGTGTGAGTATAGGATTCAGGTCGGTTGAAGCGTATATATATCGTATATAATAAAATAAAGGGAAAATTGCCAAAAAAGGTAACATAAATGTCCAAAAAATCCAATCAGGGGAACGTACATTTTTTTTTGCCGAGAAAGGACTATACATTTAATTTTGTCAAAAAAAGGGAAAGAGTAACCGGTAACTTGTACAACCGGTTACTCTTCCCCATTTTTTGACAAAATCAAATATATAGTCCTTTCTCGGCAAAAAATTGTACGTTCCCCTGATTGGATTTTTTAGACATTCATGTTACCTTTTCCGGCAAAATCATTAAGTGGTGGTGGGAGTGTGGTGGCAGGGAGTGGTGGGGGCGGTGGGTGGTGAGGAGTCGTAGGTTGCAGCGGGTGGCGGTGGGTGGCAGGAGACGTGGGTGGTGGGGGGCGGCGGCGGACGTGGGTGGTGGTGGTGCTTGACTCGCCTACCTCATCTATAAGCAATTAGATGTTGAATTCTAAGAAAGAGGGGGGATGGGTGGTGGGTGGGAGTCGGTGGCGGTGCGTGGCGATGGCAGTGCGTGGCTATGGCAGTCGATGGCGGTGGGTGACGATGAGTGGTGGTGGCAGTGGGTGGTGGTGGCGGTCAACTCCGATCAACGCTGATCAAAGGTGTGATTGTGCTAACTAGACTATCACTTGGACAAATTAAACACGTCACCTGGTTGGTTACCTACTGACTAAGCAAACCATCAAGTTAAATCATGCCACATTCCTTTTTTTTTGACAAAATCAAATGCATAGTCATTTCTCGGCAAAAAAAAATGTATGTTCCCCTAATTGGATTTTTTTGACATTTATGTTACCTTTTTCGGCAATTTGATGATGCTGATTGGACTGCCACTTGGACAGACACGTCAGCAGGTTACCTGCTGACTAAGCAATCATCAAGTTAATCAGGTCACATTCCCTTTTTTTTGACAAAATCAAATGCATAGTCCTTTCTCGGCAAAAAAAATGTACGTTCCCTTGATTGGATTTTTTTGACATTTATGTTAGCTTTTTCGGCAATTTTCCCTAAAATAAATACATGAAAAAATTCAATATTAGGCTCATTTCGATTTTATCCCAGAAAGCCATCTATTGGAATCGGGTTATAAACTGTGGTAGATTTGATCGTAAGTAGTAACCTGAATTTTATGTTAACATTTTAGAGGAAGTTACCTATTAAGATCCCGAGTTTCACCTCGTGTTATAAACTGTGGTAGATTTGATCGTAAATAGTAACATGAATTCATATGAAACATAAAGTTTCTACAAATGTTGTCATACGAAAGGTTTAATAAAATAAATAAAAGATTTAAGAAATCAAAAATCAAAAAATTTAAGTTTAGGAGATTTTAATAATATTAACAATTATCAGGAAGCCAAAAGACTGTTCATGAACAGTAGGTACCGACACTTTAACATATTTCAGCCAATATACGATATATGACTAAAATGCAAAATGAAATATAGAAAAATAAAAGGTATAAAGTGAATAAATATTATAAGTTTAAGGGGGTAAAATGTAATTTCTCCAAATGCCGATAGCTGTTACAGTCTATGAAGTCTTAATCATACTATATATAGTATATAATAAAATAATTATATCAAAAAAATTTCAATATTAGGCTCCTTTCGATCGTATCGACGATACGGTTATAATGGCATAATTTGTTAAAATCAAAACGTACTTTTAAACATATTTTAGCAAATATACGATATATGAGTAAAACATAAAATAAAATATTGAAAAGTAAAAGGTATAAAGTGAATAATTATAATAAGTTTAGGGGCTAATATGTAAATTTGAAAATGGGTATAGGATTTGGGTCGCTTGGAGCATATATATATATATAATAAAATAATTACATCAAAGAATATTCAATATTAGGTTTATTTCGATCGCATCAACGATACGATTATAATGGCGTAATTTGTTAAAATTAAAACGTATTTTTAAACATATTTTAGCTAATATACAATATATGAGTAAAACATAAAATGAAATATTGAAAAATAAAAGATATAAACTGAATAAATATTATATGTTTAGCAGGCTAATATGTAAACTTGAAAATGGGTATAGGATTATATGGTTTTTTTTATAATCGTAATATATATAGTATATAATAAAATAATTACATCAAAAAATATTCAATATTAGGCTCATTTTGATCGTGTCAACGATACGATTATAATGACGTAATTTGTTAAAATTAAAACGTATTTTTTAAACATATTTTAGACAATATACGCTATATGACTAAAACGTAAAATAAAATATTGAAAAGTAAAAGGTATAAAGTGAATAAATATTATAAGTTGAGGGGTCTAATATGTAAATTAAAAAAATAATGTTAGGATCATGGGCTTGGAGCGGATCGCACCGGCGGGTCGGGCCGGTGCACCTGCTAAATGTATTGTTATATAATATATTAGTTAGTTATTTTTAAATAAAAAATTTCGCGACAAGTGGTCGATTATAAGAGTTAGACGTTAACAGAGTTGTGACGGATTGGTTATCGCTCAACGGGTTTATAATGTCCTAACCGAGTTCAAGCCTTCGCGTATGCATGCCTGAGAACATTTAAGTGGAGTCATGTTTAACCCTAAAAATTGCCGGGGATTAGTCGGATTTTGGCTCTGACGCCCTTCCCCAAAAAAAACTTATAACAGTTAGACCATCCGTACTGGAGGCATCGGGTACCCATCGAGTAGCGCCTTGCCGATCGGGTCTATCAGCAAAACCGTCAAGGCGATCGGCTTGGCTTGCCATTGGGTTCCCTTGCCATCGGGTTCCCCTTGCCGATCAGGTAGACGCCCCACCCCACCCACCCCACCTCACCTCTCTCTCTCTCTCTCTCTCTCTTCTCTCTTCTTTCTCTCTTCTTTTCTCTTTTTTTTTATTACTTATTTAGATTGGGTTGATTGAGGATGGACTGGAATAGATTGGGTTGGTTTGGACAAGATAATGGAAAGTTGATATGACGTTGATGTGACGATTGAGTTGATTGGGTTACGAATCTACGGGTAAAGATGATCTTATAATTATATTTAAACATCAGTTCTAAAAAAATTAAGAGTAAAAGTGTAAAATAACAAATTATTTTATAGGCTTTTATATAGTCTTATAACAATATACTTTTAAATTATAATTTTAAAAGTTATTTTACTTTAAAATTTTACCATGGCATTGGCTAACTTTTTTACTACCTCCGTCCCAAAATTATTGTCCAGTTTTGACTTTTGAAAGTCTTTCTTTGTCGACTTTGACCTTAAATATTTTTATTTGTGTTATATAATACTTGATGAAAATTATACCAATGAAAATACATTAAAAACACAACTCATTCATATATTTTGCATCAAGTATTATATAACACAAACAAAAATATTTAAGGTCAAAGTCGAGAAAGACAGACTTTGAAAAGTCAAAACTGGACAATAATTTTGAGACGGAAGGTATTTAATTTATTTCACATAGGTTGTCCATGTCATATAACATAGTGTTGGATAACATTTTTTATTACGAATTATACTTTCATATTTATCTTATTATAACATCACAGGTTCATATTACAACATTATACTTTTTAGTTTTGATATTTTTATTTTTAAAACATTGTCTATATAATCAAACATGTTTAATACTAGAAACTAGAATTCGATATAGATGTATATATAATCTTGATTGGAACAAATTCAAATAAAAAAATCAACTTACGAGAAATGTAAAAAAAAAGGCAATTCATATGTGATCATAGAGTAAAACCAACCATTGCACTCACAAGTTAATTAGTCGAATATATTATATTAGATATGTGATATCACATATGATTTTACTCTAAAATAACAACTTAATTCGAATGAATCTTTCTTGCACTTTTTGATAACTTAACCAATTTTTTGTATTATGACTTTTCAAATTTGTCAACCAAAAATAATTCAAAATTTTATTTAAATAAATAAATTACCTCGTTTAGAAAATTCAAAGAGAATTAAAAAGATATTTTATTTTATTTGTAGATTATGTATGCTCCAAGTATTCAACTTGGATTGCTTCTTTTCTTGAATATTTTTCAACATTGACCAAGTCTTAGATAAGACTTCATTCTCCATAATTATAAATATTCATCATCACAAATTATGTACAAAAATTATCCCCCAAAATGCCAAATTCAAAACTCTTCTTCTTCCTCTTTCTCATACTTTTATCGCACGTTTCCATCGGCGTGGCCCAAAACCGAACCACGAACATTGGAGTGATCATCCACGAAAGTTTTCGAGCAGGAAAAGAGCAAAAAATCGCGATAGAAATCGCTATTCAAAAGCTTAATTCAGGGTCCAAAAACCACAAGTTGGCTATTTATTTTAAGAATTCTAGTGGAGACCCTCTTGAAGTTGCTTCTTCAGGTTTGAAATAATTAGTTAGAATTGTGTTCGAGTTGCATCGATATAAGTATTATTTAAAAGTTCTTTTTTATAAATAGATCGGTTTTTTAAGCATATATTAGTGCAAGAATATCTTCAGTAACTTGTTTAACACGGAATTTTAGTGTTTTTAACGTGTTTTTCTGCTCCAAAATGACTTTTTTAATTGCTCCACAAGGAAAGTTGATTTATTATCTTTGTTATATAAACTTTATTTTGAAATGTTGGGATATTATATATATTGAACATTTCATTAATATAATAAATGTTGAAATTTGCAAAATAGAGAAACTCATGGAATTGAATGTAATTTTGTTTAAAAAGTTAACATCTTTATTTTGAAAACATTACAAAGAATCTCTTGAAAGTAAAACCGAACCAAACTGATCAACTATGGTTGGGTTTGTGGACAACAAAGCGAATTAATACTTTTAATTCGTGTCAACTTTATTTCTCCTTTTTACCTTAAAATGCATAACTAAATTTTTTATAAAATTTTATACGTTGTAGCGAACGAGTTGATTAACAAGCAAAACGTACGGGTGATAATCGGGACGGATTCATGGGAGGAAACTTCGATATTGGCGAAAATCGGACAACAATCTCGAGTACCCGTTATTTCTTGGACCGCCGCTAGCTTACAACCGCTATCCCGTCTTCAATGGCCGTTTTTGGTCCAAATGACGAACTTAGACATGTTAGACGAAATAAAATGCATCACGTCTATCGTACAATCGTATAATTGGAAAAAGGTTGTCGTCATTTATGAAGACAACGTCTACGGTGGCGAATATCGAGCTTTATCATTATTATCCGAGGCGCTTCAAACGGTTAATTCTGGAATCGAGCACCGTTTAGTCGTTCCACATTTCACTTCACTGTTTGATCCGAAAGAGACGATCCGTGACGGACTCTTGAACGTTTTGACGACAAAGCAATCGCGGGTTTTTATCGTGTTGAGGTCGTCTTTACCGACGATAACTCGGGTATTCGAGGAAGCTAATAAGCTCGGACTTATCGGGAGAGACTCGGTTTGGATTCTCGGAGACACGTTTTCTAGTTTTCTTGATTCTATCGACCCGTCGGTTTTTCAACTCGTGCAAGGTGCCCTAGGCGTCAAGACGTACTACTCCGACAACAGCACGCGGTTTATGGACTTCAGATCTAACTTCAAGACGGTTTTTAGGTCAAATTATCCGGAGGAAGATAAATTTGAGCCAGGAATCTACGCTATACGCGCATACGATAGCGTAGAAATGATCTCACGAGCGTTAGATGATTTAGGAAGTCTAAATGACACTAACAGTGATTTCTCAGAAAAGTTGCTCGATACTATTCTATCGAGCAACTTTTCTGGTTTGACCAACATGATAGCTTTCCAGGATGGAAAGCTGTCATCAGGACCTCGGGTTTTTCGACTAGTAAATATCGTCGGAAAAAGTTATAAAGAGCTTGGATTCTTGTCACCTGAGTCGGGTTTTTCAAAAGAAATTGGATTAGAAGGTAAGGATAGCCTAAGACAATTGCCCGTAAATTGGCCGGGGGATTTAGTAACGAGAATTCCGAAAGGATGGGCAATGCCTAACGATAACAAGAAAATGAAGATTGGGGTTCCGACTGATACGTCATTCGATAGGTTCGTGAAAGTGGAATGGATTGAAAGTTCGAACGAGACCATATACACCGGTTTTTGCATCGATGTTTTCAAGTTGGTAGTAGTCACTTTGGAAGAGAAATACGGTTACACGTTAACATACGAGTTTGTAAACCATACGACCTCCTACAACGATATGGTGGATCAAGTCTACCATAAGGTACTCTTAAATTTCATCACTAAATCTATATATGTTTTCTCGATATATATTTAGGTACTCTTAAATAGACAGGTTCGAATGAATTGTACATATTTTAAGAACCTGTAAACTAATTATTCATAATGAATACCTTGGATAATGAAACTTATTCATCATTGATTTTAGGGCTTATTTATCATGAATGGGTTATAAAATAGTGGTTCTTAGTGTTTCAAAATATTTTTTGTTTTCGTTGAACCTGCCAACGATTAAAAACGTTAAAAACTTCATACGAATAAACGTGATCTAACGTTCTTTTTGTGTATGCATATTTATTTGATGAAAAGAACTATGATGCGGTCGTTGGTGACGTTACAATATTGGCTAATCGGTCGAAGTACGTGGAGTTCACGCAGCCGTTTACAGAGTCAGGGTTATCGATGGTGGTGCCCGTGAAGTCGGAACCGCAAAGGGCATGGAAGTTTATGAGACCATTCACGGTTGAGATGTGGCTAGCCACATTTGGCATATTGTTCTACACAATGTTTGTGGTTTGGTTCATGGAACATCAAGTGAACCGAGAGTTTAGAGGTCCATGGAAAGATCAACTTGGGACTGCTTTATGGTTCACTTTCTCTTCCCTTTTTTTCTCTCATAGTAAGTACTTGCTTTTATTTGATTGTACACACTTTCATTGTAGCTTGGTTTCCTGTTTCTTTTTACTTGTTCATGAAATTTTTTTTTCTACTTAAACATAAAATGCACAAAAAGAACTTAAGCTTGGCCCAGACCTTCTTTAAACCATGCATCAAAAAGACCTGGGCTTAGTGAGTCGGAAGATCGGTTTGGGCGGGCTAGGCCTCAAAGCCCTACCAGAGCAAAGTTTTGGGATCCTAGGTCCAATCCGAAAATGTCCGACCTGAAAAAGCCTGATGGCCTAAAAGGCCTGATTGGGCCATTTTCAACCCAAAGCACGTGCCTTTTCCGGTCATTGAAAACGGGATTAGAAGATCTGGGTCTTTTGCATCTCTAACTAAGGTTGGAGGACCATGCTCCCTCAACCAAAAAAAAACATGGGCCCAATTATATATGGTTTGGCTCGATTATAATGTTTTAAGCTTTTACTCTTTTAGCTATTTTGAAGATACCGTATTCCGACTTTGGAGTGTATTAGAAAAATTATTGTTTTTTGGTGAATTCCATATTTATATTTTGTTTTATTTTATTA
This sequence comes from Centaurea solstitialis, assembly GCA_030169165.1. Taxonomy (NCBI): domain Eukaryota; kingdom Viridiplantae; phylum Streptophyta; class Magnoliopsida; order Asterales; family Asteraceae; genus Centaurea; species Centaurea solstitialis. The sequence continues at coordinate 45,667,499 of CM058040.1, forward strand.
ATTTTCGACTTGGTCTATAGTTTTGTTCCTAATATAACAGAGGTTCCAAAAAGATTGAAAAGTCCACTTTACCTCTCAAATCATGCATTCCTGATATTTACTGGGTTTGTTTGGTTTACTTTATTCTTTATAGTTCATCTGAGAACAGATATTTTTTGTATCTAACGTGAAATTATGAACGTAGGAGAGAAGATACAAAGCAATCATAGTAAGGTGGTTGTGATGATATGGCTATTCGTCGTGTTCATCTTAACGTCTAGCTACACGGCTGGCCTCACTTCCATGCTCACGGTTCGTGCACTCGAGCCGAGTGTAAGAGATATAGCTTGGCTACGAAAAAACAATGAACCCGTAGGATGCGATCCCGACTCTTTCGTTGGCGACTACTTAACGAACGTTTTGGATCTGAAAAACATCAAGAATGTATCGAAGCAAGATCAATATCCAGAATACTTTAAAAATGGAAGCATAGTCGCGGCGTTTCTCGAGCTCCCGTATGAGAAATACTTCCTCGAAGAGTATTGCAACGAGTACACTGCAGTCGCCCCTTCATACAAATTCGGAGGTCTAGGCTTCGTGAGTATACAAAATCTATGTTTTTTAAACTATATAATATTTATATACAACAAATACCAATGCACTCCTTCACCTTTGCTGATGTTTGAATCCTTGACATCCTGGGAGACTGGCTCTTCTAGGATTTATCGTGATATATGAAAACGTAACTAGCGGCTTTTATGGTGCATCTTCGTAGGTTTTCGCAAAAGATTCTCCGATAACCGATGATGTCTCGGGAGCTATCTTATCGCTCTTGGAAGATGGGAAGATCCGTGACCTCGAAAACATATGGCTTAAAACCTCGCAAAAATGCTCAGGATCCAATCCTGAGGTGGATTCGCAACAACTGAGCGTAGCAAACTTCTGGGGAATATTCCTTATCTCGGGTCTTGCCTCGACACTAAGCTTTCTAATATTTCTCTATCGATTGCTACATAATCGAATCGAGCAACGGATTATTAGCTTCAACAACGGGTCTCATTGGGACAACGAAAGCCGTTGGAGGAGGGCAGTCAGACTTATTCGAATCGTGGTCAGCATGAACCCAAACCGAGTCCATCCACCAGAGAGTTCGAACTCGATGGCGGTTTGGGACCACCGGAATCCACCGAGGTGGGAGTTGGTGAGTCCGACCGAGATCCCCGAGCATTTGGAAATCGGTAGACCTACTCAACTCGAAATTCCCATGAGAAAAATGGAACATATTAGCGAAGATTTGCATTAGGAATTGTCTAGTTTAAAACAGATATAGCCAAACAAACCCAATATATCTTTGTACAAATATATCCTGTATGTATATTCTTTTAGCAAATTGATTAGAAAAGATGTATAATTTTAGATAGTTGATATGCTCATATTCGATTCGTTTGAAGACTACAAAACGTGGTTTCGAAGAATACGTCAAAAAAACCATATACATAACCATCCAAGCTCTCGGCCCATAGAGCCAGTAATCATTTCCAACGGCAGGTAGTTAACGAAAATACAGGAAAAAAATATCTTAAAACACGAAATGCAAAAACGCCTAAATCATCAAGGTTCAAAAGTGTGGATCGAGATTAGCTCGTGTTTTTCTTTTGTCAGATTCGAAGTTCCATCTCGTACCTCCATTGCTGCCATTTATGTTAACGGAGATGGGAAGGAAAAGTTAATAATAGCCTCTTCCACGACCACGGCCACGTCTCCCCCATCCCCCCCGCCCCTGGCCTCCCCTTGAACCACCTCTGCCGCCATACGCTAGACCTTCGAACGCCCTATCGACAAGCTGGTTGCCACCTCCACGGCCCCTTTTGTTCGCTTGGTTGCCAGAACCGTTTAGGGGGTTACCGGGTCGTTTCCCTCTGAGAAAGCAAGAAAAAGGTGAATTCGTAAGAAAAACGAGGCTACTTTCCTAGTACACGATGCTCTACTGAAATATAAATAAGTTTGCAGGTGCTCCCGACCCCCGTTGCAGAAAATAAACGCAATAAGATTCGAGTGAAGGTAAAAAAAAAACACAATGAAAATAAACTAAAGTTGACGGGGATAAATATAATTCTCTGAAAACCACAAAAAGGTGATGAACTATGAGAACCAGTGCATCATGTGTACTCTCACATGATTTTTGTTTTATCAGATGCTAGGATTTAAGGTATTGATAAACATATATTTGTTTCACAATGTCAAATGCTTTTACACAATGTGAAACAAAAAGTACACATAAAAGAGTTTGACATTGTGTGACAAATATTCCCTTTGTCCTGAAATAAGTGCCTAGTTTGTCCCAAAATAAGTGTCCATTTTCAAAAGTAAATGTTTACTTCCCCATTCTACCCTTAATCATGAGACGGAAAAATTTTGTCTAGAATTAAGGGTAAAATTGTCCTAATGTGTAATAACTACACATTCCTAAAATTGTGTCTTTCATTATGGACATTTATTTTAGGGAGTATAAGTTAATTGACGCCTTTAAATCTTTGCATTAGAAGGAAAAAAAATCATGTGAAATAATAGCTAAAGATAAAAACTCTTACGGTTCTCAACCCTTTTGTGTTTCTCATTTGATTATGCCCCATCCGACATAAACCAAATGAACCCAGTAAATCCCCACATGCAGAAATTGGACATATAGAACATTAAGCAAAACCGATAGTTCTCCATCGCTGTACTAAAAAGACACAAGTAAATGTGATGCTCAGAATAGAGAGTTTGTTGTACGTACCCGGTCGTGTTTGTTGGCGCTACAGCTTTTACTGCTTCATTCCAGGATAGGTTAATTCTTTTGTCTCCAATGAACGAAGGTGCTTTTGAATGTAACGGCTTAATTAAGCAAAAAAAAGGAGCACGTCAGATCCGGTATCGTTTTCAAGTATTTTTTTCTACAGACTTTTAGGGTGCATTTGGTTGTGGAAAACTGTTTCATTTTCCTAGAAAAACATTTTCAGAAAAAGTACTTGAGTTTTCATTTTCAGTTTTCTTTGAAAATTTTATAAAACACGTTTGGTTGAAATAGTGAAATTTTCATTTTCCATTTTAGAAAACACTTTTAGAAAATTTTGGAGAACTACTAAAATCACTTTTCTAATTTACATAGAAGTTAGAAAACAAAATATTTTCCCTTTTTGGAAAACTTTTGAAAATTGAATGAACCAAACGCGTTTTCTAAATTTTCATTTTCCATGGAGAATTATTCTCTTAAAAAATTGGAAAATTTTCCACAGCCAAACACACCCTTAAGGTTTACTTTTTTTCTAACAAAGTTCAAGTGAATGTTTTTTTTTTTAATCCACTCTATTCCTAGAAATAGAATCATTTACTTGACCATTGTACTTGATGTTCTGTTCAATTTTGTCAAATGGTCCAACTTTTTGGTAAGAAAATGACATGTTGGAGACATCTGCCATTAGCGAGTATTAATATCATCGTTGTAATAAAGGCAAGGTGAACTTCTTATTGTGGTAGAAAAGAAAACTGAAATAAGATCGGAACATAAGATACAAAGACAGAGTAAACAAGTTGTGTAGTTAGTAGTACAATGACCAAAATTTATTCCACAACGTGTAACAAATATTTATCCAGGAACATGGGGACATTAGGGTAATTTACCAACATCATGTTCTCAAATTTGGCAAGAAAAGGAACAGAAAATAATGAAGGAAAAGTAACGAAAGAAAATAAGTTTTTTTGTCTGTGTTCTACTGTTCTTGAAAAAAAAGGAATGAAAAGAAAACACTTTGTCGTGTTCTTGAACTGAGAGAAAGGAAAGATAAGATGTAGCTTTAACAAATATACCCTTTATATTTGTTTTTCTCACTTTTCCTTATGAAAGTATATTTGTCATAAAAGATTATAAACTCTTTCGTATTTTCTTTCCTTCCACTTCTTCCCACATTTGGGAGGAACCATAAACGATATTTTCCCTCCTAAAAATTCAGAGAAAACGTTTTTTTTTCCTTTCTTTTCCCTAAAAAGAAGGTTTTGAGAACACAAAGCGGAAGATCAAGCATGCATTTACTTGCAGAAAAATAAAGATTATAATTCTATTACCTGTGCCATTGCTAAAATGTTATTGCAGGTGCGCAATCCTGTTGTTGCATTCTGCTTTTGGATTTTCTGCAGATTCAAAGGCTATGATGATCAAATACAGCCGAAAAAGAAAGTGAAGGAAGGTAGGAATTTATGAACTCACAATTCTAGCCATTTCTTCATTAGATATAGCGGTACCCGTTGTCTTATTTTGCTGACCCATTCCTTGCATTAATTTCTTCATTGTAGCTTTAGTGAGGTCTTCAACACAGGTCAACCTGAATCACCAGGAGTTATAGATACTAGTGACAATTACAAAGATGCAGGGGAACATTTGAGCAAGAAGCAAAAGCTAAATGTTTTCTGATTTTTGGAAGAAACTTTTTGCTTCTGAGGCAGAGAGAAACTGTCATATAAGGTCACGTGAACAACCCATCCATCAGTAAAAATTGGAACATTTCCATTTTTCAACTTCATATGAAAATTGGAGCACTTATTTTTCTGGCAAATGTTGAAGACTTGGAGTTAAGAGTTACCTATTTACCCATTGGTGATATTGATTTTGTTCCATAAGATACCCTTTACTTTGGCATCATTGGTGGGTATTTAAGATATTTGGCAACTAGTCAATCAATCAAATATTGCAATTGCAATGGAACAGAGAGCAATGCAAAAAACTACCGGTTGGTAGCCCCGTTGAAATATGATTGAGATCCCTCTATCCCATGTTACAACAATTAATATTGGATGTCCCATATTAATTGAAACATTTTTTCTCCGGCAAGCCTTCAAGCCAAATGTTACATGTTTGCGCCCAATTTTTGTCTTTATAAAGCATCTTTGGTACCGAGCTTAGTACACAAGATTCACTTATAATTTGAAAACCAAAAGCTCATTTTTAAAAACATCGCCATTTAAACATTTGGATTATAGTCAAACAATTATTAACATGGAAGTACAATCAGTTATTTGAATTTTCATGCGAGAAGGGTAGTAGACCACTTAGGGTGTGTTTGGTACACTGGACAGGACAAAACAGGGATCACTGTTCCACGTTTGGCATGACTTTTATGTGGAACAGACAAGAACTGGTGGAACAGGCGTGTTCCACCTCCACCCTATGGATCAAGCTGGAATCTTTTACCAATATAACCTTAAAATAAAACCCAATTTTCTTCTAAAACATCAAATACGTCTTTCTTTTTACATTTATTCATTTTTTAAAAATATTTATTGTACTTTATGCCCTTTAAACTTTCAATTACAATTTCCATATTTTGATTAATTTATGTAATTTATTAAATGTTAATAACATAAAAAATAGACAAAATATAAAATAAAATTGGAAACTGCATAAACTTTCTATTTTGGTGTCCTTTTAATTGTCTTGACAAACACCTTCTAATGTAATATTTTGTTTTAAAAAAAGATTTATTTTATTAGAAGTTAATCATTTACATGATTAATCAAAATATATAAATAACTCATTAGGGTTAATTTGGTCATTTTATCTATCCTATCCTGCCGATACCAAACACACCATTAGAGAGAAGTTTACAAGTATGAGAAAATTTAGTCTATGGGGATTTAACATCCAAGATATATCACTTAAAGAGTAGTTTCCATCATCTAATAGATGTGCACACACCACAAGAGAAATAATATGAACTTATTGATTTACTAATGAACTTGGGATCCCATATGCACTTCATTTGAGAACAAAAAAGTGAACATTTTGAGGATAGTAAAAACAAATTACCTTTCTGAGAAATCTTTGTAAAACTCTGTGAAGTCCTCACCAAGTCTATCTGATGGTTGCCCAGTCACTATTTTATAACCGCATAAGCTGTTAGTCGCATTTGGAGCCTGTTTTGCAATTACCGTCATTCAGAGACATTCAACAGCTGGATGATATAAGACATGCAAAAACACAGTAATAAAAAGCACTCTCACCTTGTTAGCCAAATGGTGGAATGTGTATAACAAACACTCGACATATGTGAAGTTCATCTCTTCTCCAGTTTTCCTTAGAGGCATATACTTCTGAGATAAAAAAACAAGACCAGAAGTACATTACACGAAGTACAAGCTAGAATGCACAGCTAATTTGCAGAAAGCTACAGTTAAAATATAGCCTCTAGTTACACATTAAGAATGTCAAAATAGCAATAATAACACAGATATGTAACGTAATAAAAACCAAACCAAACAAGCCCAGTATGTCCCACCTGGGGTGGGGTCTGGGGAGGGTGGGATTTATGCAGACCTGACCACTACCCAGAAGAGTAGAGCGGTTGTTTCCGTGAAGACCCTCGGGTTGTGCAAAGTGTGCGAAAAAAGAAAAAGATAAACTTGCTCAAAAGTTTGTGGAACTAGAACCCAAGAATTAGATAGAACAAAGCATACAAACAGAAGCAGGTTAACAAGATTTTGAAATGTAACATAATAACTAATAAGAACATAAAGGCATTGTTTAGGAAAACAAACACTTTTGTATTACACGACAAATTGTAGGTTAAGTGGTTAACTAAGGCTTATGTAAATAGCTTCATATAACAAGAATCAAAATCTTCAAGGAACTAGGACAAGTATTTAATCCAGCAAAGGCGAAGGATCCAGTGAGAAGTTGAGTTAACGGTGAGAAGCATTTGAAGTGGATCTGAACCCTTGATCTCTTCTAATCTCATGCCCTCCCATGAATTGGCTTTATAAGAGGCTTAATCCACTGCATCTAGGTGCATCTTATCCTGGTACATCTCATCCTAATGTGCATCCAACGGTTGATAACCTCTTCTCACGTTAACCTCAATTTCTCACGGGAACCCAACCCATCCAGCAAAAAAGAAATATTTAGAGAATATGCAAAGTTAAAAATTGATGTTGTAGTGGAGTCTATGTCTAGTTCATGACTCGAACACTACATATGATCAACCAAGAGTGAGGACATTAAGCCAAACTCGTAACTATACTTAATCGGTGTTACTCGCAAGAAGACTAGAAAGGAAAAAAGAATTGAACTCAGAATACAAGCAGGCTAGCATCTCTATCGGTTCTGGAAGAGTGCTTAATGAACCAAGCCATATGCGCCTTTTCAGAAGAAAAAAAATAGTGTACCTTCAAGAGCTGAACAACTGAGGGAAGGATCTGCCTCGAATCTTGAGGTGCTGAGTAAGATGAACTCTCTGCAAGGTTCTTGAGCAAGTCGACTTTCCGTTCTTCAGGAAGCTACAAAGAAAATGAATGGTTAGCAAGCCATGAAATTAAACTTAATTCCTAGGAGATATATATATATATATAATATATATATATATATATATAGAAAGAGAGAGAGAGAGAGAGAGAAGTTTAAATGAGAAGTGCTAAAAAATATGAAGTAGAGAAGTGATCTCAATCGTATCAACGGTTGAGATCATAGTTCTTTGACTAGTCAAAGTTCGGTTGGACGCGATTCACGGAGGGCAGAGGTCAAAGCCGCCTTTATTGACCGGATGAGTGATGGAGATCACTTCTCTACTTCGTATTTTTTTAGCACTTCTCATTTGAACCTAATACTATATATATATAGAGGAAAGTTCAAATGTGAACCAGTTTTTGGTTGTGAACGTGAGGACAACCGAGACCGCGACACGTGGCGGCTTTGAGTGTGGTCCCCCACTTTAATTCAATGCCCTCCCATGAATCGCGCCTAGTCATCCGCCACGTCAGGTCCACGGCGGGTGACTAGGCGCGATTCATGGGAGGGCATTGAATTAAAGGGGGGACACACTCAAAGTCGCCACGTGTCGCGCTCTCGGTTGTCCTCACGTTCACAACCAAAAAGTGGTTCACATTTGAACTTTCCTCTATATATATATATATATATATCGGAACTTCTTCAAGTCATTTCGTGGGTAAGAAAAACAGAACAATTCCATCCCAAAGTTTCCCTATTACTTCCAACCACGAGCTAAGAATTTCAAATATAAACATCTAAAGATAAATGATTAGTTAATTTGTCAAACTGCTATTGAACTATCCACTGAGTTCACATTCTAATGTCTGGTCTGCCCGTTGAAAATATGCAGTAATTCTGTAACAACCCAAAAATGCAAGAAAGAGCTTGTGGTGCCTAAGTTCAAGTTTCCAAACCTAAGGCATAAGATCTAAATTTATATTTAAAAATCAACAATACTAGTATTAAGAGCAAAATACATAGAAACCTTGTTACAAATAAAAGACATTAAAGATGGGAGAAAGAGAATTGAATGTATATTAATGATGCATAACCACATTTAAGCAAAGAATGCATCTTCCTGACAAAAATACAGAAACTTGTGATAATAGGAGCACACTTGGAGATTGCCATGTTAACCAAAAGTAAAGACTATTAAAAAAAATTTTTAAATAAAATAAAAAATAAAAAAAAAAAAACTTTACCCAAAAAAAGACTGAAAGAGAGAGAATGTACAAGAGATGCTTGTTTCATCCACAATCTAGAGAAAATTAGACCAAAAAGCCAATGCTACTTCTATACAACTCAGATTGCGTTTTCTGCTATAAGTAGAAGTCAAACTAACAGCAAAATCAGTAGATTGAAATGCAAGTTTGTATGAGAGATAACATTAATGATAATGTGGGAGTTTGTCGCCACTATTTAAGGAATAACAGTAAGAATTATGCCAATAATGACCCCAAATGACACAAGTATAATCATTCTGGCAAGACAAAATACTAGCAAAGGAAGGTATTAACACAAGAAACAAAGTTGAAAAGATTATTACCTTATCGAAAACAGGGAGAATGTGCTTGTTTAAATAATTGAGAAACTTGCTACTTGAAGCACCCCTCTGCATATAATATAGGACTTCAGTTCAAAAGAAATACCAATCTACATGAGCTAGCAAGAATTTATATAAATGCCAAAAGAGACGTACTACAAAGAAAGGAAGAGCCATATATAGGCATGATATTAATCTATCAACATGGTCCCCATCTGAAACCTGCATTTTTACGGTCATAGTCAGCAAAAGTTTCATATTCAACAAGTCAAACCAAAGTTTAGAATCATATACAAAAAGAAGAAATGTATTGGTAATGAATACAAGATGTCTTGAAGAAAAAACTGAAAGGGGATTGTAAGGATTAAGTCGTTTAACAACTTTTATGTTCCATGGCATCATTTACTTCTTTTAGAAACTAGATGGATCATGAGGACTAGTTCACACCAAAAAGATCCATATGGGTAAATATCTGTAAAAAAAAAAGGCAAGTTAAAAAGCCTAAAGAGGAATTCCTTGTTATAAATGGCATTCTCATGCAATCTGTGAACTTTAACTTTTTCTCTAGTAGATGAAATTCCATCATTGGAAAAACTAACAGAACCTTCTACAATCAAGCTCAAGTAATTTTCTCAATTCCTACCTAAGTTAAATTTTCTTAAAAGAGTACTAATAACGAATTGCCTCCATTTTGGGAAGAAGAAGCTCCAAAAAAACTAGGAAGAGCCCAACTGCTTCATAACTACTAAAAAATGGATGGAGCTTCATCAATTCTAACAAAATTATTTGCTTGTATATATGTACTACTACAACCAAATGCATCCTGTAGCATACAAATGCCCACCAGACTTGTAAACAGTGAGAGAAACAGAAATGAACATCAAACACTCACACTGAACTGTGCATCTAGATCAGCTTGTCCTTCGATGATTTCAACAAGTTCTTGGACACACTCGGTAGGAGCTTTCTCTCCAAATATGCTCAAACTTTTTAAAAAGTCCATGAACATCTTGAATTCTGCTCCAGTAACATCTTGTAAACTCTAATGTAATGCAATAGAAGCAGATTAGCATAGTTACCAAATTAAATTGAAATCCACTATATAAATCCGAACTTCAGAAAACATAATCTGGATTTTTGTAATTTAAAGCACAGTAAAAAAAACAAAAGCTAATGGTAAAATGAGAAATACAAGTAATTAAAAAGAATACTAAGTAAATGATAATATTCGGAACATACTTTTTTAATTAAATCAGTTATATGCCTTTCCATCTGCTCCTGTGGCTTCAAGAGCTCAGATTTCAGAGGGAACACCTGTAAATATTTAATTAGACACCATTTACATTTTGAAAAAAAAATCACAATCATTGCCACGAATCACAAATTGGTTTTCTCACCTTATCCCTAATAAAGATCAGGGTCCTCTCACGAAGATTTTCATCTGTCACCGGTTCATCAACGTTCTCAATGTGCTTGAATAATGCCGTCAAGGATGCTGCGAGCATATATTATTAGTTTAAAGTTGCAGTCACTGATATGGGCAGAACCATAAGTTATCATACTATTTCAAAGTATGCAACAGTGGCACCAAGAAAACATAAAATGACAACAGAAAGAAAGATTAAAGGGATTTTAAATCTGATAATCATACAATACTATAATATTACTATAGACATAATGAAACAAGTAAGGATCCATCAGATATCCAAGTGTTAATTTTGTGTCTTATATTGTTATGTTCTTATAACAGCAGTATCATTTAGGAGTTCTGTAAACCCAGTACAACTCGGCACCTTTGACAAAAAATTTCTAATTAAGTTTAGCTCCCATAGTAGCCAACAATCAAACATGCAACTTGACTGAATAATGTGGTTCTGTTGTAGTAAGTCAATTTACTTAACTGCATAAGTAAATTCTTGTTTTTGTCAATGATAATAAGGTTCGCACTTCACCAACCATCCCTACAATGATGTCCCAAAAATGACGAGTCTCGAAACGTTCACAATAGATAATGGGTAGCCTCTATAGCCCGTAGTTACATTCTCCCTTGTCCTCAATTCCTAATCATAAACCTCTGAAATTTCAAAAAGAAAATAAGAGCATTGGATTTTTATCCCCCCCCCCCCTCTGGAAAAATATAACAAGAGGAGGAGGAGGGGGGGGGGGGGGTCTCCCTTGTTATATTTTGATATAAGAGGTTGGGTATTTTTAACAGTACCTAGCAAATTGCAAAACATACATAGCATCATTGTTGTACTTTAACTGGTTGAAAGAATCCTAGTTGCAAGCTTTAATAGCATGATTGTAATATAATTTACCTTTCACATCCTGCCTTAATAAGGACATAAGAGCTTTATGCACTGCATCCCGTTCCACGTTTTCCTCTGGAAACAATAAAATACTTGAGCTCATATGTATATCTCACTGCAACCAGTCAATATAAAAACTTAAAACCCTAACTTACCAGCTATGAGAAGTTGTGCAAGTATGTCAACAATCTTCGAAATATGTTCTGGTGTATCCTTGCAAAAAAGAGGAAGTCCACGAATTGCTTGCACCCGAATCTTTTACAAAAAGCAAGCAAAAACTATTAGGCGCAAAGGACTTCAGCAGAAAGGAATTCGTATACAAGCAATTGCAAGAGATATTTATCATGTACACTAAAATAAACGAGGTATCATCAAAGTGTGTGGTTCTCCAACACAGAAATTCAAACCTAATGCAAAGAATGTCAGGTGTACAAACCTCTAAACTAGGGGTATGGGGTAGGAAGTAAACAGACTTTGCCTCTACCTCTTAAGGTAAAGAGGTTGTTTCCACTTTCCATTAAAACCCCCGCTTGCAAAAAGAATATTAAAGGAAGCAGGTCGGCAAAGTAGCAAAAGAAAAAAAAATAAGGTTGACATATAGTAAAAAGGGTCATGCATGTAAATGCATTATTAAGACATGAAAAGTAGAGGGGAAATGAAAACAACCGAGCCCCCTGCCCACCCTCTGCACTCTCACTATTAACCATGGACTTGAGGTCTAAGTAACTACAAGCTTACCATTGGGCAGGGCAGGGCTCTAACCTTGAAAGTGTGAATGTCGGTTAAGAGTATATGATGACCAACCACCACATTCTAATGTGTATATAACCTCAAAGTCATAGCAAGCAAGCTTACTCATTGGGCATAGCCCTGTCCTTCCAAAAGTGAACGCTGGTTAAGTGCATATGAAAGTAGGCCACCACTCGATTACCTATTGGTACACCTAATATATACCCAGGAGTGATTTCTTCCAAATGAACACTGCTTTGAACGGATTGCTACTCTTGGGAAAGATGGATCTGTAGAAAAGTTCCGATACAGCACAACCAAACCCAGCACTACCAGATATTTGGATGTGTGGGACCACTTTCATGCTAATTAATGAAAGGATGTGCAGAAACCTGCTTTTTATACTCACCCCTAAGCTAAAAGGCCCATAATCCAATGATGATGTGGCCTCTTCATAACCCTGCAGACCAGTTATGCACAGATCAAATGCTTCAATGAGCAATGTGAGGAATTTAAACAGCACTCACTGAAGGACCATTTACCATCGTAATTCGTAACTTCTAGTTCTATCATCCACCATTTATAATGTCTAACCTAATAACTTAAGCATAGATACATCCTCACAGGTCCTGACCAAAGAGAGTTCTAATAGGTAATCAAAATTGTGGTTCAAGATTCTCCTTTTGTTGGAACATCAACTTTACCATTAAGCCACACAAATTATGAAGACGTTAAGAGAACTTAATAAAATGCATCCAGTACTATAAAATCTAATTAGCTATGACGTATGAACATTGTCCTCCTCTAGATAACTCAAATTAGATTAGCTAACTTTCTAAATAACTCAATGGGCTTTATACATTGAGGTACTGTCTCGAATGGCCGTTCACTCGTTCTTAATTCCTTTCTCAACACACTAACATAACTTCATTCGCTCATCAATTTAACTCATCCTTGCAGCTTAGGCAGCCATGTACCGATAGGCGTATGAGACTAGCCGTGTTTCAATAACTACACATAGGGATGCTAAATTGCTAATTGCTAAGTTAATTATGCTACTGAGCAGTGTAGTATTTTGTAGTACACTAGTACTATGCTAACATTTGATGCATATAGTGAATTCTTGTACTAACAGTCGAGCTTTCGACCTAAATACAAGTGCTCAGTTGGATTTGAATGCAAAGGTTAATTCTTGTAAACATATATAATAACCTAACTACAACCTCTGATTACACAAAACATCCAAAAAATAAATTCTAGAACATATGAACACTTAATTCAACAAAAAAAGTAAAACGCTAACCCCAAGCTCTTCTGCTTCACATAAATCCAGATGTGCATCGACTGCAGACATGGATAATCCAGGGAAGAACTTGAAGAACCTAGGAATCAGTTGAGCAGCTAACTGCCTCGCCTTTACACTTGAACTTCTTGCTGCTTCAATAATACTCTTGTAATCCTCCACATTCTATAATACAAACAACAGCAGCAATAACATCAAAAACTGATATAAAAACCCTAATTTCTCCAAGTTGATGATAACAAAACCCTAGAAACTGAAATTATTTGAAAACCTGAGACTTGTCTTTGGCCTCGCTGAGTCGTTCTCCATAGACGTAGAGCTTCTCGATGTCTTTGGCGTCGTTTGAAGCTTCGGCCATGGCTGATAACGATATGCGCACTAGTGTTATAGCACTAGTGAAAAATTGTGTCAATGGAGAAGGTAATGGCGAAAGCTACAATGGAGATTGTGTAGGAAAATAGTTTCACCAAAATAGGAAAAAGTAAGAAATAAAGAGATATGGGAACAAACCCAAGTATTGAGTCGAGGCCCGTGTTAAACACGGTTTCCTTAAAACCGATTCGCCCCCTACCGGTGCGTCGATTTCCCAGGATACAACGACTCGAAACAGAATCGAGTTCTGTCGGACTTCACTATCATGCCTGAATTTGAGAATATATGTCTTGGTTTTTTACGTGTGTTTGGCTTTCTATGAAGTTACTTTTCCATATGTGTGTCTCTCTCATATTTTAGCATATATTTTCTTCTTTCATAGAACTCAAGCTATGAGTCCTATATATATACATAACACATATGTAACTCATAGAAGGTTTAAAAGCCAACAATAATGACCCATTATTTCTATGGTTATAACCTCCATTTTTTAAAGCCAACATAATGGAGCATTATTTCATTGTTTTATAACCTCCATCTTAATTTCCATTCAAAAATTCAAACTAATATTAATATTATAAATTTAAACTAAAATTAATATTAATATTAATTTTTCCAACAATCCCCCACATGAATGGAAATTGTCATAGACATCTCATATATCATGATACTCAAATTCAATGTCGGAATCTTGCAAAGGATAGGTAGGCGTTAACCTTTGAACCTTCCCTTATGAAGCATGTCTAGTCTACTAGCAAATCAGTAGACGCGATGTCCTTGAACTGTTTTGCCATTTGTGTAAACGTTAACACACTTCACACAAGATTCTTCCTGACATGGTAAAGTCCTCATAGTCGTGTTCGTTATGGTCATGAACACTGCCTGGTTCAGAGAAAGCTTTAGGAATGTATCCCCAATAATTCCCTTCGAAGCGACCCCACTTCTCTTTCTCATAGGTGATTATCAGTAATCATTAAAAGCTTTATGCTTATCCTCATTTTTCACTGTCTTAGAAGTTTACTAACTCCCCCCACAGTGACTCTCCACATTCATACAACTAGGTTGTCCTTTTGAACCCAGATCTTGGGATCTCCAGTCTTCTGGGTGAGGTTTCCTTTGCATGAATTATTAATTCAGGGCTTATGTCCCATTCATCTTAAGGACTTATAAACTAAATCTCTACTTAAACTTTTTGTAAGTGGATCCACAATGTTATCTTTTGACTTTACATAGTCAATCGAGATAACTCAAATAGAGATTAGTTGTCTTATCATATTGCGTCTAATGTAACTTCCCATTATACATTGTACTTTGAGCTCTGCCAATTTTCGATTGGCTATCACAGTGTATACAAATGACCGTTACCGGCTTAGGCCATTTGGGAACATCCTCCACAAACTGACGCAACTACTCTACTTTCTCGCCACATTTATCTAGGGCGAAAAACTCAGATTCCATCGTGGATCTGGCTATAATAGTTTTCTTGGACGATTTCCAAGATATAGTCGCACTTCCAAGTGTAAACACATATCCACTTGTAGATCTGGAATCTTTTATATCAGATATCCAATTTACATTACTGTATCCTTTGATTACAGTTGGATATCTTCCATAGTGCAGTCCACACTCTCTTGTGTATCTTAAGTACCTTAATAATCTAGTAATACTCCTCCAATATTCAACACTCGCATTACTAGTGTATCTACTTAGCTTGCTTACTGCGTATGCTAAGTCAAGTCTGGTACAACTCATGAGATACATCAGACTGTCTAGTATTCTTGAGTATTCCACTTTGTGCAACACTATCCTCTCTTATTCTTGGATAGATGTTAACTAGTGTCACTAGGAGTTTTAGTTATACTTGTGTCTCCTTTATAAAATTTCTCAAGAATCTTGTCCACATAATGTGTTTGACTTAACACTAGACTATTTTGAGTTCTTGTGATCTTTATTCCAAGTATCACATATGATAAACCCATGCCTTTCATGTCAAACTTAGATTTCAACATATCCTTCGTGGACCTTATCATTTTGTCATCACCTCCGATGATAAGCATATGACATAACCGTAAGTGGTGTCATTCATATAAACACACTTATTTTAAAAACACTTTCCAACATGGATTGATCAATCTTTTGATGTCATTACTTTGGAGCCTGTTTTAAGCCATATAAGGTATTAACACGTTTACACACCTTGTTCTCTTTACCTTGGGCAACGAATTCCTTAGGCTGCTCCATATAAATTTCTTCTAAATCTTCATTTAGAAGATCAATTTTCACATCCATTTGGTGCATTTGCAGATTTGCAATTCCCAACATAAAACTAACGGATGTTAATAATCTAGACTTTCCTTTTGTCTATATCCTTTGATGAAGATATCTATACATTATACCATTGTATAATGTTATGTCATCTAGTGACTTTTCCATCCCTTTTTCACCATTAAGATATCATAACTTATCAAATATTTTATGATTTCTAGTTTGTAAGTCTCTCCAAATGTGACCACAAACTATTCGGTTGCTTAGAGTCTTCAAACTCATACATGAATCATTTGCACAAATCTTGATTCAAATGATATGATTATCTACTCAATCTGTTTCGCATAAGTTGATACAACTAATGTATTTAAACATTTTCATTGAGTAATATCTTTTTCTATATCATGAATAGAGTTGCTAGCTATGCAATACGTTTAAGCTATAACAAGAACACACACATATGTTGATGAATTCACAAAAACATTGGCCAGATGTTCTTGTCAATGCATCATACATGAGTGTTATTGTCACCACCAAAGAGCTTAATCGCAACTATCTATAAGTGACAATCTAGGCATCCAAAACTCTAGGATCCTAGTTGTTCTATAAATATAGTCATACTCAATGATCACTCTATCACGACTATATTCTCTTTTTGATATATTTAGCTTAGGTTATACACAAAGTTTTAACCTTTACTTTCATTGCTAATATTTCATCAAACTTATATGATGATTTAGATCCAAACTTATTGGATTCGTCTATCAATTGATATCATGGCATTCTATTACCAATCATGATTAATTCGTTATAAACTCACAATTAAACGAATTAAAATTGTAATTATTAATTCATAATTGACAAACAATTACATGAATTAAAACCGAATGGTTAATTCGTAATTAAACGACCTATAATCGAAATGGTTAATTCATAATTGACAAACATTTATTGAATTAAATCCAAAATATACATAAGTATATAAACACATTCAGGGAAACTATTATTTACTCAACCCCTTTCGGTAGCTCTACTCGAACACAACCAGGAAAGACGGTGAGGGTGGTATGCTCAAAAGCATTTAAAAACACGACCTCATTAGAATAGAAAACAATCCGCCTATATCTTTCCTAGACATTGTATCCAAATAGGTGAGCCTATTTGGAGTTGATTCATAATTTTTCCAACTTAAATGCGTAATTAAACGAATTATTATCGAAACATTTAATTCATTATTGACAAACAATTATATGAATTAAAACTGAAATTTTAACCATGTAATTAATTCGTAACCGACAAACAGTTAAACGAATTAAAAACGAAATCCGTATTTAACGTAATCAATTCGTAACCGACAAACAGTTAAACGAATTAAAATCAAAATTCGTAACTGACGTAATTAATTCGTAACTGACAAACAATTAAACGAATTAATTATCACATCATTTTTTTTTTTCAAATGTAAGGTACCCCCACATTTCAAGGTACTCAACCTTTCTTTCTGATCATAGGTGTACTTTTAGAAGTTGCAAGCCGATAACATGACGTATATCTCACTTCTAATTAACTTGTGAATCATCATATATTGTTGATTCACATACAAAATCATAAGCTTATGATCTACCTTTCATAATTGGTGATCTCTTTATCACATACAAAATCAATGATATACCTTTCATCTGTCCATAGAATAAAATTCTATATGCTTATGATTTTATTTGACTTACTTAAGATGCAAAGTCAAAAATTATCTACTCATCAAAATATTATTAATCGGCTATCATATTATTTGGGATTTAAACATATATTAAAACCCACTTTAATATCAAGAAAATATTGACATGAGATCAAAATTTATCCAAATTTTGGTTACGACAAAATGCCATATTATAGCAAACTCATTTCTTAACAATGAAATAGATAAGCTATTTTATTTTTCTTGCAAAACCAAAATCCCATCACATAACAAATGGAGTTTGTGAATACAAAGTTTTTCACTTTTCGAAATCTCCATATCAAGACTTTTACATCTCATCGTGGATGCATCATTTGCCCAAGACACCAATTGTCCTAACAATTAAAGTCCCTCCTTCAATATGGAGTGCCAAAAATATCCATCTTTAACCAATTTGCTTGTGGATATAAACTGTTAGAAACAACATTATTTAACCTTGTAGAAATCATTGTTCTACTTTTCCAAATTCCATCAGTTTTACGCACCCATCATTAATGAGTACCACATATTTCATTTGGAACCACTCACATGACATTTGGTTCCGAAAACCAAACATCTTCCCCTTCGCGAGGATATTCTAGTTTTGAGACCGGCGTTACCCATTTTGCTTCCCACGAAAGAAATAATGCACCATTTTGTTTCCCACAAAAGAAAACAATGCACCATTTTGTTTCCCACAAAAGAAAACAACGCACACTTGTATGTATAAAAGTTTCACTCTTATAAACATCAAAAGAGGTTATGACAAACACTTGCACTTAAAACAAGATATTGCATTTTATAAATGAACTTCTTCCACTTATAAATTTTGTGCATAAATAAGCAAAGAGTTGCTTAAATATTGTGCACTAACAATTTTAACATATGCAAACATATTGCAAATCCAACAATTGTTTTAGGCACTATAGATGTATTTTTCTCGAAACACATCATACAAGTAAATATTCGGAATATTTCTATTCATATTTCACAATCTCAAATTTTGCCAAAAACAACATAAATTCGTTGTTTCAAACGATAACAAAATATAAGAGAAACAAACATATCATTTCTTTTCTTGGTTTTTAGAAGAAGAAATCAATGAAGGTTGATATATACAAACTCATCTTCTACAATAATCAAAGCAAAAAGTTTTATTTTTCAAAAATAACACTTGCTCTTGCCCATTTTCACTTAGAAAAACAAAAGTAACAAAAGGTTACCAACCGATTGGTGAAACAAAGAAATATCGAAATCGGTTTTAAGATTGTAGGAAAATAGTTTCACCAAAATAGGAAAAAGTAAGAAATAAAGAGATATGGGAACAAACCCAAGTATTGAGTCGAGGCCCGTGTTAAACACGGTTTCCTTAAAACCGATTCGCCCCCTACCGGTGCGTCGATTTCCCAGGATACAACGACTCGAAACAGAATCGAGTTCTGTCGGACTTCACTATCATGCCTGAATTTGAGAATATATGTCTTGGTTTTTTACGTGTGTTTGGCTTTCTATGAAGTTACTTTTCCATATGTGTGTCTCTCTCATATTTTAGCATATATTTTCTTCTTTCATAGAACTCAAGCTATGAGTCCTATATATATACATAACACATATGTAACTCATAGAAGGTTTAAAAGCCAACAATAATGACCCATTATTTCTATGGTTATAACCTCCATTTTTTAAAGCCAACATAATGGAGCATTATTTCATTGTTTTATAACCTCCATCTTAATTTCCATTCAAAAATTCAAACTAATATTAATATTATAAATTTAAACTAAAATTAATATTAATATTAATTTTTCCAACAGATTGCTTGTAGGAGGAAGTGTGATATGGATTGATGTGAGAATGAATGAATGATGGACCGAAGAGGTTTTTGGCTATGGCTGCAAACAAGAGTATGCAGGAAGGGTTTGATTGAACTCTTTCACAGTTTGGGGCGTTTTATGACAATAACTGGTTTTGCAGGGTGTGTTTTGAAAAATTATTTTTGTTAGCCATGTCCCTGAAAGTGATAACCGAAACCATTATCCTAACCACGAGTATCTTACGGGGGATCCTCATCGAGTCCTCGTGGTTTCTCTGATCCATGTTGAGGAATCTGTTAAGGATAAAAATCCCCGTTCACCGTTAGTTATACTGAACTTGAAACTAAAACTGGCTCGAAAAAGAATTACATGTTTAATTTGAACAACTGAAAGTAAATTACAACTTTTTTAACGTCTAAACGTCTCAAACATAATCAAACAAATTGCAAACAATGACGTATAATATAAGAGTAGATATAAGTTCAAGTATCATCTAACTAATATCACGATTTTACGTTAGACAAATAAAGTAGACTTTTTTCGTGAGGTAAAAACTTATAGTGGATAAAAGTTTTTAAAATTTTAGTGTTGGTATATTTCTTTTAATATATATATATATATATATATAGAGAGAGAGAGAGAGAGAGAGATAGAGAGATAGTGATAATCATTTGCAAGTGATATCTAATGTGAAACTCATGCAACCTATGAAATCCAATAAAATTCTATATAACGTTTTCATATTTTGTATGAAATATATGAAAAATCAATAATTATGGAAATATGAAATATATGGAAAGTCCATGATTAAAGAAACGTTTCATAGAATTTTATAAAATTTCATAGGTTTGCATTGGTTTCACATTAAATATGGGTTGCAGGAGACTCTCTCTCTCTCTTTCTCTCTCTCTCTCTCTATATATAGGGGTGGGTTCAAATGTGAACCACTTTTTGGTTGTGAACGTACGGACAACCAAGAGCGCGACACGTGGCGGATGATTAGGCGCCACGTCAGATCCACTGATTCATGAGAGGGCATTGAATTAAGGGGGAACCACACTCAAAGCCGCCACGTGTCGCGCTCTCAGTTGTCCTCACATTCACAACCAAAAAGTAGTTCAAATTTGAACTTTCCTCTCTCTATATATATAGAGAAGAATTCTGTTGGTAACCACAAATAGTGTGTTAACCGTGTTAACCAAATTCAACCATGGGTAAAAGAGTCAAATTCACCAGCTCCTCTTTTCTCCCTACCCTCTTTTTATGTCTCTCTCCCCTCCCTCTTTTCTCTCTCTCTCTCACCATCTTCACCACCACCACCACCACAACCGCCGTCTTCCACCACCAACACCACCACATCCGTCGGCTTCCACCACCACCACAGCCACCGACTTCCACCACCGCTGCCACCAAAGTCTCCGACATCCTCCTTCTCCGACCACGGCCAACCACCACTTCCACCAGATCTGCCGCCGTCCACCACCTCCACCAGATCTGTTGTCGTCCACCACCTCCACCAAATCTGCGGCCCTCTAGATATGAACGATCCACCCTTCATTACCTCTAGATCCGCCCTCCAGATCTGTGGTGGTGGTGGTTGTAGTGGTGGTAATTGTGGTGGTGGCAGCTGTGGTGGTGGCTGTGGTGGTGGTTTGAAGATAGTGGCTTGGTGGTGTGGCTTGGTGGTGGCGGACTAGTGGTGGTGGCTGTAAAGGAGGAAGGAGGGGGCGGTGCACATGTGTTCACCGGGTGGAAG
Source organism: Centaurea solstitialis (assembly GCA_030169165.1). Taxonomy (NCBI): domain Eukaryota; kingdom Viridiplantae; phylum Streptophyta; class Magnoliopsida; order Asterales; family Asteraceae; genus Centaurea; species Centaurea solstitialis. Next base: position 45,688,580 of record CM058040.1, read on the forward strand.
AGGAAGGAGGCGGCGGTGGACATGTGTTCACTAGGTGGAGGCGGCGGCTGTGCACATGTGTTCACCGGGTGTTGGTCCTCTATTGATGGCCAATATGATAGATTGTATTGTAGAAGGGGGAGGTTGAATACAATCAACACAATTTCTTCCACTTAATTCAGTTCACGACTCCTATGGAGCCTTTGTGTGAAACTGAAGTAGATTGTTTGTTGAAGATGATCAAGACTTTGTCAAGATCCAAAACAATCTTTAAGTTTAAGACACACAGCCTTTGCTTATGCACTAAGCAAGAATTAGAGGGTAGAAGATAGAAAGAAAAAGGATAGGGGTATTGAACATGGACCAAAGGTTCGGTGTTTGAAGAACACACTATGTTCATATTTATACCCCATGCATTAAATGCATGTCACACCCAACTTTACACTTGTCATGTAAAGATTGGGGTTTGGTGTACTATTGTACCATAAAATAAAGTCCATGCTTGGTGGAGTCATGGTCTATGGTAAATAGAGGCCTTATGGTTGACAAGTAAGAAGTGAACAGTAAAGAGACATCCCTCCTGTACTTTTTGTCAGAAAGGCAAACCAAATCCTTTTTGTGCATATAAGACAAGAAGACAAAACTAATATTCTTAAAGAACAAGTCACTGATCAGGCCTTAGAATCGTTGATCATTGGGAAGGGTCAGGGAGGCACTGTGACTTGTCTTCATTGAACGTCATGTATGTGTAGTCAGCTAGCTGTCACTGATTTCAACTTCAGATCATTAGCATCACTGACTCTATCATCAGCTTACATCAATAGATGGTGCCGATGGTTTTCCTAGTGACATGACTGTTTGTCTTCATAGAATACATTAGCAGTTATCAGCTATCGTTGTCACATTCTATACAACAACAGTCACATAAAACGAAATAAAAACCCTAATTTCTCGAAGTTTCATGATAACAAAACCCTAGAAATTGAAATTATTTGAAAACCTGAGACTTGTCTTTTGCCTCGCTGAGTCGTTCTCCATAGACGTAGAGCTTCTCGATGTCTTTGGCGTCGTTTGAAGCTTCAGCCATGGGTGATAACGTTATGCGCACTAGTGTTATAGCACTAGTGAAAATTTGTGTCAATGGAGAAAGGTAATGGCGAAAGCTACAATGGAGATTGCTTGTAGGAGGAAGTGTGATATGGATTGATGTGAGAATGAATGAATGATGAACGAAAAGGTTTTTGGCTATGGCTGCAAAGAAGAGTATGCAGGAAGGGTTTGATTGAACTCTTTCACAGTTCGAGGCGTTTTATGACAATAACTGGTTTTGCAGGGTGTGTTTTGAAAAATTATTTTTGTGGCGACCGGTAGCCATGTCCCTGAAACTGATAACCGAAACCGTTATCCTAACCACGCTGATCATATTCGGGTATCTTACGGGGGATCCTCATCGAGTCCCCGTGGTTTCTCTGATCCATGTTGAGGAATCTGTTAACGATAAAAATCCCCGTTCACCGTTGGTTATACTGAACTTGAAACTAAAACTGGCTCGAAAAAGAATTATATATTTTAATTTGAACAACTGAAAGTAAATTACAACTTTTTTAACGTCTAAACGTCTCAAACATAATCAAACAAATTGCAAACAATGACTTATAATATAAGCGTAGATATAAGTTCAAGTATCATCTAACTAATATCACGATTTTACGTTAAGCAAATAAAGTAGATTTTTTTCGTGAGGTAAAAACTTATAGTGGATAAATTTTTTTAAAATTTTAGTGTTGGTATATTTCTTTTCATATATATATAGAGGAAAGTTCAAATGTGAACCACTTTTAGGTTGTGAACGTGAGGACAGCTGAGAGCGCGACACGGGCAGATTTGAGTGTGGTCCCCCCCCCCCCTTTAATTCAATGCCCTCCCATGAATCGTGCCTAGTCATCCGCCGTGGACATGCCGTGGCGCCTAGTCATCTGTCACGTGTCGCGCTCTCGGTTGTCCTCACGTTCACAACCAAAAAGTGGTTCACATTTGAACCCACCCCTATATATATATAGAGCGAGAGCGAGAGAGAGAGAGAGAGATAGTGATAATCATTTGCAACTGATATCTAATGTGAAACCCATGTAGCTTATGAAATCCTATAAAATTCTATATACTGTTTTCATATTTAGTATGAAACATATGGAAAATCAATAATTATGGAAATATAAAATATATGGAAAGTCCATGATTAAAGAAATGTTTCATAGAACTTTATAAAATTTCATAGGTTTGCATTGGTTTCACATTAAATATGGGTTGCACAATAGGGAGTCTCTCTCTCTCCTCCTCCCCTCTCCTCTCTCTTCTCTCTCTCTCTCTCTCTCTCTCTCTCTCTCTCTCTCTTCTTTCAATTTATAATCTAATTAAGCAATTTGTGTTTAAATAAAGTAAATCAAAAGGAGAGCATACAAATAAAGCTAACAATTGCATAAAGGATTAACAAGTACTTACAGGTGACTTTCTATTAAGGTTAACATTTACATACATTAATTAATGACTTAATAATCATACTAAATTTGTGTAATATAAACTATGGCGTTCATCAAGTTGGGTTGTGTTCAAATGATCCTCCAATATAATACCTATGGTTTGAAGATTTTAGAACTCGACTAGGTATTAAGTGGCTTAGGTCAGTCGATTTTTGTACATCACTACTCAAAATAACCTAGCCTGAAGTCACTCAATGCTTAATAGAATTGTAAATTTTTTAGACAACAGGTATTGGGTTAAAGGTTATTTGAACCAAATCCAAGAACCTATACTATGTCATTTCCTATATTTAATATGATTGTTAAGTCTCTTGTTAGTTGAACATTTGATCATACACTCACCCTCTTCATATACGTGCACTATAAGTCTCTCCTCCATACGTATATAACTCAATGACTCATTATATAAAAAACCTAACATTTACCAACTTGGTTGGTACTGTTCCTAAGCTACAGTACCAACCAAGTCTTTTTTCTCTTGAAAATCTAATTTGGAAAAAGATACACATGTACTATAGCAGCTCAGATGGTTGAGGGTTTGGTTTGGTATATAAGAGACGAGTTCGAGTCTCATAGGTTCCATTTTGTTCATCGGTTTTTTTATTTTATTATTTTATAATAATATTTATAGTTTATACCCTTTAAGTTATTTAGGTATTTACTTTAACACCTTTTAGTTATTTATATTTCATTTTTCGTTTTTATTATATTAACACATATAATCGTATATTGACTAATATACGTTTAAAAAAATACGTTTTATTTTAACAAGTTACAACATCATAATCGTCTCTTCGATACCTTTGAAATGGACCCAATATTGAATATTTTTTATTTAATTATGATTTTTTTATATAATTACAATACATATACTATATAAAAATATTTTCAATATTTACAATTCATATCATTATACAGTCTTTAAGAAAATGTCTGAAGACTTAATTGTGAAAAGAATGCGTCTTAATTTCGAAGACGTGATCGTTATTTTTTTCAAATACTTAATCGTCCGAAGACTTAATCGTTATTTTATTTGGAAAACTTAATCTTAATTTTAACTGTATAGTTAATCAGAAATATTGACCACATCAAAAGATACATTAACCATATTTCAATTTTATATTTTCTCATGAGATTTCCTTTTTTAAGTTAATCGTCACTTGAGTCATAATTCCTATCGATTTATGTTACATTTTAATTGTTTTTTGTTGATTTATGTCGTTATATTTTTATGACCCCCATCTCCCCTGCAACGCGAGGTTTAAGAAACCTAGTATATATAAGGGTTTATGACTTGTAAGGGTAACTAATTATTCGATTTGTACAAATGTTACCATTAAACTATTTTTTGTACTCAATAGACCATTGAACTCTTTTATTTTGTACACATAATACCATTATGACCGGGAATAGCCGGTTTTGACGTGGAACTGTACACATTATACCATTGAACTATTTTTTTGTATACATTATAACATTGAACTATTATTTTTTGTACACATTATACCATTAACCTTTGATATGTTTACAAAAAAGGTGGCAATGACTAGGCATTCTCTTATTCTTCTTCAAGACACAATCACCACCACCACCACCACCACCGCCACCACCTCCTTCCTCCAACCACCACTCTCCATTTCTCCTTCGCATACTAAAACTCATTTCTTCACCGGAGTTCCTTAACGACGAAGACATACTCATGGACTTCTTGCTCGAAAAGGAAAAACCCACCACCAACAACAACAAGGGCTCTTCCACTGGGTTTTACGGGTTCGGGTTGGATCTGAGTTCTCCGGTGGAGTCCGTCATGGGTTCCATCGAGACAGAGAGCAACGAAGAGGATTACCTGACCGGGTTGACTCCTATGTTTAAGGATTTGCCACCTTTTTTGTAAACATATCAAAGGTAAATGGTATAATGTGTACAAAAAATAATAGTTCAATGGTAGAATGTATACAAAAAAATATTTCAATGGTATAATGTGTACAGATCCACGTCAAAACCGACTATTCCCGGTCATAATGGTATTATGTGTATAAAAAAAAGAGTTCAATGGTCTATTGAGTACAAAAAATAGTTTAATGGTAACATTTGTACAAATCGAATAGTTAGTTACCCTTACAAGTCATAAACCCTATATATAACAATTATCAGGAAGAAAAACACTATTCATGCTACAGTAATCAACAACTTTTGGATAATTACATTTTTAGCCCCTAAATTTATAATAACTATTCATTTTATATCTTTTAATTTTCAATATTTCATTTTATGTTTTAGTCATAAATCGTATATTGGCTTAAATATGTATAAAAAAGTCATTTTAAAATTAAACAAATTGTGCCACTGTAATTGTATTGTCGATACGTTCGAAATGAGCCAAATATTGAATTTTTTTTGATGTAATTATTATGCTATATAATATTTTAAAGGAAATATGAATAGTAAACTATTAGCACAAAGTACAATTTTAGTCTATGTGTTTTGATATTTATAAAACTTTTCGTCCCTAATCTTTAAAAACTGTTTTTTCATTCTTATGATTTTTATTTTCTTACATTTTCATCCATCTATCTAACTTTGTTAAATTAAGTGGTTAACTCATTTAAAAAAATGTTTGATTAAATTACATATTTAGTCCTTATAGGTTAAAATCTTTTAAATTTATTTTTTTTATTAATTTTAAATAACCCCCCATACACACATTATCTACATGCTAACAACCACATAAAATAGACATTGGCTGCACCATATACACTTTTTTTATTGTAGACATATAGTTAAATAGCCAACACAATGCATGGAGTCCATCATACTAACCTTTCGTATGACAACATATGTACAAACTACAAACTTTATGTTTCATATAATTTCATCTTACTACTTATGAAAATATCTATCACAGGAAATCATGAACAGTAGAGTTATATAAAGAGTACAACTTTGGTCCCTGTAGTTTGATCCATGTAATTTAAACAATTTTAGTCCTTAACTTTTAAAAACTACTTTTTTTTCATTTCTATGATTTTTATTTTCATTTCATTTTCATCGCTCCATCGAACTTTGTTAAATCAAGTAGTTAACTCATGTAAAAAATATTTGATTAAATTACATAATTGGTCTTTATAGTAATCTTTATATTTTTATTCTCAAATTACATAATTCGTATTTTGTTATTTTCTTACTTTCTTTATTTATTTTACTATAACATTTTGTTTTATTGGTTAATATAATTGTTATAACTTTAATAAAAAAAAATCAAATAATTTTATTAAAATAATGATAAGTACATCATATTTTTTCCAAAGCTTTTGGTTAAAATCTTCTAAAATTAATATTTTTTATTTTAAACCTCCCCCCACACATTATCTACATATATTTACATGCTAACAACCACATAAAATAGACATCAAATTCACCATATATCTCTTTTTGATTGTAAGCATATAGTTAAATATCAGCTTAATGCATGAAGTCCGTCATACTAATCTTTCGTATGACAACATAGGTACAAAATTTATGTTTCATATAAATGATAAAATCTATTACAGTTTACAACCCGGCGCAAACCCGGGCTCTTAATAACTAGTTCACATATATTTTTAATAAATGTATATATGCAAATTAAAAAGAACGTTTGAACGTGATCTAAATAAACGAGGATATTTTAATACACCAAAGTTTCAACTCTACTGACATGAGTTATCAAATTTAACCGGTAAAATTTGGATTTGTTTTATTTTAGTTGAGATTCTTCAAATCAAAAACATTAAATTGGATAAAAACATTAATTTGGAGGATTAAATTGTTGCAACAAATTGATTTTTAAAAAGATGTAAAATTACTCTAACCTAGAGAAAAAATAGTGGAGAAGATTTATCATTAAAAGAAAACCATATGTTTTATTTTATAAAAATACAATAACACTCATATTACTGTGAGAAGGGTTGCCAGAGAGTGTATTCGTTTTAAAAAAACTTTTATGTTTTTGTTCTAGTATTACATGTTATGAACTACCGTATCATCATATGGTATAACTGTTCTCATGTTCTTCATGATGGTGTTCTCGTTTGAACTCGTACATATATGTAGATAATATGTGTATAGGTTAGGTTTCAATGATAGGTTGAGTTAATATGAGAAGCGTGATAAATGGTTATCAATTGTTTAATGTATATTAGGATCGAGATTAGATTGATCAATCCCCGTATCAAACACGGTTTATGATGGGCTCGAGATCAAAAGTGATCAAGGGTTCATATCAACTTCTCATATTTCTCACGTTATTACGTTAACTCAACTTCTCACACAAACATTCTCCATATGTGTATTATAGGTTTCTTCTAAACCCCTCTCCCCTCCCTTAAAGAACACCCTGGCAGCTTTTCATTCGGATTGTATACACACTTTGTTCATACAAGTAAATTAAGTTGTTTTTTTAGTTTTTATGCATATTTGCATATGCACGTGTGCATATTACAAATTATCTATATATCGAAATGTTTCTCGGTTTTTCACTTTTTAAAGGTTTTTCCAGGAATACGACCTATGATGTAATAATAATAACAATTAGAAGTGCACACATAAACCCTCAAACCCTGATTTAGTAACTCAAGTGGGGTGAAGGAGATGGTTTATTACGGTGGTGGCGACAGAGGCATCAATGGCGGTGGGGGGTGTGCAAGCAGCGGTGGTGGTGGCTGGGTGTGCAGACGGCAGCGGTGATGGCGGTGTATGCAGGCGGTGTATGCAGGTGGTGGTTTGGAGTCTTTATCTTCTCAGAAAGGGATCGAGTGACGGAGTGGTTTGAGGGTTTTGATCGTATTCAAGCGAGAGAGAGAGAGAGAGAGAGAGGGGATAGATAAACAGAAAGTACCCTCATTCAATCTTATTATTTCATTTTGAACTTTCTTCTTTCATTTTAGCAAAAGCACCCATCACTTAATCAAGTTTTTAACGGGGTTATTGAGCAGGGACCAAATCCAACGCAAAATACGAATCTCAGGGACACCCAGTGTACTTTTTGAAGTTCAGAGACCAATTTCGTTGTTTTGTGTAAACCTCATGGACGAAATTTGTAGTTTCCTCTAAGACCATCCGCATTGCAAGCGGTATGGAGGTGTCAAATGGGACGCTACCGGTCGGCACCCCCGGTAACACCGCTGAGGGTGAGTGGTACCGGGTAGAAACTTCATGGTCGTGCCGCTTCCTTGCCAACCCACCCCCCTACCCCACCCCACCCCCTACCCCATCCCACCCACCCTCTCTCTCCTCTTTCTCTCTCTCCTCTTTTATTTCTCTCTCTTTTTTCTTTTTCTTTTATTTTTTTAATTATTTATTTAGATTGGTATGGGATTGGTATGAGTGTAGATGAATTGGTAAGAATTGGTAAGGTGTTGGTAAGAAAGTGGAACGCTGATGTGATGCTGACATGGCAGCTGCTACCAAACAATTGTTTCAGGGGAATGTTTTCGGGGCACCCGAATTTTTTTACTTTTTTTCCCATGTTTCAAAGTACCAAAAATAACAAAATTAATGAAGTACCAAACTGAAAATACCAAACAATTGATTCCAATTAACACGATAACATCTAAATACCAAAATTACTAAAGTACCAACTACCAAAATTCCAAAATACCATACTGATACCAAAAGTTAAAAAAAAAAACAATTATTTAAAAAATCGGGTTTTCCAGACGGGTTTTTCGGGTTTCGCAGGAACGATTTCCGCCCCCGCCCCCGCCCCCAATCAACAATCGGGTAATTCGGTTTCACGGATTTTTGTCTATTTTTGGATCGGGGATTTCGGGGATCAGGTTTTTTCCTCACCCCTAGGCGAGTCCGACCGAGGTCCCCGAGCATTTGGAAATCGGTGGACCGACTCAACTCGAAATTCCCATGAGAAAAATGGAACATATTGGCAAAGATTTGCAATAGGAATGACGGTTAAAACAGATATAACCAAACAAACCCAATATATCCTTGTACAAATATATCTTGTATGTATATTCTTTTAGCAAATTGATTAGAAAAGATGCATAATTTTAGATAGTTGATAAGCTCATATTCAATTCGTTTGAAGACTACAAAACGCGGTTTCGAAGAATACGTCAATAAAAACCATATACATAACCATCCGAGCTATAGGGCCGTAGAGCCAGTAATCATTTCCAACAGCATGTAATTAACGAAAATACAGAAAAAAAATCTCAAAACACGAAATTCAAAAAACGCCTAAATCGTCAAGTTCAAAAGTGTGGATCTAGATTAGCTCGTGTTTTTTTGTCAGATTCGAAGTTCCATCTCGTACCTCCGTTGATGCCATTTATGTTAACGGAGATGGGAAGGAATAGTTAACGATAGCCTCTTCCACGACCACGACCACGTCTACCCCATCCCCCCCTCCCCTGCCCGCCCCTTGAACCACCTCTGCCGCCATACTGTAGACCATCGAATGCCCTATCGAGAAGCTGGTTGCCGCCCACACGGCCCCTTTTGTTTGCTTGGTTGCCGGAACCGTTTAGAGCGTTACCGGGTCGTTTCCCTCTGAAAAAGCAAGATAAAGGTGAATTTGTAAGAATGACGAGACCGCTTTTCTAGTACACAACGTTCTACTGAAATCTAAATAAGTTTGCAGTGTGCCCCCTGACCCCCGTTGCAGAAAATAAACACAGTAAAATTCGAGTGAAGGTAAAAAAAAAAACACGATGAAAATTAACTAAAGTGGACGGGGATAATCCTCTTAGAACCACCAAAAAGGTTATATACTGTGAGAACCAGTGCATCATGTGTTATCTCATGCGATTTTTGTCTTATCAGATGCTAGGATTTAAGATATTGATAAACATATATTTGTTTCACAATGTGAAACGTTATTAAATGTTGAAACAAAAAGTAGACGTATTGTGAAATAAATATTCCCTCTGTCCTGAAATAAGTGCCTAGTTTGTCCCAAAACGGGTGTCCACTTTCAAAAGTAACATGTTTATGTTCCCATTCTACCCTTAATCATGAGATGGAGAAAATCCATCTATAAATTAAGGGTGAAAATTGTCCTAAAGTGTAATAACTACACATTCCTACTTTCCTAGAATTGTATCTGTCATCAATCATCATGGACAATTATTTTAGGGAGCATAAGTTAATTAATACCTTTAAATCTTTGATGAAAAAAATCATGTGAAATAATAGCTAAAGATAAAAGTTCTTACGGCTCTCAACCTTTTTGTGGTTCTCATATGATTATGCCTCATCCGACATAAACCAAATGAACCCATTAAATCCCCACATGCAGTAATTGACATATAAAACTTTAAGCAAACCGACAGTTTTCCATCGCTGTACTAAGAGTTTGTTGTACGTACCCGGCTGTGTTTGCTGGCGCTACAGTTTTTACTGCTTCGTTCCAGGATAGGTTAATTCTTTTGTCTCCGATGAACGACGGTGCTTTTAAATGTAACGGCTTAATTAAGCAAAAAAAGAATCGTCAGCTCCCGTATCGTTTTCAAGTATATTTTTTTTCTACAGATGTGTTTTTAAGGTTTCAAATGAAGAAATAAAGAGGCACTACTTTTTTTTGAAGAAAGTTCAAGCAAATGTTTTTTTACTTGACCATTGTACTTCAAGTTCAGTTCAATTTTGTCAAAAGGTCCAACTTTTTGGTAAGAAAACGACATGTTGGAGACATCTGCCATTAGCGAGTATAAATATCATCTTTGTAATAAAGGCAAAGTGAACAAGTTGGGTAGTTAGTAGTATAATGACCAAATTTTATTTTACAGACATATAGGGAACAAATATTTATCCAGGATTATGGGGGCATTACGGTAATATACTGCACCAACACCATGTTCTCGAACTTGGGAAGAAAAGACGAAAATGAACAGAAAATAATGGAGGAAAAGAAAGGAAAGGAGACATTTTTCATGTTCTTGAACCGGGAAAGGAAATAAAAGATGTAGCTTTTACAAATATACCCTTTATATTTGTTTTTCTCACTTTTCCTTATGAAAATATTTTCTTTCCTTCCACTTCTTCCCACATTTAGAAGGAAACATAAACGATATTTTCCCTCCTAAAAATTCAGAGAACACGTTTTTTTTCTTCCTTTCTTTTCCCTAAAAAGAAGGTTTCGAGAACACAAAGCGGAAGATCAAGCATGCCTATACTTGCAGAAAAGTAAAGATTATAAATCTATTACCTGTGCCATTGCTAAAATGTTATTGCAGGTGCGCAATCCTGTTGTTGCATTCTGCTTTTGTATTTTCTGCAGATTCAAAGGCTATGATGATGAAATGCGGCCCAAAAAAAAGTGAAGGAAGGTAGGTATTTCTGAACTCACAATTTTAGCCTTTTCTTCATCAGATATAGCGGTACCCGTTGTCTTATTTTGCTGACCCATTCCTTGCGTTAATTTCTTCATTGTAGCTTTAGTGAGGTCTTCAACACAGGTCAACCTGAATGAATCACCAGGAGTTATAAATAAAATACTAGTGACAATTATAAAGATGCAGGGGAACATTTGAGCAAGAAGCAAAAGCTAAGGGTCCATTTGGTTATAGAAAATTGTTTTCATTTTTCTAGAAAACGTTTTTAAAAAATGAAGTTGCGTTTTCATTTTCAGTTTTCTATGGAAACGTGTTTCGTTGAAATGGTGGAGTTTTCATTCTCTATTTTAGAAAATTAGAAAATGCGTTTAGAAAATCGTGGAAAACTATTAAAATTAGTTTTCTAATTTACATACAAGAAAACATAAAATTTTCATTTTCTTGGAAAACTGAATGAACCAAAAGCGTTTTCTAAAATTTCATTTTCCATAGAAAATTTTCTTAGAAATTTGGGAAATTTTCCACAACCAAATGCACCCTATATGTTTTCTGATTTTTGAAAGAAACTTTTTGCTTCAGAGGCAGAGAGAAACCGTCATATAAGGTAGTGTGAACAACCCATCCATCGGTAAAAATTGGAGCATTTCCATTTTTCGACTTCATATGAAAATTGGAACATTTTTATTTTCTGAAGACTTGGAGATAGAGTAAATTGGTCATTTTATCTACCCTATGGGGCTTTAACATCCAAGAATATATCACATAAAGAGTAGTTTCCATCATCTAATAGATGCGCACACACCACAAGAGAAATAATATGAATTTATTGATTTACTAATGAACTTGATATGAGAACAACATTTTGAGGTCAGTAATAGCAAATTACCTTTCTGTGAAATCTTTGTAAAACTCTGTGAAGTCCTCGCCAAGTCTATCTGATGGTTGCCCAGTCACTATTTTATAACCGCATAAGCTGTTAGTGGCATTTGGAGCCTGTTTTGCAATTACCATCATTCAGAGACATTCAACAGCTGGATAGAATAAGACATGTGAAAACACAGTAATGTAAAGCAATCTCACCTTGTTAGCTAAATGGTGGAACGTGTATAACAAACACTCGACATATGTGAAGTTCATCTCTTCTCCAGTTTTCCTTAGAGGCATATACTTCTGATATAAAAAAGAAGAAGAAGACCAGAAGTACGTTACGGAAGGTAAGATAAAAATTGCTCAAAAATTTGTGGAACTAGAACATATGAACTTGATCGAACAAAACATACAAATAGAAGCAGGTTAATATTGTTTCAAAATGTAACATAATAAGAACATAAAGACATTATTTTGGAAAACAAGGTATTACACGACAAAATGTAGGTTCCGAAGGCTTGTGTTAATAGTTTCATATAAAAAGAATCAAAACCTCCAAGTAAGTAGAACAAGTCTATATGTGAAATTAAAAAATGAGGTTCTAGTGGGGTCTATGTCTAGTTCATGACTTAAAGACTACATACATCAACCAAGAGTGAAAACATTATTAAGCCAAACTTGTAACTACTTGATAGGCGTTACCCACAAGAAGACTAGAAAGGAAAAAAGAAAATAGTGTACCTTCAAGAGCTGAACAACTGAGGGAAGGATCTGCCTCGAATCTTGAGGTGCTGAGTAAGATGAACTCTCTGCAAGGTTCTTGAGCAAGTCTACTTTCCGTTCTTCAGGAAGCTACAAAGAAAATGAACGGTTAGCAAACCATTAGTTAATGTTAGAGGATGTCCATCATTCAATCTCCCTATCCATCAAATGATTTTAAACCTAATTCCTAAGAGAAATTTATATCTTGGAAATTCTTCAAGCCATTTTGTCGGTAAAAAAACAGAACATTCCATCCCAAAGCTTCCCTGTAACTTCCAACCACCATATATAAAACATCTAAAGATAAATAAATGATTAGTTAATTTGTCAAACTGCTATACAACTATCCACTGTGTTCGCGTTCTACTCTGGTCTGCCCATTGCAAATATGCAGTAATTTTATAACCACCCAAAAACGCAATTTTTACTTAAACAAAAATAATACTAGTATTAGCTGCAAAATGCATAGAAACCTAGTTACAAATAGAAGAAACTAAAGATGGGAAAAAAGAATTGCATGTATATTGTACATAACCAAATTTAAGCAAACAATGCATCTTTCTGAGAAAAATAAAGAAACTTGATCCGGTAGTAAGAGCACACTTAGAGATTCCTACATTAACCAAAAATAAAGACTATAAAACTTTACCCAAAAAAAGACTGAAAGAGAAAGGATGTACAAGAGATGCTTGTCTCATCCACATCTAGAAAAAATTAGACCAAAAGCCAATGCTACTTTTACTTTACAGTTTACACAACTCAAATTGCTTTTTTTGCTGTAAGTAGAAGTCAAACTAACAGCAAAATCAGTAGATTGAAATGCAAGTTTGTATGAGAAATGACATGAATCATGCCAATAATGACCCTCAATGACACAACTATAATCATTCTGGCAAGACAAAATACTTGCAAAGGAAGGTATTAGCACGAGAAACAAAGTTGAAAAGATTATTACCTTATCGAAAACAGGGAGAATGTGCTTGTTTAAATAATTGAGAAACTTGCTACTTGAAGCACCCCTCTGCATATAATATAGGACTTCAGTTCAAAAGAAAGACCAATCACCATGAGCTAGCAAGAATTTATATAAATGCCAAAAGAGACGTACTACAAAGAATGGAAGAGCCATATATAGGCATGATATTAATCTATCAACATGGTCCCCATCTGAAACCTGCAATTTTATGGTCATAGTCAGCAAAAGTTACAACAAAGTTTTAGAATCATATACAAAAAGAAAAAATGTATTGGTAATGAATACAAAATGTCTTGAAAAGAAACTGAAAGGGGATTGTAAGGATTTAAGTCATTTTACAGCTTTTATGTTCCATGGCATCATTTACTTCTTTTAGAAACTAGATGGATCATGAGGACTAGTTCACACCAAAAAGATCCATATGGGTAAAATGTAAAAAAAAGGCAAGTTAAAAAGCCTAAAGAGGAATTCCTTGTGCAGAGATAAATGGCATTCTCATGCAATCTGTGAACTTTAACTTTTTCTCTAGGAGATGGAATTCCATCATTGGAAATGTAAACTAACAAAACCTTCTACAATCAAGCTCAAGTAATTTTCTCAATTCCTACCTATGTGAAATTTTCTTAAAAGAGTACTAATAACGAATTGCCTGCATTTTGGGAAGAAAAAGCTCCAAAAAAAACTAGTAAGAGCACAACTGCTTCATAACTACTACGAAAATGGAGGGACCTTCGTTGATTCTAACAAAACTATTTGCTTGTATATATGTACTACAACCAAATGTATCCTGTAGGCTGTAGAATAAAAATGCCCACAAGACATATAGATAGTGAGAGAGAAAGAAACGAACATCAAACACTCACACTGAACTGTGCATCTAGATCAGCTTGTCCTTCAATGATTTCAACAAGCTCTTGGACACACTCAGTAGGAGCTTTCTCTCCAAATATGCTCAAACTTTTTAAAAAGTCCATGAACATCTTGAACTCTGCTCCAGTAACATCTTGTAAACTCTGTAATGTAATGCAATCAAAGCACATTAGTATAGTTATCAAATTAAACTGAAGTTCACTATATAAATCCTAACTTCAGAAAACAAAATCTGGATTTTTGTAATTTAAAGCACAGTTAAAGAAACGGAAGCTAAATGGTAAAATGAGAAATATAAGTAATTAGAATGAATATTAAGTAAATGATAATACTAGGAACATACTTTTTTAATTAAATCAGTTATATGCCTTTCCATTTGCTCCTGTGGCTTCAAGAGCTCAGATTTCAGAGGGAACACCTGTAAATATTTAATTAGACACCATTTACGATTTAAAAAAAGATTACAATCATTGCCAGGCATCACAAATTAATTTTCTCACCTTATCCCTGATAAAGATCAGGGTCCTCTCACGAAGATTATCATCTGTAACTGGTTCATCAACGCTCTCAATGTGCTTGAATAATGCCGTCAAGGATGCTGCAAGCATTTATTATTAGTTTACAGTTGCAGTCAGCCAGTCACTGATATGGGCAGAACAATAAGTTATCATACTATTTCAAAGTATGCAATAGTGACACAGAAACATTAAAAGGGATTTTAAATCTGATAATCATACGATATTGTAATATTACTATAGAGTATATACATAATGAAAAAAAGTAAAGATCCATCAGGTATCCAGGTGTTAATTTTGTGTCTTATATTGTTATGTTCTTATAACAGCACGTATCATCTTGGAGTTCTGTAACCTCAGTACAACTCGGCACCTTTGACGAAAAGTTGCTAATTAACTTTAGCTCCCATAGTAGCCAACAATCAAACATGCAAGTTGACTGAATCATGTGGTTCTCTTGCAGTAAGTCAATTTACTTAAGAGTGCCTAGAAACTAGCAGACTGCATAAGCATTAGTATAATACTGATTCCTAGACACTATTTATCATCACTCTCATGTTCCAGATAAATATCTTGTTTTGGTTAATAATAATAAGGGTCACACTTCACCAACCATCCCTACATTGATGTCCCAAGAAGCATGAGTAACAAAACGTTCACAATAGATAATGGATAGCCTCTATAGCCCATAGGTACATTCTCCCCTTCTCCTCAATTTCCTAAACGGCTTAACATAAACCTCTGAAATTTCAAAAGGAAAAAAAGAGCATTGGACATGCAACTGAACCCCCCCTATTTCCAGTAGTTACACAAGGTCAACAATTCAGTGTTTGCTTCTAGATCGATCACCAATTCAGTTCAAAAAATAAAATTGTTCCCCTACTTTTTATTTTTATTCCCCCCTCTCCCTGGCAAATTGCAAAACATACACAGCATCACTATTGTACCTTAACTGGTTGAAAGAAGCCTAGTTGCAAGCTTTAATAGCATGGTTGTAATATAATTTACCTTTCACATCCTGCCTTAATAAGGACATAAGAGCTTTATGCACTGCATCCCGCTCCACGTTTTCCTCTGAAAATAATAAAATACTTGAGCACATATGTATATTTCACTGCAACCAGTCAATATAAAAACTTAAAAACCTAACTTACCAGCTATGAGAAGTTGTGCAAGTATGTCAACGATCTTCGAAATATGTTCTGGTGTATCCTTGCAAAAAAGAGGAAGTCCACGAATCGCTTGCACCCGAATCTTTTACAAAGTGAGCAACCAAAAATATTAAGCACAAAGAACTGCAGTTGAAAGGAATTCTTATGCAAGCAATTGCAACTTGCAAGAGAAACTTATCATGTGCACTAAAATAAACAAGGTATCATCAAATTGTGTGCTTCTCCAACAAAGAAACTCAAACCCTTATGCAAAGAATGTCAGGTGTACAAGCCTCTACACTAGGGTATGGGGTAGGACGTAAGAATGTCAGCTTAAGGTAAAGAGGTTGCTTCCATTAAAACCCCGGCTTGCAAAACAAAAATTTTAAGGAAGCAGATTGGGAAAGTAGCAGAACGAAAAGAAGAAAAAAAACTAAGGTTGACATACAGTAAAAGGGTCATGCATGTAAATTGCATTATTAAGACATGAGAAGCAGAGGAAAAATGAAAACAACCATCCCCCCGGCCCACCCTCTGTTCTCATTATTAACCATGAACTTGAGGTCTAAATAACCACAAGCTTACCATTGGCAGGGCTCTAACATTGAACAGACCAGTCCACCACTCAAATATCAGTTTTTATTACCACATCCTAATGTGTATATAACCTTGAAAGTGAACGCTGGTTAAGTGCATATGAAAGTAGACCACCACTCGATTACCTATTGATACACCTAATATGTGTAATATATGCCCAGGAGTGATTTCTTCCAAGTGAAAACTGCTTTGAAAGGATTGCTACTCTTGGGAAAGATAGCTCTGTAGAGAAAAGTTTCGATACAGCACAACCAAACCCGACACTACCAGATATTTGGATGCGTTCAACCACTTTCATGCTAATAATGGAATGATGTGCAGAAACCTGCTTCTTATACTCCCCCAACACTAAAAGGCCCATAATCCAATGATCCTCTTCATAATTCTGCAGACCAGTCATGCATAGATCATCAAAGGCTTCAAAGAGCAGTATGAGGAATTTAAACTGCACTCACTGAAGGACTATTTTACCATCGTAATTCGTAACTTCTATCATTCACCATTCATAATGTCTAACCTAATAACTTAAGAGAGTTCTAACATGTGCCTATAGGTAATCAAAAATGTGGTTCAAGATTCTCCTTCTGTTGGAACATCAACTTTACCATTGAGCCACACAAATTATGAAGACATTAAGAGAACTTAATAAAATGCATCCAGAACTATAAAATCTAATTAGCTATGACATATGAACATTGTCATCCTATTATAGATGGCTCAAATTAGATTACCTAAATTGCTAAGTAACTCAACAGGCTTTAGCATCAACAAGAGACTGGCTACATTTGCGTTTACACTCAACAACCATGCATTGAGGTACTGTTTCGAATTGTCATTCAGTCATTCTTAATTCCTTTCTCAATACATTTGCTCATCAATTTAACTCTTCCTTGCAACTTAGGTAGTCATGTATCTATAGGCATACGAAACCAGCCGTGTGTCAATAAGTAATTAAGTACACATAGGGATGCTAATGGCTAACTTAATCATGCTACTCAGCAGTGTAGTATTTTGTAGTACTCTGCTAACATTTGATGCATATAGTGAATTCTTGTACTAACAGTCGAGCTTTCGACCTAAATATACGTGCTCAGTTGGATATGAATGCAAAGGTTAATTCTTGTAAACATAATAACTTCTACAACCTCTGATTACACAAAACATCCAAAAAATCAATTCTAGAACACATGAACACTTAATTCAATAAACAAAAAAGGTAAAACCTAACCCCGAGCTCTTCTGCTTCACATAAATCCAGATGTGCATCGACTGCAGACATGGATAATCCAGGGAAGAACTTGAAGAACCTAGGAATCAGTTGAGCAGCTAATTGCCTCGCCTTTACACTTGAACTCCTTGCAGCCTCAATAATACTCTTGTAATCCTCCACATTCTATAATACAAACAACAACAGCAATAACATCAAAAACTAATATAAAAACCCTAATTTCTAGAAATTTATCACGAAAAACCCTAATTTCTCGAAGTTGATGATAACAAAACCCTAGAAATTGAAACTATTTGAAAACCTGAGACTTGTCTTTGGCCTCGCTGAGTCGTTCTCCATAGACGTAGAGCTTTTCGATGTCTTTGGCGTCGTTGGAAGCGTCGGCCATGGCTGATAACTGGTTTTTGGCGATGGCTGCAAAGAAGAAGAGTATGCAAAAAGGTTTGATTGAACACTTTCACAGTTTGGGGCGTTTATGACGATAACTGGTTTTGCAGGGAGTGTTTTATAAAATTATGAGTGAAGTTCATTTTTGGTCCCTGAACTTTGTAAACTCTAACATTTTTCGTTCCTGAACTAACGAAAGGTGCATATCATCCCTGAAATATGCATTTTCGCTTTGATTTTGGTCCCTCTCACTAACACCCGTTAACTATTTCCGTTAAATCCAATTAAATGAAGAATAATATGGTCATTTTACCTATTTTCTTTATTTTATTGTTTCTATAAAAGTTATCAAACTACACATATATTTAATACATATATTAACACACACACCACAAACACCACACACACACACACAACATACCACAGAGACATAAACACCACAAACACCCACCCCTTTCGATTTTCCGGTTAACTCCACCCACACCCACCCCTCTCGATTTTTTGACGAACTCCACCCCAACCCCCCTTCCCTCTTTTTTCGACGAACTCCACCCCCACCCACAAGTTGTCGTCGGCGCCGGCCAAGAGGGTTTTAAGAAAACGGCCGACGGTTTCTTCCGACGATGTTGGTGGAAGGAAGAATAGAGCCGTTAGACCTGCTAGATAACAAAATATTCCTTCACCGAAGAAGAAAATCCAGTTTCCGGCGAGGAGTACGACATGATGTAGGGTGAGATATGAATCTTCAGTCTTTCATAAATGGCATTTTTCTTCTGATTCTTCTTGTTTTGTTCTTGAATTTCGAAATATCAAATGTGGTGCTGGAAGACCATCGTCGGAATGGATGTGTGGTGGTTTATGTATGTGGTCATCGATGGGAAGAAGATGAACAATTGGGCTGTTGGGCGGTGAAATAATGGGTGGCATGAGGTTGTTGCAGATGGGGTCGGTAGTTCACCGAAAAAAAGGGTAGGGGGCTGTATTAAGTGATCGGGAAAGGCATAGGGAAGGGGTGGGGGTTGGGTGTGTGTGTGTGTTATAACATACGTATAGATATATTTGTGTTATCTATATTTACAAAACAAGTCCTTATAGTTTGATGGGTTTTGTAGAAATAATAAAATAAAGAAAAGAGGTAAAATGACCATATCACCCCTCATTTAATTGGGTTTAACGGAAATAGTTAACGGGTGTTAGTGAGAGGGACCAAAACCAAAGCGAAAATGTATAGTTCAGGGATGATATGCATCTTTCGTTAGTTCAGGGACGAAAAATGTTAGAGTTTACAAAGTTCAGGGACCAAAAATGAACTTCACTCTAAAATTGTTTAACAATTCGGAAAAACTGAATCAACCGGTCAGCCCAACCCGAAATCAGGACTCTAGTCGCAACTCGCAAGATGGGTTAAGTTTGCTGAAATTAGGAGTGAGAGCAAAGGTGGGTAACTGGTCAAAATTATGGAATTGGAATCGACAGTTTTTAGAATGAAGGAATCAAAACCGGAACCAGTTGCACCAGCTATTCATATTTGGGAATCGGCTTCGGAGCCCCTGGTTCCGGTTCCAAAACGGGGTATCCGGTGTCTAATTTTTTAAAATGTTTTTTTTATGTTATCATTTTGTGTTATAAGAAAATAATTATTTGTTATTCATACTCACAACTTAACAAAACAAATAGTAAAACAATAAAACTTATCCGATAAAAACTATATAAATAATTACGATAATTTTTGAAAATGAAAATTACAAAAAACACAACTTTAAATGTTAATTATGATATTAAAAATATCAAAAACAAAAAAAACAAATAAGTCGAGTAAAAAAGTGGTCGTAAGTGTATGTGTAACTGTGTAACCTAATAGGTTAAATAATAATTTCCAAATTAGTCTATTAAAATAATAATCATATATATAAATTTACTTTTATTAATATACATATATATATATATATATATAACCTAGTTGGTTCTAACGGGTAACCGACGGTTAGCGGTTCCACAAAAATGAGAACCAGAAACGGAACCGGTCCGATCAGTTTCGTATTTTAGAAACCGGAACTGAAACCACTCACATCGGTTCCGGTTTCGAAACAGACGGTTCCGTAGCAGTTTCGGTTCCAAAAATGGGTACCCTGTTCCGGTGCTCACCTCTAGCTGAAATTAAGGCATTTGAATAATCCAACTTAACGTTGTGGTTTGGAAAATCTTAATCTAATCAACCAAAACAAAAATACAACCCAACTCGACCCAAATTGTATTGGTTGGGTTGTGTTAGGTTAGGTTGGGTTGGTCATATGAATGGCAATGTGTCGAGTTTAGGCGACTATTGATATTAGTATTCTTAAAAACCGAAAACTGAGACCGTTAGTGTAACCACATCGATCACTGTCGGATATCTTATCAGAGATTCCAATTGAGGGGCCATGATTTCCCGATCCCTATTAAGGAACCCATTAAGGGTAAAAATCCTCGTTCACCTTTGGGTATACGGAACCCGAAACAAAAATTAGAAAATTACAACATGATACGTTTAACAACTAAAAGTAAATTACAATTTTTTTTTTCACTTGCATGTCTAAGTATCTCAAACGTAGTTAAAAATAGAAAACCTAAAATAATAGAAAACTAAAAGACATTCTAGTCCTTTATATACACGGTATGCACTTTTACATACAAGTAAATTAAGTTTTGTTTTGTTACTTTATGCATATGCATATATACATATTACAAATTATTTGGATACACCATTACCTACCCATCTAGACCAAGAACAATCAGAGTGTTCCTCAATTTTTTATTTTGAAGTTCCCAAATATGACCATATATTTGATGTATACATTTATAATAATAACAATATATAGTAAATGCTTCGGCCTTTGATCCCTATTAGTAGACCTATTACGAAGGCCCAATGATAGACAAGTTTCGATTTCAAACGGGCTAATTGAATCGACCGGTTTTTATTATTACAACTTACAACGTATACATTTATTCATGTAGACCAAGTTGTTACAAACTTATTTTTTACATCAAATGATACCATAATTTAGAAGAAAAAAAACCCTAGGTCAGCCTCTGATTTTGAGGTTTAATTAAAGTGAAACTCAACCACCAAAGTCCAAAGAGTTCCTTTCTCCATTCAAAATGGGCTGAATCTTAAGCCCATATTAAGAAAAAGATCCCTAAATTAAAAGAAAATATTCCTTTCAAGAAAAGCCCAAACAGAAGCCTCTCTTTAGTAAAATGACCCACGTATATATAGGTTGATTGATTAGGTTTGTAATATTTATTGGAGTGCAATAAATTTTAGATAATTTTAAATAATATAAAGTTGTTGAAATACGGGTGAAGTTCTGAAAAAAGTGACCTTGCATGTGTTTTTGTCGTGGTCAATAGAAACATAATAGTCGTGAAGTCAAAAGAAATATTCAATTGATACAATTGTGATATCATATATAAATGCATCAATAAATAATTCTATCAGGATAGGTTACGATTAATAATGGTTTGAAAATTTGTTTTCTAGAGTTGGAAAATATCTGGGTTTTGTCACATTGTATGTAATGCTACAAGGCCCGGTTGGCGGGGGTTGTCTGCAATTAATTAACATTTCTGTGGTGGTTTATACGTTACCATCTTGCTGATGATGATCTTGTGAAACGTTATGTCTGGTAGGAACAAGGTTGTGGGAAAAAAGGTATAATTTTAAGAATCGTGTACGAAAACATATTTCAAATACAATAATTCGACCATGTTAGCTTCAGGTTCATAAATTGGGTATTGGAATAATTCTTGAGTTTTTCTCTCACTTTTCAAAGTATGTGAAAATGAGATTTTATACAGAGATTCTTATGTTACATATTTAAAGGACATATCACAGTTACTAGATGTTTAACGAGTTTAAGATTCAGGTGTAGATACAACCAAATAAGAGTTCAGAGATTGAAGTCTGACTCTATTAGGAATTAAGTTTTAAGGAACATAATTCCGATGAGAAAAACTAAACTATTGAACAAAGACGTACAAATCTTTGAATGTATTAGTTCAAAGCAAGGTTCTAAATGGCGTGACGGCAAGGTTAAGTCTTAAGAGTTATGATGATGCCATGACATTTTCCAAGACATGACTTAAGGCAACAACTTTATACACATTATACATGTGTATATATATATGTGCATATGTGTTTATGCCAGTGTTCTGAACAATAATGATTAAGTTATTAACAATTTAAATTCATATAAAACAATAAACAAAAGAATTTATAAATTCTAATCAATACTAACAGGCAAATTCTTAATCGAATTTTAAAGTAGGTAGATTTTGAAACGAGATAATGTGCCATGGCGAGCCATAACAAGCTCTACCCTTTATCTTGATGCCAAATGGATAAACATGGCGACAAGGTCACACCTTGACGTCGTGATGACGCCAATCCGCATTTTTTGAACCTTGGTTCAGTGTTAGAACTTGGTCAGATTTGTAAAGAGTATTCAATTGATACAATTTTGACATCATATATATGAATACGTATTGTTAATTAAATTATCATAATACATTATGATTAATAGTTGTTCGACCTTTTGCTTTCCTAAATTGGGAAATATCTAGGTTTTGTCACATTGTATGTAATGGCACATAGCTTGGTTGGCGGGCATTGTCTGCAACTAATAATCATTCTCGTAGCGGCTTATATATTACCGTCTTCTTGATGATTTCCATGAACGTCAAATCTTAATGTTAGATATTTTTTTTTGAATTCTTATATTTTTATTTTATTTAAAACACTGTTATAGTGGTGAAATGTATTGGTCTTTAATGAATAGTTAGTAACTAACGATAGGTGGTGGTGGTGATGGAAGGTTGTTTGATGGCTGTTGCGTAACTGATGACGGTTGGTAGACAATTATAAGAAAAAAGGATTAAAAATTAATATAAAGTCATGACGACATGAAAATGTAAGTAATAATCAGAGCACATGATGCTGATTACTAATTAAATCATTGTTGTAACTCATAATTTATGGGTATTGAGTGTAATATATAACACCATTATGATGAACTTTATGTATGAGTTAATAGGCCACGTAAACTCCCAATTTTCTATTATGTCTTGCCTCAACCCTTTCACTATATAAAGGGGTTGAGGTGTCATCATTGTACACACTTCTAATTTCAATATATGAGGTCTCACTAGAGTTCAAAAATTTGCCGATTTAAGTACTTTGAAGCATTGAGAAGTGGAAACTAAAAGCATTATATCCTAGAAAAACCTTTTTTAATTGAGCCATAAAATTAAATTTATAAAATGTAAACTAAATGTATATTTTGGTGAGTGATTCAGTTCAAATCAATATGTTTAAACCACAAACCAGAGTATCAGATAACCGCACTACTTAAACCGTAAAAAGCGACATGTTGACATGGTCCGCATGAGCAGCCCAAAGGTTTTCTAGATATCCCTAATATAGATAATAATCATTTACTTTTCAGTTTTAGATTAATATTTCTTTTGTAGTTAAGTTTTATATTTATTTACTAAAGGAGTGTTAGCCTAGTGGTAAGGCTTGGACACTACATAGTGGTGAACCCGAGTTCGAGCCCTGGGGGACGCATTCTGGAGGTACGGGGGCTTCGACCCCGGGCTGCATGCTTTAGCAGTCGGGCTTCGGCCCAAAAATTGCCGAGGATTAGTCTGGGCCCAATGTGGTCTGTGATACCTCTTCCAACAAAAAAAGTTTTATATTTATTTATTAAGTATTTATTTAACTTTATTTTATAAAGTTTTTGAAAGTGAGGGTACGTCATAGTAATGTAATGTGGACGTTTTATTAGAAGGGTGGTGGAGGTGGGCCTTGGTAGTTTTATTACGTGGGCCAGATTGTCCAATAATAGTAATTGGGCTGGCCCATAATCATTTAGGTTGTTTCATTGTTAAAGGGTGGCAAACTTTCTTTGAAAACCAAAATGGGTGGCAAACAAACTGGCATTGGGTGGATACGACTTGGACTCGAGGGTAAAATAGGTATATCCATAAATATATATTCTTCTTTATACTAAAAAATATCATTATTAATCTGTATTATAAATTTATAGTAAAAATTAAATAACACATAGGTCGTTTGACCCGCTCTCGGAGTGTTTGCGGGCCGGTTTAAACGAAACCTTTCGAATCACAAACTGAACCACGAAAACAATTTAAGAAATTTACAATAAGCGGTTTGATAACAAGTGACAAAACCGGTAAAACCAAATCACGTAAAGGTGATTTGATCTGACTGATTTAGGTAATTTAGGCAATTTTGGCCTTTTATGAGCTTTAAAGTAAAAAAACACCCCATAATATTTAAAATTCGGTCTATCAGTGTTGTGGTGGAGTGGATAAGGTTTGGGGTTCATAGCACCTAACCGGGTTCGAATCCCTCCATGCTCAACCTTTGGACATTTATAAAGGGCATGCTTTAGCCTTGATCTTGCTAGGGATTAGCCGGGCCATAGGCTCGAACACCCTATAAAAAAACATTTAAAATGAGATTTCTACTAATGTAACAATACTTTTTAAATTTGTTGAATATTTTAGAGATGTTGATATTTTAATATTCTATTACAGAAAAATTATACGATAGTTGTTGAACATGCTCCCACCCTTTGTAATAGCTATAAAGTTTTAGAAAAATGATACTGAAATTACTCGGTTACACTATTATAGTTTATTCACAGTGTTCGGTAACTTCACATTCTTAGTGTTTTACTATGAAGTTACAAGTTTAAAAATGTGGTCTTATGATCCTCATGAAAATAATTTGGTCCCACATAATCTGAATTCTAAATTGGAATTCATAGCAATATGAATATCAAATTAAATTAAACAATTTCATGAACCAATTTCATTGATTTAACCAATGAAATCGATGATTTACACGGTTTACAACCAAAAACTGGTTAGAGAGAGAGAGAGAGAGAGAGAGAGAGAGAGAGATTCAAGTGAAAACCTCAAATAAACGGAAAACCGAGGAACATCCGTATACACTCTGTGCATACATGTAATTTGGGTTTTTTTGGGGTTTTATACACAAGTGCATACGGGGTTTTAATGCCCCTATGCATATGCACGTGTGTGTATTACAAAATTATCCGTATGCACTTGAGCATACGAGTTAGATGAAAGGATATGAGGGTGTTCCTCGATTTTTCGTTTATTTGGGGTTTTCCCTTAAATATGACCTTATATATATATATATATATAGGGGTGGGTTCAAATGTGAACCACTTTTTGGTTGTGAACATGAGGACAAATATGGGTCATTGATTAAAAAATCGCTGATAAGATCAATGGATAAAAAGGACGGTGGCATTTTTGAAAATAAGATGAAAAGTGTGACCATGGCTCCAATGCAAAGGAAGCGTGTATGGGTAAAATTGTAATTTTTCATTCACCTTTATCCAAAACCTGCAAAGTAAAGCTTTCACATCATTTCATCAAAAATTTCTCTCTCTAAAAACCTTCACATTGAGGAAGAAATCTCCATCTCTTTGAAACCACCATTGACGAACATCGTTTTGAAGTATTTCTCAAAGATAAAAAAAGTCTAAATCATCCGAAGATCGAATGGATTATCTTTCAATCGCACAAAACTTCATTACATGTAAGTTTTATTGAATAAAATCATTAGATTCTGAATAGTTAGGGTTTCATTTGAGTTTTTTTGAAGTTTTATAGTTTGTATTCTTGATATTTTTCATCAAATTAGGTTAGTTTGATTCGTTTTTGGTGATTGTTGTTTTTCAAAAGTTGTTTGTAATCATAATTAGAACAACAAATCGGAAGCTTAACAATTTTCGTGGTGATTTTCGAAAATCATTGTCTTAAAATTGGAAAATTTAGGGTTTGTGTTCTTGAGATTTTTCATACGATTAGGTTAGTTAGATTCGTTTTTGGTGATTATTGTTTTTCAAAAGTTGTTTGTAAGCATAACTAGAGCAACATATTCAAATTTTAACAATTTTCATGATGATTTTGGAAAATCATTGTTTGAAAATTGATTTTTTATGGTTTGTATTCTTGACTATTCATCATATGTTTTAAACAAAAAGTTAATAAATCTGAGTTTTGATCTATTTTGGTTATGGAATCAGAAAGCATGGAGAAATGGGATTTTGGCACCTTTTGGCTATTGAAGATGAAGATGAAGACGAATTGATTTTAAGATTCTTGAAGATGAATTTTGTTGAAGATGAAGTTGTGTTCTTGAAGATGAAGATGGAATTATTAAAATTAAATTTTGCTTAAAGTTACTTGTTATTCATTTTGAATAAAACTTTTATATTCAAACTGAATAAAACTGTTTATGTAGCATAATAAAATTGTTGATTGAATTACTTGTTATTCACTCTGAATAAAACTTTATATTCAGAGTACGTAAAACTGTTTATGTAAGCTTAATAAAAGCGTTGATTGGAATTACTTGTTATTCATTGTGAATTAAGTTTCTCTATTCAAACTGAATATAACTGTAAATATAAGCTTAATAGAAATGTTGATTATAATTAATTGTTATTCAATCTGAATAAAACTTTTATATTCAGACTGAATAACAAAGATACTTAGGTTATACTAGTTATTTATACTGAATAACAAAGATACTCATGTTTACAAGTAAATTCTCTTTCTTATTTAGTCTGAATAACAAACATACTTATTCGAATATCATGTTTAGTCACAATGACAAGTGGATCTACTTTGTCATTCATACTCAATCACAAAGATACCCAGGTTAACAAGTAAATTCACTTTGTTATTCCGTCTGAATAACGAAGTAGATTTCTTAAACTAGATTTATTATCAGTCTGAATAAAGTAGTCTTGTTATTCAGTCTGAATAACAAGTAGACTTTAACAGGTAGGCTTGTTATTCAAACTTAATAGCAAGTAGAAAATGAATATTGATTAATCTTATTCAAAGTGAGTAATATTATTCACTATGAATAAAATATATCATATTCAAAGTTAATACGATTTGATTCATATTTGAATTACTTTGTTTATTTTACTAATTAAAAATACAAACAGGACTTGTCAAATTACTTGATCAAGATTTGGAAGAGCTGTACGCAAACAAGGTAGTAATAGAATTCAAAATGAATGAAGCACTGAAGATGTATCCAAATGACAAATCGTTGATAGATTGGAAAGAAGGATATCAAAAGTTGGTTTTATGTTGGTGAAGAAGAATTAAACAATTAGTACATGGTTTTTAAATAGTTGGTTTCAGGTATATGTATGTTTATTACATGATGTACAATTTTGATAATTAGTGAATGTATATTGATATTTGTATTTTACTGATATGAAGATTAATTTTAGCACATAATATAGTTGTGGATAATATTGTTTTGTCTTCAAATTGAGTAAATAAGATTGTTCCTTAATTCATTTTGAATATTATATATTTTTTCAAAGTGAATATAACTTGTAGTAATGGGACTGAATAAAAATACTAATTAAAGAAAAAAATTTGTCTTTTGTATTATTCAATCTAAATAATCATATATTATTCAGTTTAAATAATTATTCAGAGTGATACAACTTGAATAAAACATGTCTTTTTATTTACTCTGAATAACATACAATATTCAAAGTGAATTTACAGTAATGAGACTTGATTATTCAACTTGAATAGTTATGTATTATGAATTATTCACTCTGAATAATACACAATATTCAAATTGAATATAAGTTGAAATTAAAAATTGGGGATATAGCTTGTTTTCTTATTCACTATGAATATTGTGTATTACTCATAGTGAATATAGCTTGTCCTCAGCACAACATTGAGAATGATGGGAATTCAATATAGTTTATGTTTTTATTCACTTTGAATAATATACAACATTTAGTCGATATAGGTTTTATTCATTTTGAATAACACTATTTCTTTCAAGGTGAATTAAATTAAAATGATAACAGCTTTTCCATAGCTCAATGAATAAAAGTTTTATTCATAGTGAATAACACGTAGTTCTAATCAATATTTCTATTAAGCTCACATTTACAGTTTTATTCAGTTTGAATATAAAACGTTATTCAGAATGAACAACAAGTAATTTCAATCAACCTTTCTACAAGCTTACATTTAGAGTTTTATTCAATTTGAATAGAAATATTTATTCAGAGTGAATAACAAGTAAGTTAGTCTGAATATAAAAGCTTTATTTAGAGTGAATAACAAGTAATTTCAATCCATATTTCTATTAAACTTACATTTACAGTTTTATTCGGTCTAAATATAAAAGTTTTATTCAGAATGAATAACAAGTTATTCTTAGCAACATTTCTATTAAGCTTACATTTATAGTTTTATTCAGTCTGAATATAAATTTTTATTTAAAGTAAATAACAAATAATTCTATGTAACCTTTCTATTCTAATAATTTCATCTTCATCTTCATCCTCAAGAACACATCTTCATCTCCAACAAAATTCATCTTCAAGAATCCTAAAATCAATTCATCTTCAAGAGCTAAATGGTGACAAAATTCCATTTCTCCATGTTTTCTAATTCAAACACAAGAAAAACAATTAAACATAATCAAAATAGATCAAACACAGATTTGTTAACTTTTTGTTCAAGAATATATGATGAACACTCAAGAACACAAACAATGATTTTCTAAAATCATTATGAAAATTGTTAAAATTCGGATATGTTACTCTACTTATGATTACAAACAACTTTTGAAAAACAACAATTACCAAAAACGGATCCAACTAACCTAATTTGATGAAAAATCTCAAGAACAAAAACCCTAAAATTTCCAATTTTCAGATAACGATTTTCGAAAATCATAACGAAAATTGTTAAGCTTCGAATATGTTGTTCTAATTATGATTACAAACAACTTTTGAAAAGGAACAATCACAAAAAACGAATCAAACTTACCTATTTTGATGAAAAATATGAAGAACAAAATTTACAATTTCAATTTTCAGAATTCAAGATTAAAAATTTTGATTTAATTTGATGTATATGAAAGAAATCAACTGGAGAGAGATGAAGAAATCACCATCAATGGAGGTGCTCATGCTAGAGAGGGAGAAGAGATGTCAATGGTGGTATAAGAGTGAGGATACCTGATACGTTTGAATACAAGGAAGAAAAGGAGCTAGATCTGACAAAAATACCCCCAAGCCATATTAGTTAGCTGACTTTAAATTTGGCTAAGATGAAGGGCTAAGATTTGTCCTCATGTTCACAACCAAAATTGAGTTCACATTTGAACTTTACTCTCTCTCTCTCTCTCTCTCTCTCTCTCTATATATATATATATATATATATATATATAATATAGGGGCGGGTTCAATTTCAAACCACTTTTTCGTTGTGAACGTGAGGACAGCCCAGAGCGCGACACGTGGCAATTGAAATCGGCGGGTCAAGATTTATTCAGTCTGAATAAAGCGTTATTCAGACTGAATAAAGCGTTATTCAGACTGAATAAGCCT
This sequence comes from Centaurea solstitialis, assembly GCA_030169165.1. Taxonomy (NCBI): domain Eukaryota; kingdom Viridiplantae; phylum Streptophyta; class Magnoliopsida; order Asterales; family Asteraceae; genus Centaurea; species Centaurea solstitialis. Next base: position 45,718,271 of record CM058040.1, read on the forward strand.
TGACCCGCGGCTGACCCGCCCGGGTCCGAATTCATCAGAGTGCGAGTAGTGTTATTCAGTCTGAATGACTAAGCCAAAAAAATTTCAAATTGCCACGTGGCGCGCTCTGGGTTGTCCTCACGTTCACAACCAAAAAGTGGTTTGTATTTGAACTTTCCTATATATATATATATATATGCAACTCATGTTCATGTTCATCTGAGAACCATAAAAATTTGTAAGAGTTATAAGAACACATATACTTATCTATACATATAAACTCTCAAAATATGTATTTTATCAATAAATATATTCATCAATGCATATCCCTATTATGCATGCACGTATATACTCACTAACATAACATTCATCAACATATATACATTAATCGTTATACAAGCTATCAAGATTGTCAAAATTTTTATGGTTTTCACATGGATAATATTTCCGTAGACAAGAATTGTGTCTCTAGAAGCCATTATACAAAATTAAATAATTTTATATGAAAAACTAAAATTAAGCAAAAAAAGATGATTAGGACCTAAATTTCCACCTAATTAATTTGTGCATCTATGACTACGACTGTGTGAGTATATTCTGGGTCCTACTAATACTTTATGTCTATATCTATTAAACGCGAATAAATAGAAACTCCCACTTGATAAGGGGCACGTTAAATCAACATAAATTTGTTATTAATTAAGGATGCCGAAACAAGGAAAAAATTTCGTTTCAAAATGTTGCTTTTTGGTTTGAAAAATATGACGATATATATCATATGACTTGGGTTTACGTAAGACCAAGCTATTTTCGTGAGATTGCGTGAGATCATGACTTAATGCATGGAACTTCACAACAAAACACCGTGAATATAAATAAAACTCGAACCTTCACATCAAAATAAGGTAAAAAAACGCGACCTTTACAGCTCAAGTTAAAAAACTGTGAATGTAACAAATAAATAATCCGAACATTCACAGCAAAAATGTTGTGGAGGTAAAAAAAATCTAACCTTCACATCAAAAAACACCGGGAATGTAACATTTACAGTTGTTACTATAAATGTTCAATTTTTTTTTTACCTTCACCATGTTTTTTCTATAAAGTTTCATGTAAAAAATGTTGGTCTCACCGATTTCACGAAAACAGCTTTGTCTCACGTAAGCCTAACCCTATATCATATAGTTTGGTTTTTGAACTTAATTTATATATGATGGCCATTGGCCAGCTAATTATTAGGACCAATCAACTTTATTTATATTCAAATTAAAATTTATCAATTTCTACATATCTTATAGAAGTCAGAATTCGTAATGAAAATTAACGAATTATGACATTTATTTGTTGTTTAATTTCTTCGGAAACCTCATATTAACCTCTAAAATTAAGGGTTCTTTGACAAGAGAAAGGATGTCTTAAAGAATATATAAAAAGAAATAATCGAAATCTGGCTAGTCTATATGAAACTTTAATAATATACTCCTTTCAATGGTGACTAATTGAGTATGGATTGTCTTAGATATAGGTCATGAGATAGCTTGATGAGTACATATTCCCATAATAACATTAAATTAGAGGGTATTAGAGTGTAAATAGTTAGTCTATATATATATATATATCGGCCTGTACGACCTTTATCAATACAATACAATACAATACAATACAATTAAAGTGATAGATTTTGACTCTAATACCATGTGAGAATATGTGAAATTGCTTCAAATTACTCTTCTCAAGAGCTATCAAGAAGAGAAGAAAAATTCTATAACACACACACACACACACATATAATGGTCCCAACTAGTTCTTTAACATATTAAACATGTGATATCAAACAGGGCCATTTAGAAAATTAGGGCTCAATTTTACTGTAACACCCCGTTTACCTTATCAGAACTTAACGGAGTTTGATTAGCTTCTTAACCCGATTTAACTTGCATTGTAGGGTTCGGGGGCTAAAGTGACAAATGGGAAAGTGTAAGGGAGAGAAAGTATACCAAACATAAAGGGGTTAGAAACCCTCAACTCTCTCATTAGTCAGTTTCCAGAGAACGTAAAGAGAGAGGGAGATAGCGATTGGGAGAGAGAATGGAGCAAAGGAGGCAATTGAAGGTTGTGATCAAGCAATTGGAGTAGTAATTGTGCTAGTTACGCCAAAGGTAAGAATCCTACGTAAAATTTGATGTTAATTGATGTTTAATTCGGAGTCTATCAATGGTTAGGGTTTGGGTGTTGGAATGATGATCATAGAATCATCAATTGTTGTAATTGGTATGTTTTGGGGCCGAATTACTCGCATGTAATCGCTAGTTATCGACCCTAGTTGATGTAGAAACGTAATTTGGATTGTATTAGTCGAAAAGTGGGTTTGGGGTGTGTTTTTCGAGCAAATTCGCGAGATTGGTCGGACCAGGTGAGTTACGCGACCTGGCCCGCGACCTGAGGTCGCGCAAGTAGGTCGCGCAACTCACTGTTGCGATTTCGATATTTTTCGTTTGCGGTCCTTTTCGGGATTTGACTTTGGGCTTATGTTAGGGATGTTATGAGATGTTGATGGGTAGAATTTGAGGGCAATTGGACTAGTCTAGCTATTGCTAAGACTAGTATTTCGATATGGAGTATCGAGTGGTCCTTTTGGGCTATGTTTGATGTGTTATGTACTTGGGATTGGTTAGGTGGTTCGAAGTGATTGTGTTAGCTTGTGAAGTGTGTGAATTGCTAGCATCTTGACAGATGAGTACTCTACTTAACTCTCATTGTTATGTATGTATGGTTACGATTGCATGTATGATTATGTGTATGCGTTCCTTCGGGGACATCGGAGAGTACCTATGGTGGTAGTAATACCCCTAGGGAAAATTGGAGAGGCCTGGTACCAGTGTCATAAATCCTTCCTTGATGGTATTGAGCCATAAGGAAGGTTGGAGTTTTACATCTATGTAGTTGCTATGTGCTAGTGATTGTGTATGCATGATGGTAAGTAGTTAAGTGTGTGCTCACAAAGTTTTATGCTTACCCCGTCTTTGTATATCTTTTTAGTGTCAGGTACGTCTCGTAAAGGGAAGGAGAAAGCCACCGAATGAAGCTCCCGGCGGCAGTTCAGTCATGAAGTGTCGGAGGAAATGGTTTTTGGTTGAAAACTCTTTTGTGCTTTGGAAATGTAAACAATTGCTTGGTTTTTCTTAGACTTAAATACTTTTGTTTTTGCTAGTAAGAATTTATGGGTTAAAGTTTAAATCCGTTAGTAGTTTTAAATGTTGGTTTTTGGGCGAGCTTCCGCTATTTGTAAGAATTTGGTTACTTTTCAGTCAATGTGAAAGTTTTAAGTTTTGGAGTGTTACATTTACATTGTTTAGAACCTTTTATTATTGAATGTAAAACTATAGTCCACTTCAATACGTATCTTTTTTACATTAGAAGAAAAAAGGTAATAAGTATCATCATTACCTAATATAGTTTGTATATATGTATCTTTGTTATCTCATTTTGTAACATAAAAACTTTAGCCTAAAAATATTAGAACATTTCTAAATGGTCCAGGTCTAATAAAGCTAAACTCTTAAATTACTTAAACTCCCCAACTAATTTGTACCAACACCATGCGCCATATAGAGGATGCATGAGAAACCACTTTGGCATGTTAAAACTATTATGACTTCAAGTTATAATAATATAAGTTTTGTAGTTGTTAAGCAAAATCAGTTGCATAGGATATCAAATGTGACGATTGTTAACCATAAGGGTGGTGGCTTAGTGGTAAGGGTTTGGTCTTTAAAGGCGAAAGTACTTGGAGGTCCAAAGTTCGAATCCTAGGAGCAACAAAAATCCCCCTTGTGGCCTCGAAGGTTCAAATGCGATGACTCCGGGCTATTCGCGAAGCGAGTAGTCACCCTGGGATTAGTCGGCACGTGTCGGAACCCAGGTTAATAAAAAAATGTGACGATTGTCAGATATATCGTTTTATATACAAGATCAAACAATTATGCATCACATGTAAATTCGGTACAAGTTGATAGGACGCTTTGAAATATGACATTATCTTAAATGTGTCTTATGAAAACACGTATTTTTATTCTATAAAAAGATGTGTTCATAAAACATTTGACATTTACATGATATGTTTTCAAGGTTTTAGCATGAAAACTATGAATTCACAAATTATGCCTTAAAGTTGATATTAGCGATATGCGTCTCACAAAGATGCATGACCATTAGTTACAAGGCTAAAACAAATCTAGATCCGTACTTGATTATTCGTAATTGTGTTTTCAATTTTAGTTGTTTGAACCATTCAATTTTTTAGTATGATGAATTCCGCTCTTTTAAGACATATTAAGTTGTAGATATATAGTTAATTTGACTCATTTTACATTTATAGTTCAATATGTAAAGACTTCAATGCTTATGTTTGGTTTTTTAGTTATTTATTTTCATAAATGGGGGTGTGAGTTTGTTATTGTTGGATATATACAGGGGTCGTATCCATTACAAACCGGATAGTTTGTACAAATTATACAAACCAATCTCGACGATACATGTAGATGATCAATGATGTGGATTAATTCAGTTCCTAGGTTTTCTCTCAATCACATTTGAAAACCACCTAAAAATTAGGAGATAAACAAAATATAAATATAATCAATGGTAAGGATTATGTTTGTATAGTTTGTACAATTTACCTGGTTTGCAACGGATACTTCACCTAAATATATATATGGGTGGGTTTAAATGTGAATCACTTTTTGGTTGTGAACGTGAGGACAGCCGAGAGTGCGACATGTGGCGGATGACTAGGCGTCACGTCAGGTCCACGGCAAGTGACTATGGGCGATTCATGGGAGGACATTAAATTAAAGGGGGGGGGACCACACTCAAAGTCGCCACGTGTCACGCTCTCGGTTGCCCTCACGTTTACAACCAAAAAGTGGTCCACATTTTAAATTTCCTTTCTCTCTCTCTCTCTCTCTCTCTCTCTCTCTATATATATATATATATATAGGGGTGGGTTCAAATGTGAACCACTTTTTCATTGCGAACCGTGAGGACGAATCCCAGCCACGCATCTCGCGGTTACGGTGGACGCGATCACGGGGGATTGACGCGATTCATGAGAGGGTAGAGATTATTAAAGAGAGGGACCGGTCAAAGCCGCATTTGTTGACCGGATGAGTGGTTGAGGTTCGTCCTCATGTTCACAATCAAAAAGTGGTTTACATTTGAACTTTCCCCTCTCTCTATCTCTATATATATGGCGTTTGTTTGGAATAACTATGTTAGAATGGTTATTCAAGCTAGTTTTCTATTCATTATTTTAATTCTTATTACTTATTATTATATTTTAATATATTATTAGTATCTTAAATTCTTTTAAAAGTAATTGTTATAATATTTCCATAAAACTTATTTTTGTATATCTTTGTTACAACTTCTATTTGAAAAACTCATCTCTAGATAAATTCAAAATAATATAAAAATATATTATTTAAATACAATATATATACAATAATTTATATAACTATGTAAGTTATATATTTTTTAGTTTGATATTTTAAAATATATTCATTTTAATTATTGTTTATCTGTTTTATTTCAGTATTATAATTTTCGTCACCTTATTATTGTATTTTAATGCATTATTTGTTTTTTTAAAGTCTTTTTAAAACTAACCGTTTTTAATATTTTATAAAACTTATTTTTGTATATATTCCATCAAGTTTTCTATATAATAAACTAAACACTACATGAAAATCAAAAATAATAATAAAAATATATTATCTAAATGCAAAGAAGATATACAAAATTAAGTTTTAAGAAAATATTATAACAATTTTTTTTTAAAAAAAATAAGAAAATTAATAATGCATTAAAATGGAATAGTAAGGACAAGGTGATTTGAATTAAATAATAAAATAAAACCGATAAATAATAACTAAAATAAATATTTGAAAATATCAAGCTAAAAACATAATAACTAAAAGAATTAATTACATTTTTGGTCCCTGTGGTTTAGTGGTTTTAACACTTCAAGTCCATTTTTAAAATAATTATGGATTTGGTACCTGTGGTTTACATTTTATAACGCTTTAAGTCCATATTTTCTAACTCTGTTAAATTTTTCTGTTAAGCATGTAAACAGAAGGGGTATATTAGTCATTTCATTTATGTTTCTATTTTATATTAAAAGCATAGGGTTCTTAATACTAAAATGAAAAATAACAATAAATAAAGTTATCTTCTTCAACCCAAAACACTGCTACCACCGCCACCCACAACCCACCACCACCCACTGCCATCGCACTCACCGCCACAACCCACCCCCACCCACTAACATTGCCATCACCACCGCCACCACCCAATCCCATGACCGTCACCACCACAACCCACCGCCACCCACTACCACCACCATCACCACCACTCAACACCACCCAAAACGAAAACCATAGAACTTAAAATGTAGATTGAAGACAAATTGATATCTAAAGAACATTTATACAAGTTAAAACATTCATACATAGAAAAAAATTCGTACATGAAGATCTGGAAACTAAACCCAGATCTGAAAATTATTTAGATTTGGAAACCTAACCCATTTCAGGAAAAAAATCCTAAATAAATCAAAACCCTAAAGTTATGAAGATCTGGAACCTAAACCTAGATCTGAAAAAAAAATCGAACCTTAATGATCTCAAGAACAAGATGGAGATGGAGGCGATGTCGAAGAAAGAAGAACTGGGAATGAAAACGAAGTCGCCGGTGGTCGGGTATGGAAGCAGGAGGCGGCTGTTGTTACGGTGATTGAACTGGCGGTGGTCTCAGACGTTGGTGAAGACGGACGTTTGTGGTGGTCGCAAATTTGGAGGTGCGTGGTGATGAAGAAAATGCTGCTCTAGAATTGGAGGGTAAAAGATGAAAATGGAGGTGGAGAAGGTGGGGTGATGGAAAAGAGAAGTTGCAGGTTTGTGATAAGAAAGAAGACGAGAAATTCTTTTTTATTATTTTTCTTATTAATATAATATAGTAAATTCTACCTTTGGTCCCTGTGTTTTTAATTTAAAATAGTAATGTAAATGAAATGACTAAAGTAACCCCTTTGTTTACATACTAAACAGAAAAACTTAACAGAGTTAGAAGTTATGGACCCAAAGCGTTATAAAATGTAAACCACAGGTACCAAATCCATAATTATTTTAAAAATGGACTCAGAGTGTTAAAACCACCAAATCCATTAATAAAGAAAAGAGTTAATTACATATTTGGTGCCTGTGGTTTGGTGGTTTTAACACTCTAGATCCCTCGATTGAAATAATTATGAATTGGGTCCTTGTGGTATGCGTTTTATAATGCTCTGGGTCCCAGAAGTTAACTCCGTTAAATTTCGCTCTGTTAGACCTATCACGTGCACGGCACATGATGGATAGTTTAATCATTTTGCTTGTTTTTTAATTTTGAATTAAATCACAGAGACCAAAACTGTAATTTATTCTATTAGTATATTAATAAATAAATAAAAATTAAAAATTAGAGATATATCATTATCTCGTTCTTTGAGATTCATCTTCATCTTCATCTTACCCAACTCCCACTTTACCCACTTCCAACACTACCACCCACACCACCCACTTTATTCACTATCCATCACCACCACCACTCACCACCAAGACCACCAAGACCACCAACACCAACCACTATCCACCACCCATCATCATCACCACCACCCACTTTACCAACCACTACCACCTCTACCACCACCACCACTACCCACTTTACCAACCACTACCACCACCACCACAGTTTACTAAAGAAAAATCATCAGATGCCACTGCCTACTTAAAAAATGTAACGCTATCGCTGTCTGGTTCCATCAACGCCACCACCTGCTTCCGTAACCGCTGCCACTGCAGCCTGCTTCCACCGCCGTCGCCACTGCGCCTGCGTCACATCAAGCATCTCCATGCCACCACCTGCTTTCGTTTTTGGCTTGATTTAGGGTTCCTAAATTTGATTTAGGATTCTTGATCCATTCTTTATTTGGGAATTTTAATTTAGGGTTCCTAAATTTGATTTAGGGTTTTTGATTTAATGATCGAACAAGACAAAGTGTAGATCGATTTTGAAACCCAGATCTGGAAACAGTTTTGGGTTCCATCCATTTTGAATTTGTTTCTGGTGCATATTTGTTGTCTCTTCCTCCTCTATTTGATTCTTCTTTCTCAGGTTTTTGAATGAATTTAGATTTTGATTTCTTGAATATCAAAATAAAGATGATGAAGATTTAAGGAAAGAAATGTCTTACAATTGTTCTTGAATGTTAAAGTGAATATAGTGGCATCGGAAGGTGGATGTGGGGGGATTTGGCTAGGTGGGGAAGACGAAGTGAGGTGGGGACAAAGAAGGGTTGGAATGAATAACATGGATGGTCCCTGGTTTATTAATAGAAAACAAAAAGAAATATAAAATAACTAAAATAGCCCTGCCATTTTTTCTATTTAACATAAATTTTAAGCGGGAGTAAAATACATTTTTGGTCCCTGTGGTTTGACAAAAGTCTCACTTTTGGTCCCTACAATTTAAAAAATACACTTTCCCCACTACAATATGCATTTTCGTCCAATTTTGGTCCCTGAGGCCATACGCCGTTAAACCACAGCCGTTAGGCCACTTCACGTGCCCCCCACGTGGGGGCATTTTCGTCTTTTCACCTTTTTCCTTTATAACCGTTGCAAACCCACACCCAAGTCTTTACTTTGACTTTTCTCTCTCTATCCTCGATTTTCTCTCTTCTGTATCTTCTTCTTCAGTAAAAAACAAGATAACAAGCTTCATCCATGGTGCTCTGTTATTGTGGCTACCATACGACTGTGCGAACTTCGTGGACTAACAATAACCCAGGTCGAAGGTTCTATTGTTGTTCAAACCCAGTAAGAACCCTAATTTTTTCTTAATTTTTCATATCCTAAAAGCAGTAAGAACCCTAATTTTCCTCAATTTTAATTTTGCAGGCTACGGATTGTGGGTTTGTTCGATGGCTAGACAAACCAATGTGTCCACGTTCTATGCAAGTTATTCCTGGGTTATTGAGGAGCAAGAACCTTTTTGAAGCCAAATTAAGTGACAAGATAATTGAAGCACGTAGGTGGAAGCTGATGTTTATCAGTAGTTGGATGCTTTTCTTAATTTTTTTTATTTTTTTTGGTAGTGTAGTAGACTAGTTTTTGGATGTATTTTGGTCAAGGTTTGGAAAAACAGAGTTGTAGTTTGGTTTGGAATTTAATGGAAAACAGAGTTGTATGGTTTGGACTTAATGTTTGACTTAATAAACATAGTTTAGTAGACTACTTCATTAAGCAATTTCATTAAGCAAGTTGCAATCTCATTAAGCAAATTGCACTTTCACTAAGCTAGCTTATCATTTGCATTAAGCAAATACCAATTTCATTAAGCCATTAACCATTTCATTAAGCCATTAACCATTTCATTAAGCCATTAACCATTTCATTAAGACAATAACCATTTCATTAAGACATTAACCATTACATAGAAACCATTACATAGAAAATTTCATTAAGCATTACATAGAAACATGGAATAAGAAGCATAAATAGTACTTAAAACAAAAGACATACAAAAGACATACTAAACCAACCCACATAAGACATACAAAAGACAAACTAAACCAATCCACATAACCATTAAGTGGTTTTCTTCACATGGAACACCACATGGTAGTTGCCGAACAATGGCTTATTGTATGCTGTCTGACAGAGCCTGAACTTCACCCAAGAGTTGGTTGTTATGTTGTGTTCTTCCATGAACCCAAAATCCCCTTTTATCACCACATGATCAGGAATGATGTCCGGCCTTCTCTTATCTTCATGCACAACCATTTGCATGTGATAGTGGCTTCCACCAACAATAAGTAAACACTCATCATGGATGTCCAGCCTCCACATCCTTACAAAACTAGCTGGAATGGTCTGAAAATAAAAGATAGTGAAATCAAATGGTTACCAAACAACAAATAATACATGATTATGAAGGATGTGGAGAGGTTAAACATGCTTACCATACGACCATTGTTAAAGATATGTTTCTGAAATTGCATGATGAAGTATGAATCTGCTACTTTTGATGGAGACATCTTACCAACAAATTGCAAGCAAAACAACAAGCTATGAGTATGAATCTGCTACTAGTAACTTTGAGTATGAAAAATGCAAGGCTTATAGTACGTATTTATAAGCAAGTAAATCTTTGAAAAGGACCTATTTTCAACCAATAATTCAATTGGTGCTTCTTGGAAATGAAAGCTAAGAGATATGTAGTCATATCCAAATGACTACACAAGATATGCTGCAAAAAGTAAATACACATCATACACAAGATGCTGCAAAAGATTCTTACTTGGAAAGACAGAAATGCCCTTCACATTGGGAAGATATACAGGTGCACTAAACAACTATACTTTATCAAGCAATAAAGACAGAAATACCAAACATTTTCTAGAGCATTAATATTACCAACCAACACTACCAAAAGGCTACATTAATACTACCACTGTTTTGCAAATATCAGTTCCAAAAGCACTAGTAAACCAACCCAAAACAACCAAAACCACAAGTGTTCAAAGCTTACCAAAATAAACAGGGTTCAAAGTTTACCAAAATAACAACCAAACCAAACTTTACCCAAACTAAATACCCAACAACTGTTCAGCCTCTAACTTCTTGTCCTTTGCATGACCTTGAGTTATGACCTCTTTTGTTGCACTTCTTGCAAGTCACAATCTTCCCACGCCTTAGCAGCTTTGATCCAGACACAATGGGTTGGCTTATTTCTTCTGCACTCTTTCTTCTCTTCTTTTTTGGCCTGCCAATTTGAGTGTGATGTGTAGGTGCAGTAACAGTAGTGCCATAATCTGCATGAGGCCAATGTTCTCTACCACTGATTGGGTCAATGTGGAATGAATACACCTTCTTCCATGTACTCAACCAGTAACACTTATGCACCCACCTCTCTGGTATGTCAACACCCTCTCCATTTGCCTGCATGAACCATATACAAGCCACAACATGCATACAGGGAATGCCTGTTAACTCCCATTTCGTACAAGTGCAACCCTTCTCAGAAGGATTGACAACACATTGTTCATTCCAGGGACCATTGACTTGATACTTGGGCCCTCCACTCCATAACACTGTATATCCACAAGCTTGTGACTTCACTTCATCCAAGAGCTTTGTTGCTGTGGGAGTTAGGATTCCTTCACTTTTGGCAATCACCTTCTTCACATTCACAATCCTTTTCATGAAGTACTCCCTAATATACTCTAGGCACATGATTATAGGCTTGTCTCTTCCATCAATGAGTTGTCTATTAAAGACTTCACACATGTTGTTCAAGACAACATCAGAATGTGCTCTACCTGTGCACATACAAAACAGGGTATATCTTAATTCACAACACATGAAGCTATAAGAATTAGTAACAGAAAAACACTTTACTCATTTGGAGGTTTAACCAATCATGAAGCTATAAGAATTTACCTGTAAAGTGTGATCTACTCCATGTATGAGGTGGGATTTCTTTCAACCAATCATGTGCCTCTCTGTTTAAAGTCCTCATCTGAGTCATGCATCTACCAAATTGGTTAACAGTAGTGGCTGTAGCAGTTTTCCACAACAGATCTTTGTACTCCTTTCCTTTCCATGTTTTCTTCATATTCTCATGTATGTGCCTCAAGCAAAACCTGTGCTCTATACTTGGAAACACCTTAGCAACTGCTGGTATGATACCCTGCAAAATAAGAATATGCTTAACACAACTCCATAGATCTATAATAAGAAAATGGTTAACACTTAAAGTAAATCAATACCTTCTGCCTGTCAGAAATGAAGGTAAAGTTAGAGTTTGTATGTAACTCCAAGTCATCTTTCAAGTATTCCAGAAACCAACTCCATGAATCTTTTGTTTCAGCCTCTACAATTGCATAAGCAAGTGGATAAGTCCCAATGTTTGGATCTATTCCTACAGCACTCAAGATCTGACCAGGATAAGGACCTTTCATGAAAGCCCCATCTAGACCCAACAACTCCCTACCAATGGCTTTGAACCCTTTCTTCAGTGGACCAAGACATACATAAATCCTTTTGAACTGTCTATCTGTTGAGTCACTTAATGGTTGAGGTTCAACCTCAAGCTTCACTGTTGTACCTGGATTTGTCTTCTTTAGCTCAAGAACATAGTCTCTCAATAAAGGGTGTTGGGCAGTATAAGTGCCTTGAAGTCTTTCCATAGCTTTTGCCTTTGCCCTAAATATCTTCTGCCTGGAAAGTTGCAATTAAAGCTTGCCTTGAAGTTATTCCTTTAGGGCTCCAATGGGGATATTTGGGTTAGGGGCAATTGTTCCCTCCATTTGTGTTGAGAGAAATGAAGATGTGCACTGTCTTATTTTTCTACTTTGAAGGCATTTATGGACATCATTGTAGGTTTTGACAACCCATGTTTTGTCCTCACCACTAGTAGACACATGTAGAACCTAAGGGCAGATGGGTCCCTCATCTTTTTTGGTTGTTGACTTTGACTGTTTGGACTTTGACTGGCTACTTTCACCATCTCTTTCATTGCATATTGGAACCTTACCCCTGCATATAACCCTCATCCTAACACTGTCATTCTTTAATATTGAAAGATCTCTCCTTGTTTCAATTGAATGTTTGGCAACCCTCTCTTTAATCTCCTTTTTATTTCCAAAACTCTGCCCAACATAAAAGTGTATACTCACTTCTAGATCTTGATGCTCTTTTCTTACTTCTCTTAGCTTATCCTTCCTAGGACCCTCTAAATCTGAGTCATCTGTACTGTAAAATGCATCAGCTTCAAACTGATCATTTTCTTTAAACCTCTTATCCTCAACTAACTCCTCCTTGCTGCCCAACCATTCAACATTCCAATCTATGATGGAACTAAAGTTTGACATGTCTACATCAACTTCAGCCATTTCCTCTTCCATGTAATCTGAATCATCATCACTGTCATCTTCTAAAATAGGACCTTTTCCCAAACTTGGTTCTTTCACAGGTTCATCCCCCATACTTGGTTCTTTCACAGGTTCATCCCCTAAACTTGTTTCGTCCCCTAAACTTCTTTCACCCCCTAAACCCCAAAATGGATCAAAGTCTTCATCATGCCCAGATTCTTGTCCCAAGTTAGTGTCAACCTCTCTTTCTGCCTCTCTATCACTAACTACCTCATCAACCCTTGGTGTATATTCCTCTGTCCCAATCCAGTCCAAAGCTAACCTCTTTTTGCATGAGCTACTTCCTTGTTTCTTAGACTTCATTGTTGACTCAGGAATGACAACATTTTCATCAGGAAGTTCCTCAATCACAACCTTTGGTCCACCTAGTGACTTGTTGTAGGTAAACACAGTTGTGATAATTTGCTCTGTATATACCTCAATGACCTTGGTAGTTAATGTGTACTTGATCAAGTTCAACACATCTTGATCATTACCTAAGGCTCTAAGTCCAACATCTAGATTACAATCAGGGGTAAGAAAATGGTAATACATGGGATATTTACCAGTGTATCCAAGTTCCTTCACCATTGCATTAATCTCATGCACACTTAGCTCATCACCATCTACCAAATCAACATAGCTGATCTTGCCTTGTATATACTGCCTTCCAGGTCGCTTTGTAAACAACCCACCATGATGTATCTTCAATGTAAACAGTTTGGGGTAATGCTCTGCAAAATCAAAAGCAAATGTCAAATATGGAATTTTATACAATGACAACAACTATAAAAACATCATTCAACATCAAAAAATTTAAAAAACATCAACAAGTTACTTACTATTACTATAAAGATCTTTAATATCTAAATCTTCATACACTCCCCTAATCCTCCACATTGGTAAACGGAATTCTTGACAGAGTCGCGATCAGTCAAAATAAGGGTTTTAATCTGATTTGGGGATTATCTACGTAGGGTAAATAAATGAGAAGGGAAAAGGATGACAAGGGTTATATATGGTTATATAAAGGAAAAGGACAAAAATGCTATAAAGTAGATATAGAGGGAAAAAGTGAAAAGACGAAAATGCCCCCACGTGGGGGGCACGTGAAGTGGCCTAATGGCTGTGGTTTAACGGCGTATGGCCTCAGGGACCAAAATTGGACGAAAATGCATATTGTAGTGGCGAAAGTGTATTTTTTAAATTGTAGGGACCAAAAGTGAGACTTTTGTCAAACCACAGGGACCAAAAATGTATTTTACTCTTTAAGCGGAGTTAACTTCAGGGATCCAGAGCGTTATAAAACGCATACCACAGGGACCCAGAGTGTTAAAACCACCAAACCACATGGACCAAATATGTAATTAACTCTAAAGAAAATTAATGAAGTTAGGGCCTGTTTGGTTGTTTTTCCATTAAGTCCTGTATGGACAAAGATGTCTGTCTAGATAAATCTATCTGTATAGATCGGTATACCTTGTTATCTGTCTAGATAAAGATGTCTGAGCGAATTTTTGTTAGGCTGAGCGACTATTATTTGAGGAGGGGTATATTTGGAAAAAGTGTCTGTTTCTATAAAGGCTCCTCCTCAAAGCTTAGCCATTAAGTCATTACATTTTTTGTTAAGCCACTTCCAAACATCCATGTTAAGCTGAGCGAATAAGCTCAAGACCCTATTAAACCAATTAAGCCGCTACCAAATAGGCCCTTAGTGATGAAAGACCACTTTCAAAGCAAAACAAGAACCCAGAGACGATTTCAAAAGTTATCAAAGTTTAGGCCCCACTTTCAAATATTTTCAACAAACCATGGTGACAAAAATTAGAGTTTACTCGTATTTTAGATGTTAAAATGTTGTTTTTTTCTCTGTCGTGTCAACTTCTATGATGATTCACATCAATACTAAAAGTCTGGCAACTCTACGAATGTAAACAGTAACGGTTAACAATGTAACAATCTTCATTTCCGTTTCCTAAGATGATTAATATCGACCACAACTAGTGTTAACATATGATTCAAGATATATCAAAAATACACCGTCGCTTCCATCTAAATTCGAAGGTGTGGCGATACCATGTGCAAGAAATGACAGCCTTTTTAGAGCATGGTTAATATATATATATATATATATATAGGGGTGGGTTCAAATGTGAACCACTTTTTGGTTGTGAACGTGAGGACAGCCGAAAGCGCGACACGTGTTGGATGCCTAGGCGCCACGTCAGGTTTACGGCGGATGACTAGGCGCGATTCATGGGAGGGCATTGAATTAAAGGGGGGGGGACCACACTCAAAGCCGCTTTTATTAACTAGTCTCCGTCATGTGTCACACTCTCGGCTGTCCTCACGTTCACAACCAAAAAGTGGTTCACATTTGAACTTTCCTCTCTATATATATATAACTTGGAAAATATATAGTGGCTATAGAGATTATTCAGTGTTAGAGAAATAATCATTAAAATTGCATACGCTTTAATCATCAGCTAGCTCTAGCTGATATAAATGTCCAAAGTACAATAGATACAAATTTTGGTTACTCGTTTTCTTTTTCTTCCAACATTGGTACAAATTTATATTCCATTGAGCACAAAACTTATAAGTCAGGTAAAAACAATAAATTGGGTATTTATATAATTGACCAGAGGTATAGAATATCCTGCAAACTTGATTATTCCGACTTATATCCCTTTAAATACTTGGTCCCAAATTAAAATAATTTGGTCCCAAAATTGTTTTATTTCCAAGCAACTTATGTCACATTTTTATAAAGAAGGAAGTTCTTTAGAAAACTATATTTCCAAAAAGCTTACTTTTATAAAAAAAGACAAGAAGACAATTTATTTTTTGAGTTCTATTAAGATCAACATAATGTAGTATAAGTTGGAAAAATGCAAATGATGGCCAGCTTAGTTGGTTTGATGCATGGGTTATAGTTTCCATATAGTGAAGGTCAGGTGTTCGACTCCTACTGGAGTCCATGTGTGTGTGTGTGTGGGGGGGGGGGGGGGGGGAGGGGGGGGGGGGGTGTTTCCCTGAACGGGTGTCGGGTTCGAATCCCGACTGATGCCTTGAAACCCTTTAAATGGAAACTGAATGGCTAGGCTGAGGGTGATTATTCTTCCAAAAAGTGTGTTCTGCGGAGACACTCTAACCCCGGGTCCTATTGGATTGACGCCACTCTACCTCCATGAGCGCGTCCCTGGCAACCCTCTGTCCTGGTCTCCCGCAGCCGGTTGGAATTAAACCCATGACCGTATCTTCCAAATAGTCCCCAAACTGTGTGCCCCATAGGCATTTGCGAGGTGGAGGTACCGATCAAATATTGAGTATTGCAAGGATTGAACCCTTTGACCTTAAGTGATTGGTGGGGGTGGTTATTCTCCTTGGAGAGGTTTCGAACTCGGGTCATCATGATTTGGTGCCATGGTGGCATGATGATACTCCGTTGCACCAACATGTTATTCAAAAAAAAAGTTGGAAAATTTATATTTTATGAGGACGACACTTGTTAAATTATTCAAATTCATACTAAAAAGGTAAGGAAGAGCGAGTGTGACAAAATCTTCTAGATACTTATGTTAATTTGGAACCAAAGTACAAATATGAGTGAGCTAAAGAAGGCTAAATGAGCCAGAGTTAAACCGCCTACAACAAATTGTTGTTACGAATGGACTAAAAAAAGACAGAACTACCCATAGAACCACAATTGCATAATACACTCCCTCCAGATGAACCTACAAAGATGATCTTCAAAGCAATATTGGACAACAACGACGAAAGCTTGGCGCGTGGCAAAGGTTTATTGGGTAAACCAGGGAGTCGAAATTGTGAACATATTTGCATTAATTTGATCACTTCCTGGCTTACCTTTTCCTGAGTAAAATGGAAATCAATATTGGTGTGTTTGATTTGTATGTTCATGAAATGTTAGGTTGGAAGCAATTTGTGTGGCAGGCTTATTATCACAAAATAAAAAGTTGTTGAGTCAATAACACCGAAATCTCGCAATAATTGTTGAAGCCAAATGAATGCACAATTTGTCATTGCCATATCGGGATACTCAACCTCCGTCGATGATCTAGATACGGTAACTTGTTTCTTGGATTTCCAAGAAATGAATGAATCTCCAAAAAAAAAATACAAAAATCAGTAATAAACCAACAAATGTCTATGCAATCACCCTAATCTGAATCACAAAAAATGCGAAGTTGGAGCTTTAAAGATGTATAGAAATAGTCATATGAGATGTTGTCATAGATATGAATTGAGCAAGTTTTAGTACAACAAACGAAATGTCTGCTCTTGAAACTGTAACACCCTCAAATTTGGAAAGAACACCTAAATTAAAAAATTTCTTGTAATACATGCATCTAGTAAATGATAAATCTTTTTCTATAATTCAACACTTAAATTACCTTAGTTTAAATGTAGATTTAATATCAACAATATGCAAAACAAGTCTTATATCAAGACTAAGGGGGAGTTTGGTTCATTTCAGGGAATGAGAATGAAAATCAAAATGGGAATGCAGGAGAATGGGAATATGAATGAACATTACATTGATGCTGTTTAGTTAATCCAATATAATTAATAAAAAATTGTTTCATATTAAAAAAATATGTTTTTCCAAATTGAAAATACAAAAGATGTTTCATTTAACATCCATAGATGGAACAATGCGTGGAAAAAGAACCAAGTAAAAATAAAAATTCCATTCCCCCAAATTGGTCAGGAATGAAAATTAATGGATTTGCAAGAATGATTCTATTATATAATATCAAACAAAACAAGAATATTCATTATCATTCTCATTCCTGACCCTCATTACCCCAACCAATTAAACGCCCCTAATTAAGTCTAGGTCAAGTGTTACTAAAACCCAGTAACATTTGCTATCTTCAATGTAGAAGAGTCATTGAAAGGCTAGATTTTTCTCGTGTTTCTAACTAGCACTTACCTCTTTACAGTGTCGTTAGTACCAAACCCCAACAAGGACCTGATGCACATGTTGACAGATAAAAAGAAAGAGATATATCGGCTTAATGCCTAGTAAGATTAAGAGTCTTATCAATCATATAAGATAAAAAACAAAAAAAATGTTATTTTAATCACAATTCTTAATATACTAAGTAATTAGAATAAAAAGTGATATCTTTCCCAAAATCACATTCTCGTGACAAAATACTTGAATGGAAATACCTTATCAATTGTTTGAACCATATCATTTCTTCTAATTAATCCATATCATCCATATCATTTCTTTAATTTAATCAATTTCAGCTTTTTACAACCTCCTAGCCCACGTCTCTTTGCGAAAATCGTCGATCTCACTAACATTGTCTCGCAAGACCTTCCCCAAAAATTATTTATGGCATTCAAGAACTTTCTATATAAACCAACTACAAAGGTGAGTCTTAAATAATAATACATATATATATATATATATATGGAAAGGTTTAAACGAGAAACAGGTCAATTTACGTAAATCAGCCATTCATCTCGCGGTTTCTTAAAGGGGGTGATCGGTCAAAGCCGCATTTGTCAATTTAAGAAAAAGTGATCACGGAGGATTGACGCAATTGGATGGGTAGAAATTATTAAAGGGGGTGACCGGTCAAAGCCGTATTTGTTGACCGAGATGAGTGGTTGAGATTGCTGCTCGCGTTTTCTTAAAAAGTTATATTTTTCGTATGAACCTCCCTCTGTATATGTCCTTAAAGCAATTTATTAAAATAGTTAAAAGCTTATGATATATTATGAATTTAATTTTGTTGTGATATTTTTATGATTATTAATAATTTGGTGATATACAGACAAACATAATACCCCACTGCCACCCACTAACTTATAAAATTATCAATATATCTAATGGTTAGCATTAATGTTGCAAGTAATATATAGTATTGATGGTTACAAAAATCATAGGTTCCATCGCCATCCCCGAATAAAGCTAATAATTACTTAAGATATATATATATATATATATAGATATATATATATACCCTATATAGAGGAGAGTTATTTTGTTAACCCATGAATTTGTGTTAACCATGTTAACCAAAAATGAACCAATAAGATTTCTTTATTTTCTCTATTTTCCTGAATATGTGGGTCAACCTCCTTTATTTTAGGATTTAATAAACTTCCCTCTAATTTAGGAAATCAATCTTAACCATTGATTGAAATGATCAACGGTGGTTATATGGTTTACACGGTTAATACAAATTAATGGGTTAACAAAATAACTTAACCCCCCTATATATATATATATATTTATATACACAATATTTAAATTAGTTATTAGCCATGCATGATAAACTTTAAACCTTAATTTCCTAAGAATGTAGTTTAGGGAAGTCTATGTGAACCTTTTTTGAAAAACTCTTAAAAGTTGCAGACAAAGGTCGATCTTGTTAATACTTTTTTTAGTGGCAAGAGAAAACGTTTTTAAAAGTGAAACCTACGAAGACCATAGATTACAAGGACTCAAAATACAAAAAACAAGTAGAATTGACCTTGTTATTCACTTTGAATAACATTGACTTTTATGTTATTAACTTTGAATAATACATGATTATTTAGTATAGATATGCCACGTGGTGCACTCTCGGTTGTCCTCATGTTCGTAATGAAAATTGAGTTTTCATTTGCACCTGACCCTATATATATTAGTTCAAATGAGAAGTGCTAAAATGAAAGAAGTAAAGAAGTGATCTTAGCCGTTCATCTATAGTAAAAAATTGCGCCCTTGACCGCGTAGCACCGGATAAATTCTCACGCTGGCTGTAGCACACGGAAGGACGTAGTCGACAAATAGATTCATATATGAATGTATATGGATTACACAGATTCATATATGACCCCGTTTTCGGCTTATTTATTATAACAATTACGAAAATACCCTCGATCTTGTGCGTACATGCGAATTTTAACTAGTAAAAGATTGCGGCTTTAACCGGTCAAAGTCTCAATATTTGACTTTTCAACCTTGATCATAACCTTATTAACGGTTGAAATTATTTCTCTATTTCACATTTTTTTAGCACTTCTCATTTTAATCTTTCTCTCTCTCTCTCTCTATATATATATATATATATATATATATAGAGAGAGAGAGAGAGAGAGAGAGAGAGAGAGAGAGAGAGAGAGAGAGATGTAGGTATACAAGAACCAACCTCATTTACAAGAACGAAAGAACTAACCTTAGCCATACATTAATGTGGGTCTTACCTATTAAAAAATCATATATGATTTAGTGGTGGGACCCACCTGAATCATATATGATTTTTTAATATGTGGACTCACATGAGCCCACATCATATGTGATTGTGGTTAGTTTCTTTGTTCTTGTAAATTGGGTGAGTTCTTAGGCTATCAGCAGCCAACCCTCCCAACCCTCTCATTTTTTAATGCCACATCAGCTGACACATTAGCTTTTTCCCAACCCTCTCTTAACCCTCCCAAAGCCCTCTGCAACCCTCTACAACTCTTACCCAACCCTCTCACACTACACACACAAGAGACACACACAAAAGCAGCGGCTTCACCATGCCGAAAATAATCCAGCCCGCCGGCTACCATGGCTGTGCACCTAACCCGTTGAGCCCGGCGGGTTGGGGTGAGAACCTGCCGCAACCCGCTTGCCCAGCCCAACGTCCGCTGCGCATAGCCTTATTTGAACCTACTTCTATATATATAATATATATAGGGGTGGGTTCAAATACAAACCACCCTTTCATTGTGAACGTGAGGACAACCCAGAGCGCGACACGTGGTAATCTGAAACGGCGGGTCAAGTCATATTCAATCTGAATAAAACCGCATTTAGTGTTATTCAAACTGAATAACGCTTGACCCGCGGATGACCCGCTGCTGACCCGCCCGCGTCCAATTGCATCAGAGTGCATGTTAGTGTTATTCATACTGAATAACGCTTTATTCAGTCTGAATAACTAAGTCGAAATTTTTTCAAATTGCCACGTGTCGCGCTCTCGTTTGTCCTCACGTTCACAATGAAAAGGTGGTTTGCAATTGAACTTTCACCTATATATATATATATATATATAGGAAGGTTCAAATGAAAAATTATTTGAACCTACTTCCATTACAGTTGCGCCACGTGACAATATTCACTTTGAATGAATATTGTCACGTGGCGTAATTTTAGTGGTCCTCACGATCACAACCAAAATTGAATTCACATTTGAACCTAACCTTATATACAAAATTAAGTTCACATTTGAATCTAACCCTATATACATATATACAAAAGTTAGGCTTAATAATTCAGTTAAATTGCCATCCTACTGTTCAGACTCTTTAATTTGTGTCTGTATATACCCTTCACCGATTGCAGTATGAGATTACATATACATATACATATACATATACATATACATATACATATACATATACATATACATATACATATACATATACATATACATATACATATACATATACATATACATATACATACACCATGCATGCTTAATGCTCAAACCTACCAAATTGAATTTTAGGTCTATAAAAAGCCATGAGGAATCTCCACATGAACTCGTCCTACTTACTCACATCCTTCTATTCTTTCTAGCAACACAACACATATATATTCTTAATTTTCTTCAAATTAATTAATTAACAAACTGAAAAATGAAACACATTGTAACATGGGTGACCCTTAACCTAGCAATCTTGCAGATGATGATGCTGTTGTTCCAGACCAGTCATGTGATCACATGCAATGCACGTGCCATGACCATGGGGAGTGCCCAGAAGCTAAGGGTTGTGGCATCTGAGTATAATGTTACATGCATTATTGTGTTTGGTGATTCAAGTGTTGATCCTGGTAACAACAATGATCTTCCAGACACTTGGCATAAAGGCAACTTCTTGCCTTATGGCTTAGATTTTGGTCATTCCATCCCAACTGGAAGGTTCACCAATGGCAGGCTAGCCACTGATTTCATTGGTAATTACTAATTAGTAACTTCTACAATCTATCATTTTGCATGCATGAACTTGTTAAAACACCAAATCATTTTTTTATGAAGGCTGTGAATTAGCTCATACGGTTTATACCCTTTTTTGAATTCACAAATGATTCTCCCTCAATATATATAGAGGGTCAGGTTCAAATGTGAACTCAATTTTGATTATGAATAAGAGGACGAATTTCAGCCACTCATCAGGTTAATAAAGACGGCTTTGACCGGTCCCCTCTAATAATCTCCACCCCCCATGAATTGCGTCAATTCTCCGTGATCACGTCCATTGTAACCGAAGATATGTGGCTGAGATTCGTTATCACGTTTACAACCAAAATTGAGTTCACATTTGAACCTGACTCTCTATATATATAGGGCTAGGTTCAAGGGAAAACCTCAAAATAACGAAAAACCGAGGAGCACCTTCGTAGCCCTCCATCTGGACCGTATGTACTTGTGCATATAGGTAATTATGTAATATGCACATGTGCATATGCATAAGTGCACAAAACTAAAAAAAGAACTCAAATTACCCGTATGCACAAGTGCATATGGTCCAGATGAAGGGCTACGAGGATGTTCATTGGTTTTCCGTTTTTTAAGGTTTTCCCTTGAACATTCTTCTCTCCCTCTCTCTCTTTGTCCATATACATATACATATATACTTGTTTTACAATGTGTTTGCTTCACATGTGCACATATTTTACGTGTTGTGAAAGAAAAAATACACATAAAAAGTTTTCACATTGTGAACAAAATATATGTAAATTAAACAACCATATATTATGAAACAAATATACGTAAACAATATATTATTATCTTTATATGAGAAAAAATTATATGACACAAAATCGTAAGGTAGAAATTCTTACGGATCTCACAAATTTTAGAGTTCCCAAATGATAAAGCTATATATATATATAAAGAGGTTAGAAAGAGGTTCAAATGAGAACGTTAACTTTTTAAGAAAACGCGAGGACGATTCTCAACCACTCATCCGGTCAATAAAGGCGTCTTTGACCGGGTCACCCTTATATAATCATCTCCACCCTCCATGAATTGCGTCAATCCTCCGTGATCGCGTCCACCTTAACCGAAAATGTGTGGCTAAGAATCGTCCTCGCGATTTCTTAAATTGACATCGTTCTCATATGAACCCACCTCTCTCTATATATATGGATAATGTGCTTAATTTGTACTGTATTAGGTTTCAATTCTAACGCAATTGTCTTTGGTAAAATTAATGATGATTAGTTGTTTTTTTATTGAAATAATGATTTGTTGTTGTTTATATATGTACATGTGAATGCATGCAGCTGCTGGTTTAGGTTACAAAAACATAATAAAAGCATATCTGGATAGAGACCTCAAGGAAGAAGACCTGTTGCATGGTGTTAGTTTTGCATCAGGTGGTTCTGGTTATGATGATTTAACTGCTAACATCACTGTAAGTCTACATAAACTAGATCTATGGATGCATTACATAAGCTGATAATTAATGACACATATGTATAATTATAGTTAATTAAAAAGTGAATTTCTGCTTAATTTCAAGAAAAAAAAATTAATTAATTAAGATGCGTTTCAAGTGACCTTAATAAAGCTTGCCGTTCAAAAAGTTAAAAGGGATTTAAGACTTATAAGGCTATGCGTACCCAACCCTCCCAACCCACTCACCTTTTTAATGCCACATCAGCTGCCACATCAGTTTTTTCTCAACCCTCTCTTTACCCTCCCATAACCTTCTACAACTCACACCCAACCCTCTCAACCCTCTCAACCCTCTCACACATAACACACACACACATAACACACACAACACACACCACACACACCCCCCTCTCACCTTTTGTTCGGGTTCTACAAGCCGCCAAGGCTGCAAGCCGCCGACTTCAACAAATGCGCAGCCAACCCGACGGCTCAATAGGAAGCCTGCTCGCCAACCCGCTGCCAACCGCCAGCACGGGTGCGGACAACCTAACTGTCAATAAAGGGGTGTGTGGATGACTTGGGCTAAGATCTCAAGTCGTGACCAAAGTCGCATGAATTACATATGATTTTATGAAAATCGCATATGATTTTACCGTGTTCTTGATTTCTTATATATATATATATATATATAGAGTCACCTTATTTTGAAAACTCATTAATTTGTGGAAACTTTGGAAACCATGTTTTCCACCAATCATAATCTATTTTCTTGTTTATTTTTTGTAATTTTATTTATTTTATTTTTGTGATGCTTAATTATAGGAGTTGGTGATTATGATTTTGAATTTTGCAATTAATCTTGTCCATTGATCTTTCTAATCAATGGTTTATATGAGTTTCCAAAGTTTCCACAAATTAATGAGTTTTCAAAATAAGGTGACTCTGTGTATAGAGTCACCTTATTTTGAAAACTCATTAATTTGTGGAAACTTTGGAAACCATGTTTTCCACCAATCATAATCTATTTTCTTGTTTATTTTTTGTAATTTTATTTATTTTATTTTTGTGATGCTTAATTATAGGAGTTGGTGATTATGATTTTGAATTTTGCAATTAATCTTGTCCATTGATCTTTCTAATCAATGGTTTATATGAGTTTCCAAAGTTTCCACAAAACATACCTATATATTTTTCTTCTATCTCTATATATACATACATACACACAAGTCTTACCCTTCCAAACAAGTCCCACCACATATGAGATATTGTGGGATCTTTTGATTTTGGTTTATTAATTACAATGTAGAAGCTCAAATAAAAAGTACAAAAAGGATGAAAACGTACAAATAAATTGATTCACATATGAATCATTGATAAATCTTGAAAACATTTCAATGTGAAAATGTATATGTCAAGCCACATCTACTTACCCTACCTTTTATTGATTATTTTCACACATGAAGAAGCCAGACATATTTGAACCCATGTTTATTTTTATCAATGATTTTAATAAAATGATTTATTAGTGCGTTTCTAACAATTTTTTACTTTATTGTTACTACTAAAAGACTGTGTATTACCAACTGTCATTCTCGACTGCTAAAAGGAGTCGGAATTTACTGACGGCTTTCCGATGGTTTACTGATTGTTATTATTTTTATTTTTTAACTAGTACGTCATTGGGAAACCGTCGAAAAAAATATCGGAAAACCATAGGTAAATGGAACAATCGGAAATCCATCAGTAAATAGATTAGTCGGAAAGGCATCAATAAATGGAACAGTCAAAAAACTGTCGCTAGCTTTTACCGACCAACTTTTTATCAACGCTCGTTTTCGTCAGAAAACCGTCGATAAAGCCTCATGGTTTACCGACTGTTTCTGACATTGATAATACCCTTGTTTTTTAGTAGCATGTACTTACAATAATACAACAGTATTGTAATAATTGATTATTATAAAACAAACTGATCCTTGGTTTTGGTCTTTGTCAATTGGTAGAATGTGATCTCTCTTGGAAAGCAATTAGAATACTTTAAGGAGTACAAGGTTCGGATAGAAAAGGTTGCTGGAAAAGAAGGTGCTCATAAGATTGTGGAGGATGCTTTGGTCATCTTGAGCATGGGTACAAATGACTTTTTACAAAACTACTACGTTGATCCAACTCGATCACACGCCTTTACCATCGCGCAATACCAACAATACTTGATCAATTGCATGGAAACTTACATAAAGGTAATCGGTATTATATATAGAGAGGGGGAGGCTTAAAGGAAAACCTAAAAAAAGGAAAAATCGAAGAATACCTTCGCAGCCTTCTATCTGGATCGTATATGCATCTGTTGTTGTACATACGGGTAATTTGAGTTCTTTTTTTGTTTTATGCACAAGTCCATTATGCATATACAAAATTACCTATATGCACAAGTGCATACGATCCAGAAGGAGGGCTACAAGAGTGTTTCTCGGTTTTTTGTTTTTTGAGGTTTTCCCTTGAACCTCTCTCCTCCCCCCATCTCTCTCTACGTATACATATACATATACATATACATATACATATACATATAGAGGAAAATTCAAATGAAAACTCATTTTTCATTGTGAACGTGAGAACCATTAAAATCGTCCCATGTGACAATATTCACTCTGAATATCATGCATTATTCAGAGTAAATAAAGACGCCTCACCTTTATTCACTCTGAATAATGCATGATATTCAGAGTGGATATTGTCACGTGAAACGATTTTAGTGGTCCTCACGTTCACAACCAAAATTGGGTTCATATTTGAACCTAACCCTATACATACATACATATAATTATATATATAAACGTAATATTAGTTTAAAAACATCTAAAAAAACTCGCTACTTACATTTTAACTTATTAAAACACCTTACATATATAAGAAGCAATAATTGTTTGGTCTTATAAAACATTATATAAATTGAAATATTTAAACATATTTGATGTCATATAAGGTTGAATTTGGATGTAGCATATATAAACTTGTAAGGGTAAGAAATAATATCTGAATTTTGTGTTTATATATATAGAAAATGCATTCACTAGGAGTAAGGAGACTGGGAGTGGTTGGGATGGAACCATTTGGATGCATGCCACTGATAAAGACATTAAAGAACAGTGATAAATGCGATGAAGATATGAACCAAGTGGCTCTCTCTTTCAACACTTTGTTGAAAACAAAGTTGTCTGCCCTCCAGACTGCATTGGGAATCAAAACTGTTTTTGTTGACATTTATGGAGTCATTCAAAACACCTTGCGTTATCCTTCAAGATATGGTTAGTACATCTATCTATATAAATAATATATATACATATATTGCAAGCCCAAACTCACATACACACGTATATGCAGATACAGTCGGGTTCAAATGAAAACTCAAATTTGATTGTGAATGTCAAAACGCGTGGCATAATCACTTTGAATAATCAAATACTATTCAGACTGAATAGTATCACATTCAGTATTATTCAAACTGAATGCTGCTTAAATACTACTGAATGTTGTATTATTTGGTCTAAATAATACATGATTATTCAGACTGAATATGCCATGTTTTGGGATCCATATGAATCACATATCATTTTTTTAATAGGTGAGACCACATGGGCCCACATCACAAGTTGTTCAAATGAGTTCCTATGTTTTTCTACAAATATCAAAAGTTATTATTTTAACCTCCTTCGGTATCTATGTTATGTATGTATATGCTTTGATTTACATTCTTTCCAAAACTAGAATGAAAACCGTCCATGCATCTTCATTTTCCATTTATAGCTTCTTAATTATGACATCATATTATAAACTCTAAAATCAAAACATACTTGGTCGAACTTTTTTTTTTGCTTGGTCGAACTTGTCTAGATAATTTTGAAAGATGCATTAATTCATATATGATCATGAATAAAACTAACTAGATGTTGTTAATTTCTTGATCAATTCTTCTAGTTAATTGATTTCACAATATATATTTAAATTCATCAAAACTTAATTTGCAGGTTTTACCGAAACTGAAAAGGGTTGTTGTGGATCTGGAACAACGGAATTCGGAACAGCCTTAAAGGGGTTGAATACATGCGTGGATCATTCGAAATATATCTACTGGGATGCCGTTCATTTCACAGAAAACATGTATTGCATCATCGCAGACCAAGCTGTTAAATCTATAATCGCAAGTCTTTAATTGGCAACAAACGTTGCAGTATGTCATATAATATAATATAATATGATATATCGATTCTATGCTCCTTTAATTTGTATGTTCATTGCGGAAGAAGTTATAATATCTAGGGTAAAATGTAAGATTGTTGGCTTTGTTTTGTTGATTAAAAAATTCTATTATTTGAATCGAGCTTTCCTAGTTTCTTGGTCTTTTCGATAATAAGGATAGGAAATTGATTTGTCTTGTGATTTCATTCTTTTTTGCACTTCGGTAAAATGCTATGTATTGTGATCTTCTTTAATATCAACCTTTTAGGGGTTATGTCAACCAAACAATGCCTAAGACACCTTATAGGCATAATTCTTAATAAATAGTAAATGAGTACCAAATTCGGGTTTATATAACGACAAAAATGTCTAAATATCATAACAGATGACTTTTTTTTTGAACGGCAAAAGGCGAAATTTATTAAAAGAAAACTAGCGAGAAGCTAGGTCGTAACACTTGCAACAGCACCAATGGGATCTTTAAGCCAATCATCCCAAGTCCCAAAAGATCTCCTTACCCATCCTAGATCTAACATTAAGCCAAATGAGTGCCTGAATTTATAACTGATGACTACTTTATAATACAACGTTCTATACAAAAGTGTTACAATAATTTTATAGAACACTTTTGAGCATCTCAAGAAGCTTTTTAGGAAGTTTTACAAGTAAAGTGTCGCATTAAGTATTTATTTCCACCCTTTTGAGATTATGAACACATGTTTTTATAAGACAATTTTCCATAATGCCATATTAAAAAATAGAACACCTTATTTTAGAAGTATACTAATTTTTTGGTTAAGAAGTCCAAATTAAATCATTTCAATAACTTGTAATATTTTTAGATATGGTATCTTATTGCTTGGTCTTAAAAATCCAAGTACTATAAATCGATCTATTAAAACACATTGACATTTTCAACGCTCTATAAATTAACCAATTTTGTTGCAGTATTGAATACAAAATAGCAAATTAGTCCAGTTTTAAATAGTCATTATTGATTTTGTTAACTATTCTTTAGGAACTTTAAAATTAACCAATTTTGTTATAGTATTCGATACAAAATAGCAAATTCCAGTTCTAAATAGTCATATGAATTTTGTTACTACTATTATTTAGGAACTTTAAAATTAACCCAGATGCGAACAAATTAATATGAATACTCATCGTTGGAATCCCAAATTTGATGGTATTCGATCATTTTTGAATCCCAAGAGCCTTGGACCAAAAAATCTGAGAACATACCTTATCGCTATTGATACCTGTATGGACCAATATCTCTGGTGGCCATCTAGCCATTTATGACTTAATAGAAATAAGTGTATATCATAGATATTTATATGTTTTTTTTAAAACAATAATTCATTAAAAATGAGAGAGCTAGCCAGAAATTAGCGAGAGGAATTACATATTGACAATGCAACGGAAAGAAGAGGTTTTCCACATAGAACATCTTTCAGGTTTGATTTTTGTCTAAAGAGCATCCATCTAAACGAGTTGCCGCACTACTACTAAAAACAAAGGTTTGAGCGATGGGCGAAACTGTCGCTAATCCGTTGCAAAGGTGGCATCCGTTGCTAATCCGTTGAGGATGATGGTACTATTGTTGTTACAGGCATATGAGCCTCCCTGCACTCCTCCTCGATGTTTTCCATCTTCTCTCTCTCAACTCATATGCCAGTAAAATATTTAATATTTGACAAATAATCAATGATATTGGCATCGAAAGGTTACGACATTTAAGATATATGATCAACATGTATACCTTTGATGATAATGACATGCCACTGTCGTTACACTCCCCAGTTATATCCTAATGGGGATCCTTGCTCGTCCGAAACCCAAAAAGATGGTCCTTTGTCCGTCCTCCAACACTCTGCTCCTATCAATCGGAGGGTTGTCGGCTTCGTAACAAATACACATGAATTAAATTGGTTCCATCACCAAAATAATGGTGTACGTCAAATCGTCAATGTAAGTTTGTGGGGTTCCAACTCAAAACCAATTGGCTATGAGTGGAGTAGCTCAGGACCCTTATAAGCACATTACAAGTTCACTTTGTGTCCAATGTGGGACATTGCTCAACACGCCCCCTCACGTGTGGCGTTCTTTTTCAGCCTAACACGTGGATACTTTGGGTTACGTGGAGTCCGTGCGGCTTTTTGACCAATCACGGGTAAACCTTGCTCTGATACCATGTAAGTTTGTGGGGTTCCAACTCAAAACCAATTGGCTATGAGTGGAGTAGCTCAGGACCCTTATAAGCACATTACAAGTTCACTTTGTGTCCAATGTGGGACATTGCTCAACAGTCAAACAACAAAGGGAGGATCTTCTCTTTACGGAAAGGAAGGGTTGTATCCAACTTGATGTGAGTGCTAAAATGAAAAAGATTTTACATTTATTAGTTGACACCATGACTTGTGATTGTTCGGTGTTTCAGTTGATGTTACTTGTATTTTCTAGACTTTAGGAGTACTTGCCTCTCAAAATTTAGCATGTGCATCTTTTCATGGAAAAAATATTATTCACAATGGGACCACATTAAATTATATCTTATATATGACTTTCATTTGAGTACTTATAAAATTGTAATAACCTTGAAAAGTGATGGATCGTATGCTATTTTACATGATTTTTTTTTCCATCAATGATTTGGATTTAGTGAAGTGATTAACATATATTTGTTTCATAATCTATATTTTTTTATGTGTTTATAAAAACAAATTAAAAAAATAAAAAATTTACAAATACATATGAAACAACCACAGTGATTAACATATATTTATTTCATAATCTATATTTTTTATATGTTCATAAAAACAAATTAAAAAAATAAAAAATTTTATATGATACAACAAATACATATGAAACAACCACCTGATAGACGAAATACATGTTAACAACTTTTACCCTTAAATTTTAACAATGTTCCTTTATACTTGCACCAACAACAAAATGCAATCTTATAAACTGAGACCCTTAAACGTTCACTAGGTTCGGCTGCTTTTCTGATTCATTCAATTAAAATATGCATCATTTAAACAACTACCATAATGAAATGAGTCTAGTACTTGATGTAATTCAAGTTTATTCAATCATGCCATCCTTCCATATACATTATCTTGTTCACTATGGCTTAAATAGGGACAACAATGAAATGTACATTAAGAATAGCAAACGAAATATCCCTAATTGAACCTCGAATCTTCTTTTCCATCAAACATCTTGCAAAATTATCAACAAACCATGAAGAAATAAACCACCAAGATTGTGATGGAGTGGTTGATGTCCCGAGGGATGTACTGAGATAAATGTTTCATCTGTCCATGATTCAATTTCAAGGATACACAACAATTGTGGTGACTGAGTCTATTAGGACTAATTTGCTGTAATTACAGTTTGTCAGAGATTAATCTGAATATAGCCGTGGACACCCTCATGAAAAATCTATAAAGAAATATCCCACAAACGAATTTTTTTTATTCCTTTGACAACCGATCGTTTTTGGTTCTATCCCATTTTTCTACGTGCAGTGGGCCTAAATAAAATGGGCTGGCTCTCCACAAATTGGGCCTCTACGTGATTGGTCCTAAAATGCTAATTTTTTTCCACCTACAATTCCCAACCCATATTTATTTGAAAACAAAATATATAACTAATAAATAACATTCATCAACTAATGAGAGATTATGCATATTTCATTTACTAAAGTCGAATTGTCGAGCAAAATATCGCTCTTGTGGCTTTGTGTTTATTACATATCTCGTCTTTATTTTAAAAATTTTGAGTTTGTGAATGCATGAATCGAGTGAAGGAGCGACCAAAGACGCAAGCCTTGATTGTAGGAAGAACCATCGATGTTTCTATTTTAATTTGTATTTGATATCTCAGACCTTTGATTTTTTATTTTTTTTTGGAAGAGTGTCTAGAGTAAAGCCCGACTAATCCCCGACAATTTGGGGGTAAACATGGCCCCACTTAAATGTCCCAGACATGCACACGAGAAGATTCAAACTCGGTTAGGATGCTATGAACCCCCCGAACGATAACCAATCTGCCACGACACTGTTGACTCGACCTTTGAATCTTTGTAAAGTGAAAAGACAAAATACCATTTTATCTTTTTAGATTTACAACATCTTTTTTTTTTGTAGAATACATTTTTTTCTATCTTTTGATATCTAATTTTAACATTTTTCCAATTATTGTTCTCAATCAAGACATCAATTAATAAATGTTCATCTTTATCCTGACACTTTATTTTTCTTTAAGAGAAACAATAATTTATTGTTATGAATTATCGTCTTTTCTATTTAATAAAATAGAAAAACAAACCCTATAACTCAAATAGTGGGGAAAAAAACCACTTAAGTTAAATTGAAATATGAAAATTAAGACTCAATATTGTAAGAACAAGAGAGAGGCCAAAAGTGTAGCCGTATATTGATTGAGAATGAAAAGGGTTACTATACAGAGAAAAGTAAACGTAATATATTTATACATAGGTTACAAGAGAAAGGCCTAAAGCCTTAAAGCCCATGGGCCTATATACAAAATACACTTAACACCCCCCCTCAAACTTAATAAGGGGAAGAATGACCTAGATTGAGTTTGGAAACAAGCTCCCTAAAACGTCCTGGAAGGTGAGCTTGTGAAAATATCAGCTGGTTGATCATCTGTAGATATAGATTGGAGTTGAATTGTCTTGCGCACAACATGTTGACGAACAAAGTGGCAGTCAATCTCAATATGCTTTGTGCGCTCATGAAAAACATCATTGTGAGCGATCTGAATAGCACTGGTGTTGTCACACCAGAACAAAGTTGGTGAAAGTTGAGGAGCACCCATGTCGGAAAGAAGCCAGCGGAGCCAGATGAGCTCCTGAGAGGTGTCAGCTAGAGCACGATACTCAGCTTCAGTACTAGAACGAGTAATAAGGGACTGCTTCTTGCTACGCCAGGAAATGAGAGAGTCACCAAGGAAGAAGCAGAAACCCGTAGTGGAACGGCGACCAGTCATATCGCTGTCCCAATCCGTATCAGAAAATCCTCGTAGAATTAAGGAAGACGTGGAGGAGAAATATAAGCCATGAAACATAGTCCCCTTCAGGTACCTTAAAATGCGTAGAACAGCAGCATAGTGATCTGAGCACGGTGCAGACATAAATTGGCTGACAATGTGAACATCATAGGCAATATCAGGTCTAGTAACTGTGAGATAAACAAGAGACCCGACCAACTGGCGATATAACGTAGGATCCTTCAGTGGAGGACCTGCATTTGGTGTCAAGTGAAGATTCGGCTCCAAAGGTGTAGAGACCACCTTTTTATCAGTAATACCGGCGCGAGAAAGAAGATCATATGTGTATTTGGCCTGACAAAGATAAGTACCTCTGGAGTCAGATAAGACTTCAAGACCAAGAAAATAATGTAGTTT
The DNA here is from genome assembly GCA_030169165.1 of Centaurea solstitialis. NCBI lineage: Eukaryota > Viridiplantae > Streptophyta > Magnoliopsida > Asterales > Asteraceae > Centaurea > Centaurea solstitialis. The sequence goes on from CM058040.1 coordinate 45,751,355, forward strand.
ACCAAGATCCTTCATCTCAAAACTGGCACTGAGAGATTGTTTGAGAAGCGTGATGCCTGAAGAGTCACTACCAGTAATGATCATATCATCCACATAAAGAAGAAGTAGAATTGTGCCAGCATCAGTGGTACGAGTAAACAACCCAGAATCATAGTTACTCGTAGAGAAACCCAAGGAGAGGACCGTGGTGCTGAATTTTTCAAACCAAGCTCGAGGGGCTTGTTTGAGACCATAGAGAGCTTTTCGAAGCCGACAAACGTGCCCTGTAGGAAGAGAGACACCAGGAGGAGGATTCATATAGACTTCTTCAGATAGATCACCATTCAGAAAGGTATTCTTAACGTCCATCTGAAAAAGTGGCCAGCGTTTAGTGCCAACAATGGCAAGAAGACTGCGAACAGACGTTATGCGAGCAACTGGAGCAAATGTCTCCTCATAATCGATGCCATAGTCCTGATTGAATCCCTTTGCCACTAGACGGGCTTTGTATCGATCAATAGAACCATCAAAATTTGTCTTGATCTTGAAGACCCATTTAGAGCCAATGGGTCTCTTGCCAGTGGTAGAGGAACAGAACCCCAAGTTTGTGCTTTATCAAGTGCCTAAAGTTCCTCCTGCATAGCTGCCTGCCAATGTGAACTCGAAGAGGCTTCCTTGTAGGAAGTGGGTTCATGATTGGATAGCAAAGTTGCATAACAATGATAGTCACGAAGGTGAGAAGGAACTTGTCTTACCCGGTCTGAACGGCGTACATTCTCTGATGATGATGGTCCAAGATCCGTAGACTCGACAGATGGCTCAGAAGTAGACCTTGAAGTCGGTACGGATGGTTGAGTCGGAGGAGGAATGGGAATAAGTGGAGGAGCTTCTAGAGTTGGAGAAGCAATAGGTATAGGTGGAGGAATAGATGGAGCAGGAGAGGCAACAGGTGCATGAGGCTCTGGATTTGGAGTAAAGGTAGAAGATGGTAGGTCTAGTGAGATAGATGAGTCTGTAAAGAAGGGAACAATAGAGGTAGGTGTTTCAAAGTGTGAGTTTGGCATGGTATAGAAAGGAACATGTTCCCAGAATGTGACATTACGAGAAATGCGCAGACGCTTGGAGATAGGATCCCAACAGCGATATCCTTTGTGTTCACTACCATAACCAAGGAAAAGACAAAGACGGGAACGAGGTTGAAGCTTGGTATGTTCGTGAGGTTGTAACTGAACAAAGCATGCACAACCCCACACTTTTAAGAGTTCATATGCAGGGGTGATGCCATGAAGAGCCTCATAAGGAGACTTGTTTTGAAGAGTGGGAGTTGGATGTCGATTAATGGTGTAGACAGCAGTAAAGGCAGCTTCACCCCAAAAACGTTCTAGGCATTTGGCAGAAATTAACAAGGTACAGATAGTATCAAGAATATGCCTGTGTTTACGTTCAGCACGACCATTTTGAGGAGAAGTTCCCGGACAAGAGTACTGAGAGATAGTACCTTGAGATCGAAGAAAGGCGATGAGAGAAGATTCTTTGTATTCCATAGCATTATCGGCTCGAAGAATCTTTATGGGTTTTGAGAATTGAGTTTGTATCATGCGGGTAAAGGTAATATAAATCTGAGGTAGTTCTGATCGATGTTTCATAAGATAAATCGATGTGAAACGTGTGTGATCATCAACGAAGATAACGAAGTACCTGCAACCACCCATAGATGGATGTGGTGCTGGTCCCCATACATCGGAATGAATAAGATCGAAAGCAGAAGCAGATTTATAGTCATTGAGTTCAAAAGGTAGAGCATGGTGTTTGCCAAGTTTACAAGACAAACAAGAAACTTCATTGGAAGTGATATTACCTAGAAGACCAGAGTTGGCTAATAACCGTACTCTGGCTGATGACAAGTGTCCTAGGCGAGCATGCCATAGGTCTAAGGAAGGGCTTTTGGAGACTGACGCAGTATGGTTCGTATACAACGAAGATAAAGGTAAGCGAAGATAGACGACCTCAAGTACCCGTCCAACTCTACAGCCTTTTCTAAGAATCTGCTTTGTCTTTGGGTCCTGTATAACACAACCAGATAAATCAAAAGATATTAGTAGACCCATTTCCTGAAGCTGGGTAAGAGAGACTAGCCCTATCGCTAGTCCTGGTACATGCAGTACATCAGGTAACTGAATCGTGTCATTAGAGAAATTCCCACTGAATAGTACAGGCTTAGAAGTAAGATCCGCCGTGCGAACGGTTAGATGCTGAGATGGTTGCTTAGTGATGAAACCGGCAGGATATGGTGACATGTGGTTAAAGCAGCCAGAATCAAAAATCCAGAAGTTCCCTGACGTGGATGATTGCGGAGAGTGTATGCCCATAGTCCAAGACATTGGTTGTTGCATGACTTGTCGACGCAACAAAAGTTGCATAAGATGTTGATTCTGACGCATGAGTTGCATCAGTGCAGCCTTACGTGATGGATCCAGTGACATAGATCCATTTGAAGTGGTGGATTTGGGTTTAAAATGATTGATGTTGGACGCCATAGATAAAGGTTGCGGGGTTTGGAAACCCGAAGTCCGGTGTTGGAAACCCGGTGTTAGATGGTGATGAAACCCTGGTGTTTGAGGACTTGGGTTTGAAACCCGGTGTTTGAAGACTTGGGTTTGAAGCCCGGTGTAAGGTGGGTTTGAGAGAAACCAAAAGGTGGTTTTTTTTTGGCGATAAACTGACTTGGGAAACAGGAAACTAGACTTGGGAAACGGGAAACTAGACTTGGGAAATCAACTTGGGAAGCGAGAAACCGACTTGGGAAATCGACTTGGGAAGCGAGACTTGGGTAAGGATAGATCTGGTGTTTGTGAAATCCAAGCCCAGTTCGATCTAGGGTTTCGTAAGGCAGCAAGTATGGTGCGGCAAAAAGAACTAAGACGGCTGTGGCGGTGATGCGATCGGTGGTAACACGATCGGTGATAGCGACGGTGATGGTAAAACAAATTGATGGCAGCGGTGATGATGGCGGTGATATGACCAGGGCCGTTCCTAAGAGTTTTGATGCCCTGTGCGAACATGCTTAAAGATGCCCCCCCTATGTCTACTTTCTAAGCAAATGAAATGACGAAAGACACAATTTTTGTAAAGGATTTGAAACCTAGTCAAGTTAGGCGGCTTATCCCTACGTCGATTTTTATTGATTAAAATGAAAAATACAAAAGAGACATAAAAACCAAAACCTCAAATCACAAAATAAAAATTTGCATCACCTAAAATGATGTTTTTGTGCACTACTTCTTGAAGCAAAAAGTATCAATCTATTTTTCATACACAAATCCTATGTCTAAATATCCTGTTCCATTTAAACCCAAGTCCTAAATTATCAAATTGAAAAGGCGTAAACTAGTAGTATATGAAATTTTAATGCCCCATTGGGATTTGATGCCCTGTGCGGTCGCACGGGCTGCACGTGCCCAGGGCCGGGCCTGGATATGACGGCGATGATGGCGATAAGTAAGCGACGACGGAATCGACAGAGAGCAACCTAATGCTCTGATACCATGTAAGAACAAGGGAGAGGCCAAAAGTGTAGCCGTATATTGATTGAGAATGAAAAGGGTTACTATACAGAGAAAAGTAAACCTAATCTATTTATACATAGGTTACAAGAGAAAGGCCTAAAGCCCTAAAGCCCATGGGCGTATATACAAAATACACTTAACATAGGGACTAACATGCCGCCTCTTTCCTGGCCCTCTCGTGGCCCTCTCCTGGTCCTCTCGTGACCCTTCTAGGCTCTCTATCTAGCCTCTGTTGGAGGGGGCGTGTTAGAGTCCCACATCGGCTAAACTTGGACCAAATCTTCACTATATATGTTGGAACTCCCATTTCTCCTCAAGGGCTCTTTTGGAGATTAATCTTGGGGTTCCACATATTCTCACATGGTATCAGAGCCAAGGTCTACCACTCTACGGACTAACATGCCGCCTCTTCCCTGGCCCTCTCCTGGTCCTCTCGTGACCCTTCTAGGCTCTCTATCTAGCCTCTGTTGGAGGGGGCGTGTTAGAGTCCCACATCGGCTAGACTTGGATCAAATCTTCACTATATATGTTGGAACCCCCCTTCTCTGCTCAAGGACTCTTTTGGAGATTAATCATGGGGTTCCACATATTTTAACAAATATGACTATACCAAACATGCATAAAAAAATCTCAACATCTAAAATCATAGACTAATAAAATATGAAAAAAATGCGAGAAAATTTTAGTAAAAAATAAAAAAAGTCAAAAGTTGTCTTTACTTTTCCAGTTTTTCGTTCTCATTATAACCCTTAATTGTTACATTCCAAGAGAACATAGTTGGGTTCAATAAATTGTTCAATATTCTTTTACAATGATTGATGAGACTTTTGAGTTTAAATTTTTAGCTATGTTTGACGGATAAAATAGCAAATGACTAATAAACTACCTGAACTATAAGCTAGCTGATACATAAATTATGTTTAACAAAAACTATATTTTATAAACATGTAAAGTGACCAAAAATTAACATCTTAAAAATATAATTAATTAAACAACTTAACTTCTTAATCCATAATTTATACTAATTTATAATTGGGTTCACAGGTTGAGTTCAAATGACCTTGACACAATTTCAACACAATTTATGCAGTTTGACCCAATTTTGTATCAACTATATGTCGGTTACCTTGGCTTGAGCTTTTTATGGGTTTTTTTGGGTTGGGTTGTCGGGTTGGTCAGTTTTTTGAGTACCCTTAGCTAACACATACTTCAAAAACGGAAGTAGTAACTTTGTAACTTGCATATGAACTACAGTTACTTAGATATATATATATATATATATATATATATACAATCTACCCTTTTGGTTGTCATTTTCTAAAGTCTATCTAAAAAATCTATGTAACACTAATAATCAGTTAATCGCAATGGCACAGATGCTCGATAATCAGTAAGAATATTTATTATATATCTTTTGGAAATAAAAATATGGATATAAAATTGGTTCTATTAGTCTCAAATGATATTCTATTTGTTTCAGCTTAAACACGTGAAATAAGTGATACGATACCTAAAACATATGATACCACTATAGTTCTTATTTAGTGATGTTATTTAATGCCAAGAGAGAAATGCAAGGTCATTTCGTTGGATTTCTAACCAACTGGGCTAGCTCAGTTGGCTACCAAGGAAAACCTTGGGGGGGGGGGGGGGGGGGGGGGGGGGTTTGCCCTTGTAGGTCTCAAGTTCGAGCCTTGCAAGGGACTTTTCCTCAAGTGAATTTAGGAGAATTATGGTGTTGGAAAGGGAGGCGATTGTGGGCCGCCAGGGTTACTTGACCGGCTCTAACGTTCCCAAGTACAAAGCTAACAGCTAACTTTAACTCCGCCGGTTCCAAAAAGTTTCGTTGGATTTCTACTTCGTTTGTGGTTATCCATGTAGTGATTTAGGAGTCCTAAATCTCAAGAATAAATAAGAAAGATTAGAACTTATGGTTGATTATTTGAAGTTTAGAGACAATGTCTTTCTATCATATATGAGTTACTTCACATGTTGACGACATAGGTTAGAAATTGGTTGTGAATGTAATGTTAGATTGAGATCAGATATCAAATGAATTACGCGTTTTTTTGTAGTTGTGTTTAGAACAAAATATCAATAGATGATCAAGTTGATGAACGTTGTATTGAGGTCCCGCAACAAAGCATTCATAATTAGGTACCGCTCAATATTCAACTTGACAAGACACAACGACATTTCTTACAAATAATTATTACAAATTGAAAATAATAATATTCGAAAATAATTGTTACATTTGTCGGGCTCTTTTTGATAGTAACATGGGAATGATGATTGCAAATTGATCAAGAAAAATGTCAAATATGATCTTGATTGTTTCGGTTCAATATGGTACGTGTCGTGACATCTTCCCCTCACCCACTCGATTGATATAATGGATGAAATTGACGCAGACACAATAAAATCCGTCCATCACGTGATATATGGCATCAAGATGGTGCCGAGAATATGGAGATGGATTACGCGAGACTGTACCAACGCTTTCAAATTTCAATGAGGAAGATATGAAAATTAACCATAACTTTAGTTACAATATTGCAATGGTAGAATCTCCAAAAACTCCACTTTTAATAATTTTTTCCTACCATATATATAAACATATTAAAAATGTCACTAAATATAATCTATTTACTTTTCTATATTAACTTCGATATGTGAATATCAAGGACGAGGATTAAATTAAGGATTGAAAAACATTTGGAAAAATTTGATAATAATAATACTGTGAAACGTAGGAAAATAATTTCGTCGATTTTGGGGAATGCTGGGATACAAAAAATTTAGATGCATTTGAGAGCCTTCTTGATTCTCGGTATTTATTTTACCTTTTTTTGAAATAGGCCTGGGGTACGGTTTTTGTTTTTGGTTTTTATGCAAAGCACCCATTTTATTTGTTGAGATGAGAAAGACATCCTCATGTCTATTGAAGATGTATTTCATTCCTCCTTGAAATTTTGGATATATCATTGTATTATAGAAAAGATTGTTACCATTGTATTATATAAACATTTCCTTATAATGAAATTGTGAGGCATTTTCCCTATTATTTATGCCTTTAATCTTTACGACTTGGCCTGATAGGCTAAAAAGAACCCATTACACTAAAAACCCCATAAATTACTAAATTGCCCTAGCTGGGGGTTTTTTATTATCCTCTTTTCTTATGCTAACCACTAACAAACCCACCAACTGCTTGCTACTCGTCTTTTTGTTCTTTTTCTTTCTATGGAGTTTGACTTCACTTCACTTTGTTCCTCCAAACTCAAGCACCCCATAGATCACGTTATGAAATATAATATGCTCATATAGACGAAAGTTCGGCTGTGAACTCAAAATTCATTGTGAACGTGAAGGTAGCAGAGGGTGCAATATTTTGTATTATTTACAATAACACTGAATGCTATGTTATTCACTCTGAATAACACAGAATGTTGTGTTATTCACTCTGAATAATACATGATTATTCAGAGTGAATATGACATGTGACACGCTCTAGGCTATGCTCATTCACACACACACATATGGGCATGTTCAAACGAGAGGTTAAACATTTTACGAGAAAACGAAAAGTCTCAATTTCATATATGATCACACGCATGATACACAAGCTTAATCATATATGATTTAACAAATGTTGCATTGACAACACATACACACGCTCAATCGTATATGATTAAACATACCAAAAGGAGTGTAATCATACATGATATTAAGACTTATCTCGCATGATCCTTTCCTATATATACAAACCCCTCATTAGTTTGTGCTCATGCATCACTTATCAAAACAACTAAAGAAATTAGTGAATTTTGATTAATCATGAAGCGATCCCTTTCCATCATCGATTTCGTTTTTCTTATTTTCTCTCTTCTCTTGCTATGCCTTGACCACACATTTATAGTAGTAGCATATAATGATGGTGTCATTGACAAGTGCTTCAATAAGGAGAGACAAGCTCTACTTCGTTTCAAAGCTTGCCTTCGAGGCCATAGTGAGCAATTATCTACTTGGAGAGTTGAAGATGCTTGTTGTAAATGGGATGGAGTCGTTTGCAACAACCAAACTGGTCATGTCACTGAGCTTCACCTTTGGAGTACTTATTCTCTTGGAGGTGAGATTAGCCCTTCATTGCTTAACTTAAGCTACTTGCATCATCTTGACCTTGGTGGCAATTGTTTTAATGGAACCATTCCTAACTTCATTGGTTCCATGACTCAGTTAACGTACCTTGACCTTGGTTACAATTATTTTACAGGAACCATTCTCAAGTCCATTGGTTCCCTGACACGATTAAGGAACCTCGACCTTTCCGGAAACTTCCTTCAAGGAACCATTCCTCTAGAATTTGGAAACCTCACAAACTTGGAAACACTTTTCCTTTTAGACTTGGAAAGATCTAGGGTTGAAAACCTAAATTGGTTGTTTAATCTTTCTCATTTGCAAGAGTTAGCAATGGACGGAGTTTCCCTAGCCAAAGCAAATCATTGGGTAGATGCCGTTCTAAGTCTCCCAAAACTATCCTATTTAAGTTTACAAAGATGTGATCTCACAGAGGTCATGCATCCGTATTCTTCAGTTGTAAACTACTCTTCTTCATCTATTGAATTTCTTAGTTTTAGTGACAACAATCTCAACTCATCCATGTATCGTTGGTTGTTCCCATTAACAAGCAATCGACTTGTATATCTTGATCTCTCTTTCAACATGTTAGATGGGATACCCAAATATCTTGGTGATCTCTATAGTTTCAGATCTTTTTTTTTCAACTATAACTCTGCATCGATCAATTTTACAGAATTTCTAAACAGTCTATTTAGATGCACATCAGGGAAATTGCAAGAGTTATATGCTACAGATAGCCAATTTAAAGGGTCATTTTCCAATGAGATCCAACAATTTTCATCCCTACGAAGTTTGCACTTATCTCATAATCACTTAAATGGGATAATGAGTCAAAAAGTGTGGGAGCTACCCAATCTTCAAACTCTAGATGTTTCTTCCAATTCTCTTGTGGTTCGTGTTAAATCTGAAAACATTGGAAAGTCAAAGCTTGGGTCTATAGATCTTTCAAGCAACACCCTTGAAGTGATCCCTTCCAAAGATCGTATGTTAAAGGTTTCTTATGTTACGTCTTTTGATATTAGTGCTTGCAATCTTGGACCTCTTTTCCCCAAATGGATTCAAACACTTAAAAATCTTACCAATCTTGATATCTCCAATAATCGAATTTCAGATACAATTCCTGTTCAGTTTTGGAAGACATGGCCTTCACGATTGACATATTTGAATCTCTCTTCCAACAACATAAGTGGAAAGTTACCAAATTTATCATCAAATTTTAACCTCTATCCAACAATAGATTTGAGTTCCAACAACTTCTATGGGCCAATACCGAAAGTTCCTTTCACTTTGGCATCTTTGAATCTTTCCAAGAACAAACTCTATGGTGGTATCTCCTTCTTATGCCAAATTGTTGACGAGTCCTTGTCATTTCTTGACCTCTCACACAATTCTTTAACCGGACAACTTCCTAATTGTTTGGGGCATTTCAAACAACTAAGAGTTCTTAATCTAGGACACAACAATCTTTTTGGAAGGCTTCCTGCTTCTCTAGGATCTTTAGTTCAACTTGAGGTATTGGATTTATGCAACAATAACTTTTCAGGAGAGTTGCCTTCGAGTTTGAAAAAATGCATGGGGCTAAACATTTTGAATTTGGGGACGAACAAGTTTTTCGGTAATGTGCCGGTATGGATTGGGGAAAACTTAACAAGGTTATATGGTCTTATCCTAAGTTCAAACAATTTCTTTGGGCCCATTCCTGTACAAGTATGTCATCTCATAAACCTTCAAATCCTAGACTTGTCAATCAACAACCTGAATGGAACCATCCCAACATGTGTGAATAACTTCAATGCCATGGTTGATGGGAGGTTCTTGGAGGAGAACACACATTGGTATGGGGTAAACATAAGTGCCCTAGGTACTTATGCCGACAATGTGATGATTGAATGGCAAGGAAATAAACAAGAATTCACCAGGAATCTGAGATTGTTAGTGAGCATTGATTTGTCAAGCAACAACTTAACAGGACAAATCCCAATAGAATTAACCGATCTTCATGACTTGCTTGCACTGAACTTGTCAAAGAACGCTCTACATGGAGTGATTCCACAAAGAATTGGTGAGATGAAAGAACTTTTAACTTTGGATTTATCTAGAAACAATTTTTCAGGAGGGATACCACCAAGCATGTCTCAGATGGCTTTATTAAATTACTTAGACGTGTCATATAATAGCTTGTCGGGAAAAATTCCATCCAGCACTCAACTCCAATCGTTTGAACCTTCAAGGTACATCGGAAATGCAGGACTATGTGGACCGCCCATCACCAAGAATTGTCCGGTAGATAAAGTACCATCCATTGTAGGTGTAAGTGAAAGTGGTGAGGAAAACGCCTTTGAACTTGAGAGATGGTTTTATATTGGCGGGGGCATCGGTTTTCCTATTGGATTTTGGATGGCATGTGGAGCTTTACTTCTCAACCATCATGGAAGACATGTTCTTTTTTCTATTGTTGATTACGTGAAAGATTGGGTTCACGTAAAGGTGGTAGTGTTTATTCGAAAATTGGAGAGGGTTGCACATGAATAGTGTCGTCTAAAAATTTTGTTTTTTTTTTCGCTCCTTGTTTTCTGGTATGTTATTTTTTACGTTGTTTTCAACTACTTGTTATTCTAGTGCTAGAGATGCAGTACTTGTATTTGGTAACGGCTTTTATTTCCAAATTATGAATAAGATTGCCACCAACACCATGGGTGGTCATTTCGTTGTGGTGTGTGAAATAGGTTCGTGGATCTTTTAAAGAACTATGTTTCTAGGATAAATTAATTCTCAAAATTGCATATTTCACCTTTCTTTTACAATAATCAAGATTTCTTGATTCTGAAAAACGGCAAAAAAAAAGGCAACTAATTGACTTGCAGCTAATCCATGAGAGATTAATCTCATCATGATCATGATCATTAGTGTTTGAATTTGTTTCATCATATATAATATTTTTTTTTGGAAGGCATAGTGGAATCGAACCATCGGGCGACTACCACGAGCACATACGCACGCCTCCCCGGCAGTATCGGGCGCACGCCTCCCCGGCAGTATCGGGCATCCACGGACAGCCCACTAATCCGCCGTTGTCCTGGCCCAGCTTACGTTGGACCTAGTGCCTATCCACAGTCTTTGACGCGGAGGGGGGGGGGGGGGGTCAATTGACTCCCTTGGATTCGAACCCGGATAGACTGGGATACCATCCACAATTCCCCCGGGATGTTATCGCCCTTGAGCCAGACATGATTTGTCATCATATAATATATTAATCTCGGTTTATATTGCAAATTCAAGGCACAACTGCATAACTTAAGGCTACTTCCGGCATAAAGAAATCAAACACTTCTCTATGCTAATTGACTATTATTTTTTCTAATATTGATTTGTAAATTTGTTTCGTATGTTGTTTATTAACAATTAATTTGGGAATTAATCGCATGAAATATGTAAATCGGAATCAGTAATCGACGTTTGAATTAGCCCATAGCCCAGGCCCATCTCACTCTTATGCAAGTCAAAGCCCATGCCATAATTATATCTTCATTTTTCTTTTGTTATTTAGGTGTTTTGGGAGTTTTTATCTGAAGCCTGAAGAGGATGTTTGGAAGTTGCTTATTTGAAGATGGTTTATGACTTATTAGTTTTTTGGGAAATAAATAAATAAGTTATTTTGGACTGCTTAGATAAAATGTTATAGCTTTCTCGGGAAGCTATAAGGAGTTTTTTCTGATAAGTTGATGATTACTTTTATTTATAAGCACTCCCAATACCCAAACATCCTCTTAATCGCTAGGCTTTATGAAATGAATTACTTTCTTTTTCACTAAGAGCATACATAATGAAGGTTCATTTTTAGGGTTTTTATAGAGTTTTTATAAAAGTCTCTATTATAGAAATGAGACCATTATTTAATCATAGGTTTTTATTAAAATTTCAATACTTAAACAAGAAATTCGAACTATTGGATACTTTCATTTTCTGTTATTATTTTTGTTATTTTTTAACCATTTTATTTTCTCTTAATAAATATATAAAATTTATTTTAAACAAAATACATAAAATATTTTACTTCCTGTTTCTTATAATTTTTTCATAAAAAATAGTACTTTGGTTTAATAAGTTCAATTTCTAATTAACTCACTATATTTCGATTTGACCAAATATGTTCAACCAAGTCGGAGCGAAGTTGATGATATATTACATTCGAGGATATTTCATAGTTTCGTTGAAGATATGTACAGGGAATTCATCAGTAGAACCTTGAAACATTTAAGAGCCTTCTTGATTATTAATGTCTTTTTTTTCCATTTTCTTTTAAGAATAGGTGAAAGAAATGACTTAGGGGTTGTTTACTAACATACTTATTACTTGTTACTGCCTTTCACAAGTCACAAGTGGCACAAGTCACAAGTGAGAACGTAAGAGATGGACCGACTATTTACCACCAAAATATAACTGCTCTGAGTGCTAACCGTGTCCTTATTGGAATCAAAGTTAGAAAGGCTTCAAGTCGGATCCAAAGGTGAGCTTTCCATATTTACCCCTCCCTTGTTCTTACCACCATTTTTTCATCCTTGGTTTCAAGACATTTGGCGTGCCTCTTTTTAATCTATTTTGAATACTTCATCTTTACAAGATCTTTTATCAATCACCAAAATATCCGCTTGAAATGAGACACCAAACAACAAATCCAAAGGGTAAAGGTTGGATTCAACGACACAATCTCAAACGACATTTTTTTGTGGTTATAGTTTTTTAACTCATAACCTTAAAAAAATGAGGCACCTTTCATGATTTACCTTCAACTTCTTCTTAGGTAAATGACAATACTATAAATGACAATACTTTTGACATGTGTTGTTTGGTTTAGGTTGATCTGTTGTCATGATATGATAGGTTTACGATAAGAATGTGTTGTCAAGTTATAGAAGAACTTGAAAATATATTTAAATATTTTGTGAACAGGAATGTTAATTTATCTTTTCTTACGTACTATTACGGGTGAACATAACCGGGTACTCGTCCTTTTTTTATGGAATCGGAACCGGAACCGGAACCACTTACATCGGTTCCTCATATTTTGGAACCGGTCCCGGTACCGCCGGGAACCGGTTCCGGTACCGGGTATCCGGTCTCATTTTTTAAACATCTAATCCATTAAAAACATAATAATACTTCACGTCAAGTCGTCAATGCCTAACAAATATTCATTTAAAAAACATCAAGACTACGCTAAATCATATTTAAACGTCGAATTTATACTTTGGAATTAAATTAAAATGACATTGTCTTCCCTCACCTAAGAACAGAAGGTTTGATAGTTAAAAATATTGTTGCTTTTTAATGGCAACCTCATGTGGTGGGATGACATATTGATGGCATTCTTATTAATAAACGAGTCATTGATGAACCAATGCAAACTTACAGAAGTTCTTGTTAATTTGTTTATCATTGAAGGACACCTAATATAGAATTCATTTAAATACACAATATAAAGAGACATTTAATTAGCACTAGTTTTCCTCAATTTTATGTTTAATTAATTCTTCTTTTGAGATGTTGCAAGTGGTAATCTAGTTGGGATATGTTGTTGCCTTGGTCTATCAGAGTTGCAGAGAATTCCAATGGTATATCTTGTGAGTAACAATTAAAGTCTGATCCTAAAAAGCAATATATGAAATATAATATATATATATATATATATTTTAAAACGGTGGGTACCCGGCGGGTAACAGTTCCAAAAAAATGAGAACTGGAATCGGAACCGGCATTGATTGGTTCCGTATTTTAGGAACCGGAACCGGAACCAATAACATCGGTTCCGGTTCTAGAACCGGCAGTTCCAAAGCGGTTCCGGTTCCAAAAGCGGGCACCTACTTTCGGTGCTCACCCCTATGTACTATATTTTAAATAATAATTCTAACTCGTAATTTATCTTTCAATCAAAACGGTAAAATAGTAATATGTATTTGGTCAACAGTAATTACAAAACATTTTGTTAATAATTTTTAGTCAACACCTATTGCAGTCAGACCTTTTGCCATAGTTAAACCTTTTATTCGAGTCGGCGTTTATTTTAAGATTTTGGTAAATAACCCCTAACATATTATTCTTGAGTTTCAAAAAAAGATGACATAGGTCCTCCAACTATCTATATTTTCCATTTCACCGCCTTCCAACCGATGTAAATTCATTAAATTATCATTTATATATGGGTTTAGTTCCCTAAAATGTATCCAAGTTGTCACATTTTGCTATTGTATGTATTGTACTTCAAAAACTACCATTTAATACATCAAAGTTTCAAAACCTACCATTTCATGTATCATGACCTGCTATCAAAGGTTACCAGCCGGTCACCCCTCTCCGGCGACTTTTCCGGCCATCCGGTCATCTTCTCCAGCGACATTCCGACGACTGCACCACTCCGGCGACCCATTTTCTCCGGTGACCTCAACCATTTTCTTCGCCACCCATCACCGCCAACCTCTCCCTCTCCGCCACCCACTACCGCCAACCATCATCTTCTAAGCTTCATTCCGGAGAAGATGATATCAGATCTGCCGGAGAAGATGATATCATATATGAGCTTCATTCTGGAGAAAATGATATCAGATCTGAGCTTCATTCCGGAGAAGATGATGGTTGGCGGTGGTGGGTGGCGGAGAAAATGGTTGAGGTCGCTAGAGTGGTGCAGTCGCCGGAGAAGATGACCGGATGGCCGAAAAAGTCGCCGCAGAGGGGTGAACGGTTGGTAACCTTTGATAGCAGGTCATGATACATGAACTGGTAGGTTTTGAAACTTTGATGTATTAAATGGTAGTTTTTGAAGTACAATACACACAATAGCAAAATGTGACAACTTGGATACATTTTGGGGAGCTAAAACCTTTATATATACATATATATATATATAGGAGCAGGTTCAAATGTGAACCACTTTTTGGTTGTGAACGTGAAGACAACCGAGAGCGCGACACGTGTCGGATGACTAGGCGCCATGTCAGGTCAACGGCGGATGACTAGGCGCGATTCACGGGAGGGCATTGAATTAACAGGGGGGACCACACTCAAAGCCGCCTTTATGGACTAGTCTCCGCTACGTGTCACGCGTTTGGCTCTCCTCACGTTCACAACCAAAAAGTGGTTCACATTTGAACTTTCCTCTCTCTCGATATATATATATATATATATATATATATATAGAGAGAGAGAGAGAGAGAGAGAGAGAGAGAGAGAGAGAGATGAAAGTTCAAATACAAACCACTTTTTGGTTGTGAACGTGAGGATATCTGAGAGCGCGGCACATGGCGGCTTTGACTGTGGTCCCGTCCTTTAATTCAATGCCCTCCCATGAATCGCGCCTAGTCATCCGCCGTGGAGATGACGTGGCGCCTAGTCATCCGTCACATGTCACGCTCTCGGTTGTCGTCACGTTTATAACCAAAAAGTGTTTTGTATTTGAACCCAACCTTATATATATATATATATATATATATATATATGAAATTACAATATAAAATGTGATTGGGAGTTTGGATACATATTTCCTTTGTAACTATTTACATGTACTTTAAATTAATATGAACATTTGCAAATAGATAGATTTTGTAATCGTGGATTAGTTACAAATAGCTTTTTCTGGATTAAAAAGTTCAAGTACTCATTTTCTTGAAGCACGATAATTTATTTACTAAAATTTTTTTTTAGAGAATTAAAAGCATTTAAAAGCAAAAAGTTTAGTAGTTTTCATGAAAAAAAGTTCATAGGCTTAATGATTCAAAGTGGTAAAGTTTTAAACTTTTTCCTATTTTATTCCACTCTCGAATTGTAGGATGTTTCATTATTTATTGTCATATTGAAATATGAATTTTATTCACATACAAATCATAATTGAAACCAAAAAAGAAATGAATAACATGTGCAATAATCTATCCGAATCAAACATAGCTACATGAAATAATTTAAGACCCCTCACTTGATTCGTTATGCAAATTCAAACAAACTAATGTCAGAAATGCCCCACAAATAATCCAATTTCCTTTCTTTGGCTCCCTTATATATCGATTGGTTGCCCGTTCCTAATATAGACAACCTAACTCATAGAAAACTTTTTAAAAATAAGTAAAAGACCTCCTAGGTACCTGCCATCAAAAGGATATCATATGCAATAATCATATCTCATATACGGCTGTCAATAGGGACAGACCTATTGAAGTGCCCACGGTGACACATACCACCATATCGTTCCTCCGTCGCAGTGTAAAAGAATATAGGGTTGTTAAAAGTGTTACCGTACTGATTTGTTGTGCGCCACCATATATATTTGAACTGCAATGAAGACACAAGTTTCCCTTGGTTTAGTTGGTTATCCTTGCTTTTCAAAGTTGAGGTCTTGGATTTCAAATCTTCTTAGAGTCATTTTTCTAGTTTTTTAGCTTTTAATATTATATTTATTATGTTTCTAAAAAAATTGTAACAACAAGACTCGAACACGAGATCTTTCATTAAAAAAACAAAAACTAACCACTAAACGAATATTGACTTTATGAAAAATATCTATATATATGTTTCTTATATTTAAATTGTAAGTTTGTGGGGTTCCAACTCAAAACCAATTGGTGCCACCATTTAAAAATTTCTCTGCGTCCGTCCCTAGCTGACAATGGGTAAAGGTACACCCCATAGATTACGAATGTGAACTTATGGCATTAATAAGATGTTAGTTTACTAATACTCAGTTTTTGCCATGTTAATCTTACATCAATTTAATATATTTTCATTGAGCTCTCTATATATAAAATCTGATGTGAATTTGATGTTTAGAGTAAGAAATAATGAACAATTAATCCATTTGGAAATGTAATAAACAAAGCAAAAAAGTTGATTGCAGTTGGCATTGAATTGCTACCAGCATATATTGATGGGGGAAATTGCAGTTAAGAAATAATAGCATTATTGCAATCATGCATGCCTACTTTCTTTATTTGTGAAAGATTTATTAAATTTTTAGGATGACAAGCCTTGGATATATATATATATAGGGTTAAGTTATTTTGTTAACTCATTAATTTGTATTAATCGTGTTAACCATATAACCACCGTTGATCATTTCAATCAATGGTTAAGATTGATTTCCTAAATTAAAGGGAAGTTAATTAAATCCTAAAATAAAGGAGGCTGACCCACATATGCAGGAAAAAATAACTCTCCTCTATATATATATATATATATATATATATATATATACACACCGGCTGTCTTTACTCATGTGTTGGAGATTAAATATCACTATTTATTACAACAAACTAGTTTTCTTTTAGGATGTGTTTGCCTGTTTGGTATGCACACAGAATATCACGGAATAAGACATAACAGAACAAGATGGGATAAGATAAAAATAATTGTTCAACGTTGGTACAAATGAATGTCTAGCCCAGCGGTGGTAGGTAACATCCTTGCGCTTGCCTTGAAAGATAGGTTGGCGCGGGTTCAAGCCCCGCTTGTTGCAAAAAAGGCCAAAGGCCTTATAGACCTCTTTTGCGGTATCCAGCTCTTGGCTGGCCTTTGGGTCGGTTCAGGGGCGAGTAATGGGTTGGCCTTCGGGTCGGCTCATGGGCGCGGGGGATTAGTCGGTGCCCGTATGGATCCGGATACCCCCGGAACGTGTGTGTGAGTTAAATTGTCGTTCAAAAAAAAATTGTTCAACGTTTGGTAACACATGTATAACAGAACATGAATTATTAAATGATCAATTGCTTCTAATGAGTTTTTTAGTGTTTTTTCTTATACCAAATAGTCAATCTAAATGAAAATGAACAAAAACACACAACGACAGTCTATATATCAACAAAACTATGACTAAGTATATGTTTTAAAATCATAACTTGCAAGATAAACAATACCAATATACATTCTTAATTAGTTGGATTCCCGATCGTGGTTTCGGGTGTGAAGGATTTCGGATTGGGCCATAACGGATTCAAATTTAATCGGGTTTAAGTTCAGGTTTTAGCAATATATGTTTTCTTTCTTTTATTTTCCCACCAAATTAGTAGAAAATGGAAATCTTATATTAGATATAATGGTTATAAATTTTAATCTTAAGCATGAGTTTTTCATGCTTAATCATTGGAGATTAAAATTAAGGTAAATTACATATTTGGTCCCTGTGGTTTACTTTTTATTGCACTGTTGGTCCCTATTTTGAAATAATTATGGATGTGGTCCCTGTGGTTTATATTTTCTTGCACTGTTGGTCCCTGTCCCTAGCTTTCAGTCTATTAAGCATAGGGACCAACAGTGCAATATAGTATAAACCACATGGACCAACAATGCAAAAAAAGTGTAAACCACAGGGACCAAATCCATAATTATTTCAAAAGAAGGACCAACAGTGCAATAAAGAGTGAACCACAGGGACCAAATATGTAATATACCCTTAAAATTATTTTAAACTCCAAAATCCAAATTTTAAACGTTAAAGATTAAATAAAACATTTAAACTAATAAATATAAGTTCAAAGTTCAAACCTCAAAGAATTGCATAAAAAGTTACAAAAATTATTAATAAAAGACTTTATTCGGGTTTTGGATGAGTTCAAACGTTGGGTATGGAGGCCCTACCCAAACCAAGTAATCTGCCCAAAAAGTCGGATTTCGGTTATGTGAGTTAGATAGATCCGGGGTTTTCGGATCAGATTTTCGGTTTTCCGGATTTTGTCTGATTTTGCTCCCCCTTAAGCATGAAGCAATTATCATGAAGAAAAAGAGCAATCCGTATCTTGAGGGATATAATGGTACATGCATCAAACCTTGTTCTACTTAGTTCCAGGGAGTAAAAGGGAACATGCTTGTTTCACTCTTGTTCAAGTATGTTGCACATAAGTGTTTGCCAAACATGAGACACGTCTGTTCTATTCTATCATGTCCCGCTTTGTTTTGCATACCAAACACCCCTTAATATATTCATTTATTCTCGCGAGTGTAAAAAAAATGCTTAACTGAAACTCAAAAAATATTTGTTTGTTACATATAACGATGTCACAATAATTTATGAGAATGAGGTTAGATGATTTATATTTTTTTTTACAAAATTAGACAACATTGGATTCAAGAAGTAATTTCCCATATTAACATTTGTATGTGACATTTTTAAAAATAATCCTTTATATCAAATTTTATATAAAAGACTCATGTGACAATTTTTTAAAGTATTCTGTAAAATAAATAATTAGACCATCCGTATTGGAGTCGGCAAGGGGCTCGGCAAAGGGGTTTTGCCGATCGGTACCATCGGCAACACCGCCGAAGCCGATCGACTAGGGTCTCTTTCGGTGTGGTGGTGCTGACTGCTTAGACTATACCCACCCACCCCACCCCACCCCACCCTCCCTCTCATTTCTCTCTATCTCTCCCTAAACTCCACCCCCCCCACCCGACCCTCCCTCTCCTTTGTCTCTATTTCTCTCTTTTTTCTTTTTCTCTTCTTTTCTTTTTTAATTTTAATTATTTAGACTGGCAAGGGAGTCTACCAATGTGGATGAATTGGTAAAGATTGACAAAGTTTTTATAAGATAGTGGAAAGCTGATGTTGCGATTAACAAGATTGATAAGAAAGTCTACAGATATAATATAGATGGTCTAAGACATTTACTTATCAAGTTCTATTATGTTACCTAACTTGCTTTTTCTAAAAAAAGTATTTTACCTAACTTGATAAGTAGGACATAATTGGTTGTAAAAACTTATTCTATGTAATTAATTGTATAAGAAAATTGTGTAAACTTCTTGAAGATCCATTATTAGTAAAAGTTTGTACTATTTATAAAAAGTCAATAAAGTATTCATTTATTGAGTGGTACTTGTAATATATTTTTGATTTCGAATCGTTAGGAATCATTCTTACTAAGAGGATCTTCAAAAGATATGTTACATTTTCTTTATAGTAGGCTAGTAGCAATGAAAACTCAAAATCTGTATACAAATTATATTCATCGTTAACAATTATTCTATTTTATCAATTTTAACATTATTTATTATTCATTTCTCCTAGACACTACTAAAAAACTGTGCCTTATCGATGATTGTTATTAATTGCTAAAAGCAGTAAAAAATTTCCAACATTTTCCAATGGTTTATTGACTGCTCTTTTTTTATTTTTTTATTTTAAAAGTCGTCGGAAAACCGTTGAAAAACAGTCGGAAAATCGTCAGTAACCCATCGGTAAATGAAACAGTTGGAAAACAATCGTAAAAGTCATCAGAAAGCCATCGGTAAATGAAATAGTCAGAAAGCAGTCGGTAAAGTTGTCGGAAAAATCGTCGGTAGCTTTTACCGACCGGGTTTTTAGCGACGCTCGTTTCGTCCGAAAACCTTCAGTAGAGCCATTTTCCAACTGTTTTTTTGACTGTGTCGGCCATCGGCCATACTCTTTTCTAGTAGTGACATCTGTTGGTCCTATTCAGCAAGATTCAGGGATAGAGATGAAGAAATCAACAAGAATCATTCAACAAAATAAGGTGTTCTTACATTTATTCGAGAGCTATTAGTACAAGAAAACACACTTCACGCACTAAACACATAAGTCGACTCTCATCTAAATTTCTTGGCTGCACCCTCTCAAACCCAAACCCACCCTTTATATTAGAGTCCAAATACATTAAAGCCCGATCCCATTAAGCCCAATAACTATAAACAAAAATATTACAATTAAGGCAACATCTTTCTTTATAAAACTTCCACTAATTAGGACACTTTGGTCCTAACAACATCTATTTTTATTAGTGGAAAGAGTATAAAGTATTGTTTCTCTCTTCTACAAGGTTTTAAAGATTTTTACAATCTTTTTCCCTTTTCTCATTTTAGCGTACGAGATAGCATACTTGTTGGAGCAAGAAATTGCTAAAAGAATCTTTCTATTTTCTATTTTAACGTACCTATTGGAGATGTCCTAACCTTTCATACTCGAAATTACAATACTGATTCACTAAACCTCCATTATCTACATTATTTAGGGATGTAACTCATGCAATTAAATCATGTTAAACCAATATCGAGCTTCTAAGGTTGGAGGTCAACAATCTTCTTTTATTGAAGCCTTTTTGACTCACTTTGGTCATTAATTCAGATGCCTTATTGACTATCACATCATGATCATATGCAACCCGCGTAGCAAACTTATGTAGTTTGCGCCTTAGGGTATAATAAGGTAACCACCTATGGCAATACCAAAGGCATGTCGTTGTAAAGTCATGCATCTGTGACAGTGTGACCAGTCGACAACGTCTCTTTCTTTTATCGATGCCTTTTTGATTCATTTCGGTAACTAATGCATATGCCTTATTGACCATCACATCATGATCATATGCAACGCGCGTGGAAAACTTATATAGTTTGTGCCTTAGGATATAATAAGGTACTAACCACCTATGGCAATACCAAAGACATGTTGTTGTAAAGTTATGTATGCATCTGGGATAGGGTGGTCAGTCGACAATGTCTCTTTCTTTTGTTCACCGGTGAAAGTTGACAAGGTGTGACACAATTTTATTTAGGAATTAGGAGGTGTATGAGTTGCTATTGTTTGGTGATCGTGATGTAATGCCCAACACCCCATTTCTCATTTTGGTATTTGTGGATCTCTGGTCCACCATAAATATGCTTGTTAGGTTAAATGCAAATCACCATAGTTTGTGAAAATAGTGATTTATTGGTTAGTTTAATAAACTTTTTGGTATGATTGTTTCATATAATACTATTCTTGATGAAATTGTTTCGTACTTTTGTGTTTTTTGTGTAAGAATAATTTTGTTTCATGTATTTTCTCATCCTCATGAATTTGTCTCATTATTTTTCTCATTTTGATCAAAACATAAAATACATTATATAATATAAGAAACAATTTTATCAAAGAAAGAATTATATGGACAAATTTCATCATTTAAACAACAATAAGTATTTAAAAGAACCCCTGAGCTAATAAAATAATATATTATTCATGCGACTTTGCTCGCGACTTAAGTCATGATGAAAGTCGCATGCGTGGCTTTTTACACAAAATTATATATTGTTTTACGTGTTCTTTTAAATAGATAACATTCTCGTTTGAACACGGCTCTCTCTCTCTCTCTCTCTCTCTCAATATAAAATCTCATACTGTTAGCCCCAAACATCTGTTCATGTAAAAGCAAAGATAAAAGAAGCAAGGTATCCTGATCAGAACGTCCACAGAAGAAATAGATTCACAGAGGATTTTCACAGAAGATCAAGATCGCACAAGTCAAAATTGACAGAGCCTCTGTGAAGCCTGACAGAAACTCTGTTGAACCAACCTCTATGAAAACCAGTCTTCTGCAAAATGGTTATTTCAGCTCGTGCCGATCACGTGACTACCTCAACCGACCTTCTTTCTACGTACAGGTTTGGACCACGTGTCAAGATCCTAGAGGGTTAGTTAGGTTAGCTTTTGTGTAGTATAAATAGCTGAATTTCCCTTTCGTTTGAATTAGAGTGAAGAACTTATAATTTCTGAATATACTGCTTAAATTGTGTGAGAGTTCTTGGTGAAATTTGTGTAAGCAATTCAGATTGTAAGTTTCCATTATCAATGTTATCTTTGATCATCCATTGAAGATCATTTGAAGCTTATTATCTGTTATGCTTAATTCAAATCTGTTTTAAGTTCATAGTTGTGATTTCATTATTACATTGCTTTCATCTTCTCAATTTGATTAGGATTGAATTGTATAAGTCTTCCGCTGTTCTTATTTGTTCAAATTGCAATTCATCTTAGTCTTAGATCAATATCATTCAAATCTGGGATCAACACATACTGTTATATAGATTTTTTTGAACAACGATTCACTAAAGAAACCAAGACTAGCAAGACACTAGCCCGACGAAAGGAGGTCAGATCGACCTCGGGTTACAAGACCGGTCAATCCAGTTCAAGTTATTCCCACCTTTACTTCTCTTACGAAACCAAGAATAAACAAAAGATTGAATGTCGTTCGCCGCTCGCATAGAATTGAAAGGATGATCGTTAAACGTAGCGTCGTTTCTTGCCTTCCAGATTACCCAAGCGTATGTTATATAGATTTATTTAAGCTTCTCATATGTTTATTCTGAGCTTTTGAGATTCGTTAGGTATGTAGTCCTATGTTCTGTTAATGTTTGACAAAGTTTATTTGTTTTGATATATTTGATTTGGTACATTCATTTTGAAGCATGATAGAATAAAGTTTTTGGTCTAACTTATTATATATACTAACATTTGACATAAATGATAATTACTAAAATGTTAGAGTTATATACGATTTTTATCCCTATGATGTGATATCTACATCGCTTTTTGTTCTTAATCTTTAAAAACTGTTTTTTTTCATTCATGTGATTTTTATTTTCATTCCATTTTTATCCCTTCATTTAACTTTTTTAAATTACATAGTCAACTCATCCAAAAAAATGTTTGATTAAAGGGATAAGTCCAAAAAAACCCAACAAACTATTCCATTTTGAATGGTTAAGTCCCTAAACAATTTTTTTGAACAAAAAAAACCATTAAACTTTCTTATTTTAAATGATTAAGTTACTAAACTATTCTTTTGAATGAAAGAACCATTAAACTTTTTCGTTTTGATTAATTAAGTCCTCGAACAATTTCTTTTTGATAAATAAACCATTAAACTTTCAAAAATTGGTTAGTTACCCCCTTTTAATAAAAATAAAAAAATTAAATGTAACCGACTATGAAGGTTTTAAAGATAAAATATAATTATGTTAGTTTAGGTTAAACAAATATAAGTAGCAAATTTAAAAAAAAAAATCAATGATTTATTTTGTTGGAAAAAATGTTTAGGGACTTAATCATTCAAAATGAAAAAGTTTAATGGTTTTTTCATTCAAAAAAATAGTTTAGTGACTTAATCATCCAAAATGACAAAGTTTAATGATTTTTTTTGTTCAAAAAAATTGTTTACGGACTTAACCATTCAAAATGAAATAGTTCGTTGGGTTTTTTTGGACTTTTCCCTTGATTAAATTACATATTTGGTCCTTATAGTAGATCTTTCTTTTTTTATTTCAAATTACATAATTCACATTTTGTTACTTTGTACTTTATTTATTTTATTAAGACATTTTGTTTTATTGGTTAATTATAAACTATTATAACTTTACTCAAAAAAATAATCAAATAATTACATTAAACTATTGATAAGTACACGGTATTTTTTTCAAAGCTTTAGGTTATAATCTCTTAAAATTAATATTTTATATTTATTGATTTATTAAACCTTTTTATTTATTTCAAATAGCCATAGATTACCCCCCCCCCCCCCCCCCCCCCCCCCACACACATACACACACATTATCTACATGTTTAGAGCCACGTAAAATAGACATCCGGTGCACCATATATCACTTTTTTATTGTAAGTATATAGTTAAGTACCCAATACAATGCATGAAGTCCGTCATACTAACCTTTCCTATGACAGCGTATGTATGCACTTTATGTTTCATATAAATCGATCTTACTACTTATGATAAAATCTATCACAGTTTATAATCCAACGCAAAACCCGGGCTCTTAATAACTAGTTTATTTACATTATTTGATCCTTTTAGTGTTTGACAACATATTTCATCATGTTCTTATTGATGTTGGGTGTTGGATACTTGGATGTGTTAATACTCGATCTTACTTTTGCGTACACTTAAAAGTTTGTATCCAAAGTTTAATTCACGTTACTTGTTTGAATTCATATAAAAGTTATTTTTGGTGTTTGATATATTATTTGCCTTGTTATATATATAAATATATATATATAGGGGTGAGTTCAAATACAAACCACTTTGTCAGTCTGAATTTTCTACGACTAAGGGGCTGTTTACCAAATCTTGTATGTATGTCTGTTTGGATAAATTTGTCTGTCTGGATAAATTTGTCTGTCTATATAAATTGATGTTGGTGTTTACCTTTTAATCTGAATCAATAGTCTGAATGTCAGAAATGACCAATTTACCCCTGACTATGAATTATAAGTTGTTTTGTAAATTGTTGTTTATTTATTAAACAAAATTATATATCTAAAACACCAAAGTCAAAATTCAAAACATAAAATCATCAATATAATCCAAAATTGGAAACAAAAGTTCATAAAATACTTAAAAACACAAATTTATGTATATACCCATATACAAATTTATACTCAAATTTATGTATTCAACTATATATAAAACATATCATGTCTACATAAATCAAGAAAAGAAATCACATAAATAAATCATATAAGATGGTAAAAACTTAACAAAATAAAACATGTGACGGTGAAATCGCATACATGGTAAAAAAGTTTAAAAAAAATAAAACATGTTATACATAAATCACATCAGATAAATAGGAAAAGAAATAAATATAATAGAAAGTACTTGGAAAAGAAATAAATATAATAGAAGGTACAGATGGCAGTAGAAAACAAAATAAAGGAAGGAAATATGAAAAAAAGCAAATATAGAAGAAGCAGCAACACGACGAGAGACACAACACGCCGGCAACTGTTGCCGGCGGCTTCCAAGATCTTGGAGGTGGTGGCTGAGACTGCTAGGGTTTCTTGAGATAGATTGTGAGCATGGGCTTGAATAGAGAGTATCAGGTTTGTTTGTTTTTTCTTTAAACCCATTGCAAAAACCAAGGGTATTTTTGTCCAAAAATTGGCTGAATGCGGACAAGAGTACCTTCCTTCACTGTGTGAATAAGCCAGGTTCTGAGCCATTAAGTCGTAAGTAAACACCCTGTTGTGTCTGTGCGAATAAGCCAGAATCCCCATTAAGCCCGTTAAGCTGTTAGTAAACACACCCTAAGCTTTATTCATAATGAATAACACTATTATTCAGACTGAATAAAACGTTATTCAGTATGAATAAAGCTTAGTCGCAAAAAAATCAGACCGACAAGTATAATCTTATTGTATTACACATTCAATGTTAACTCTATCGTATTTCTTTTTCAACGACAAGTATAATCTTATCTACAAAGGCAGTTGAAGATTCATTGTTATATGTGCGTAAACTTCAATTTTGGTCCTTAAGGTATAGCAAAAACTCTAAAAGCACCTTCAATTTGAGGAAGGACGTTATATTGATAGTATATTATAGTATAGAGATCATTCTTGTAATTATAATAGAGGTAGGCATATATTTTATTTTTCTAATTTTCTATTAACGGTATCATTGTCCTCTTCATTTGAAATATGAGAGAACATGCCAACATCTAACCACTACATCATCGATTCTCATGTTAAGTCAACCCTTTGTACCGTTCCTTTCAAAAAGAATTAGTGTCCACCTTAAACTCTTGTTTGATTGCATAAAGACATATATAGATGAGACTCGGATTCATTATAATTGAGCTAAGAACATATTGAGGGATGCTTCAACTATGTATTCCATCTAAGATATTCCCAATATGTCCATTCAAAGCATTTGCTAAAACAAATGGACCACTTAATCGAACTTTTGAAACGGAATCCTATATATGTACGTAATATGACGATACCACCTACTCTCACTATCGGTTGAATGATACCAAGGACAAGAAAATACAACTACGTGAAAATTAAAAGTCCTAACCAACTATAGAGAGATAATAATAAAAAGCATGCTTGTTTCATGAGCTCTCTCAAGTTGACTACTCCAAGCCACTTTCCACATGCATATCATACTAGATTGAACACATGTTAAAATAGAATACTTTATCTGTGAACCGCACCTCCTTGGGCCAAGATACATACATACATATATACATACATACGTAGATACATACATACATAAAGCATGAACTCGATCATCAATTAAGTCGGTGCAACTAGCTAAATAGCAACTCCAAAAGAGGCATCCAAAATCTTACTTTAGGTTGGACCACCCATGTTGTCTAGGCAGAAATGAAATGTATACACTTACATGTCAAGTAAGTAATGAATGAAGATTTAATTTGGTCCATTTCTTAATGAGGGCAACTATCAGGACAGTTAACAAGTAGAAAAAACCTATCACAAGCACTGGTGGTTACATTAAATATACTCACAATCATTTAAACCTATATATAAGAAGAATTATAAAAATTGTTTATAAAAATTGTTTTATAATTAATTTGCTATATATTAAATGTTGTTTGGGAAAAAAAAAATCATAAGCCCCTTATAGTAATCCAAATGATATTATGATAACGATTAAACAAATGATTTCTTTGTAAAGGGAAAATGTACTTATTTAAAAGATGTCACTTTATTTTTTTGTTGGATGTTGTTATATAGATTTTGAAATTGAAATCTATTTTATATATTAAAGAAAGGTTTTTGCTGATGTCATGATTATGAAATTGAGTCATTTGATTGGCCAATTAAAAAAGAATCATCAAATGATGATGTCATCAATTATTCTTATTATTTTATTACCATAATTATCTTTATAATTTACATTTTTTATCCTTAGAATTATTTGGTTAAATTACTTTTTATCCATTAGTTTTCTCATCTTTCACTTTACATCCTTATCATTTTTAAATAATAATATATATTAATTAAAATGTATTAAAATTTTTGTTTTTTCTTTTTAATAAATTATACCATTATAATCGTTTCGACAATACCTTCAAAATGAGTTTAATATTGAATATTTTTTTAATTTAACTACATTATTAAAATTAGATATAAATTAGTTTGTTTAGATTTTATTACAATTTTATTCTTGATATTCTTGAAATTTAAAGATTTTATCTTTTTAACTTAAGTATTTTTATAGATTATTTATAAGTAATTAAAATTTATTTTATTTAAAACTCCATTGTTGATATTATTCAAATTTAAAGATTATATCTTTTTAATCTAACTATTTTTATAGATTATTTATAAGTAATTAATTTTTTATTTAAAATTCTACAAATAAAAAATACTACATATTTTATTTTTGAATCCCTAATAGATATAAATTAATTTGTTTAGAATTTATTACAATTCTATTCTTCATATTCTTGAAACTTAAAGATTTCATCTTTTTAACCAAATTATTTTTATATATTATTTATAAGTAATGAAATATTATTTTATTTAAAACTCAATTGTTAATATTCTTGAAATTTAAAGATTCCATTTTTTTAATCTAACTATTTTTGTAGATTATTTATAAATAATTATATTTTATTTTATTTAAAATCCTACAAATCAAAACACTACACATATTTTATTTCTGAATCCCTCCCGTTTTAAAATCATTCACGAAATTCAAATCTTTTGATAAAAGAATAATAAATTTTCAATTTTTAAAATTTTAACAGCTAATAGATAACTAAAATATCTATTGTAATAAGCAATTATAATGGCAATTGTCGTATAGCATATAACTTACATAAGTATTTAAATGGTAATGACAATTGTCATGTAAATGTCTATTCTTATTAAAAATTAAAATAACATGTTTCAAATGACCCGTATAATATACGGGTCATTAACTAGTACTAACATAAGTTAGACTTTGATGGTAGAAATGGTGAATGCTCGCACCTTTGTATAAAAGGGTTGGTCTCGAATTTCATTGTTGCCAAATTTGTCAATGTCTAACTTAAAATTTTGGTGGTTTTAACTCAAACATGCGTCTTTTTTTTATTTAAAGACAAGAAACCAATCAATAGGTTTATAATTAATGATAAGTTGCGAGTCTCATTAAGCTGCAAATAAGCGGACCCTAAGTGCACCCAATGATTTGATTTCTCCTTACACACATCAAAACGCTCAACGTGAGAAAGAAGCTCTGATTTTAATCATCTGCAATCGTTGTTTTTGGATCAATCAAAAATCAAGGCTCCAAAACTTTTAACACAAGTGGGTTGAGTGGTGCAATTCTCCTCTTTCTTGTTTTTAAGATGGTTAGGTTTTGCTTTTATGGAGTTTTAGCTAGGTGGTGTTTTGTTTGTTTCTTTTGTTGGGCTGGTTCTAGCTTCTCGCTAGTTGCCTTTCTCCTTTGGTTTGCTGGACGAAGTTGATGGCCTTGTTGAATCTTCCGTTCTTCATACTTTTGTTGGTCAAAAGAAAAAGAATATCAAAGCATACTTTTTACATTTTCAATAAATTAATTGACCTGATTTTAACATTAACAAGGGTATCAATAGCATTATCCAAAAACAAACACAAATCATGTCTAGCTCAGTTGGTCTTCCTTAGGACGGTAACATCCTGGGAGGGGTTGTGGACAGTCTACCCAGGTTCGAATCCAAGGGAAGTCAATTTGAGGGCATGAGGAGTACCCAGTCTTTGGGCTAGTTCAGTCATATACTGGGCCACCCCTAATCCAGTCAAAGATTGTGGTTGGGCTCTAGGTCCAGCATAAGCTGGGCCGGGACAGCAACGGATTAGTGAGTTGCCCTTGGATGCCAGATACTGCCGTGGAGGCGTGTGTGTGTATGTGTTCGTGGTAGTCGTTCGTTGGTTCGATGCCGCTATGCCTTAAAAAAATTATCCGAAAATAAACCATATCATAAAGGTAGGTCTAGTCATAAATGGCTCATCATTTTTATAATGTAACATCAATTTATATATCTTAAAATTTATACTAATATTTTGTTAATTCTGTATGCAACCAACGACATATAATTAGAAATTATTATTGAGGAGATCAATATGGCTCTTTTAACTCCAAAAGGCAAAAGAATGGGCATACCTTTCTTGGGTCAAACTCTATATATATACACATCATTATTACTGTTTTTGTTAAGTTGAGACTGAAATGAATACCATAAACTCTCTTGTTGTACAGCCTCTCTTCATTATCATCATTCTATCTCTGCAATATTCTTCTTATGCACAGACTAACAACACAATCTCTGCTGTTTTTGTCTTTGGAGACTCAACTGTAGACCCTGGAAACAATAACTACCTTCCCACCATAGCCAGAGGGAATTTCCCACCGTACGGCAGAGATTTCGAAAACCATGTTCCCACCGGAAGGTTCAGCAATGGCCGCCTTGTCCCTGATTTCGTCGGTACGTAAATATATTATATAATCCACATCATGATCTATATATATATATATATAGAGAGAGAAAACTCGATACGATAATAGGTGGTAACTGTGAGATCCAATCTTAGCCAATCGTTTTATTGTTTTACTTGATTTTAGGAACAGTTATTTGAGGCGGTTATTTGGGAAGGATTATTATTATTATTATTTTATTTTTCTTTAAGCCATTAGTTGATAAAGGAGTGGATAAGATTGGATCTCATAGTTACCACAAAATAGTGGGTTCTCCATAACTATGTACAACTCATAGTTACCACAAAATAGTATATATATATATATATAGTTATTAATAAAGATCATGAATGTACAGATTAGGGTTCTCCATAACACTTCACTATTGTTATTGTTCCTCTCTTGCTTAATTTTATGGTACAATGCACATTTTTATCATTATAATTACTCCGATGAGAATTTGACATATTCGAGCGAGAACATCTCCATTTGTGTGTGAAAACGTGGGAATACCCTTATTACATGTAATAATACAGGTAAAGGGACCTGTTGATATGCAGACGACGTACCTTGCGAGAGGTCACATGCGTCTCTAATTTGGTATTATAGAACACCTTAATTTATCACACGAGAAAGCCTAGTAGTGTAACGGTGATTTGACCCGCAACCTTTGTCGGGCCAAAATGTCATTTTCGTCTCTGATTTAGTATAACATGTTCATCATATGTCATCCTACATGTGTTTTCACATTTTCGTAAAATGAAGATGTTCTATGTTAAACCCTTCTCTCTCTCTCTCTTTCCCTCTCTTCTCTCTCTCTCTCTCTCTCAACATATACATATAATCTTTATATACTTAAGTTCATGTACATATAATATCTCTAGTTACTTTCATGGGGTTAGGTTTACGTGAGACCAAGCTGTATTCGTGAGACCGGTAAGACCAAAACTTTGTACATGAAACTTCACAGCAAAACACTGTGAAAGTAAAAAGAAAATAGAACATTCAAGGTGAAAACATTGTAAATGTTACGTTCATGGTGTTTTTTACTATGAAGGTTCGAGTTTTTTTTAGCTTCCCAACATTTTCACTGTTTTTTACCTTCACGGTGTTTTGCTGTGAAGTTTAATGTGTTTTGTCTCGGTCTCACCGGTCTAGTGCCCTTTTTGCACAAAAAGTTGTTGCCTCAAAAGTCAAAAAGTTGTTTTTCTTGTAGTGTCTCACGAAAACAGTTTGGTCTCACATGAACATAAGTCTCTCTCAACCCCAATGGGGCAGCCTACTGGTTAAGGCTTGGTGTTGGGGAAAAACCCACCCAAGTTCGAATCCGGAGGTGGGCAACCAGGGGACACTGAGTATTAATCCCAGGGGAACATGCTTTAGCTCTCGGTAAAAATTACCAAGGATGTAGTCTGGGCAAACCCAGGTGAACCTTATCTAAAAAAACACAAGTCTCTCTCTCTCTCTCTCTCTCTCTCTCTCTCTCTCCCTATATATATATATATAGGCATTTTCAATTGTGAACGTGAACTTGTGAACCTTATCTCAGCCGTTGAAATTCAACATGTATGGTCAACATTTGTTACAAGATTAATCCTATTAACAACCCACGATTTTAGGAAACTTTCATGATTAATTTTGACCATCAAGACAAGATTTGGATGGCTAGAATTAATTTCAGAAGTTCTAACAAGAATATTGGTTTACAATTGAAAATGCCTCTATTTTCATGTTTATATAAGAATATATCTTTACTTACTTTCATGTGATCAAGTAAATGTGACCTTTGTTTTCTTTTCACGTTATATATACATATTATAATACAGAAATTAAGATCATGAATTTCAGTTTTCTTTATTATATAACACATATCATGATCTATATATATTGTTGTTATGACATTGATAAAAATTGGTTTTATATTCATTAATTTGTATCTCATGATGCAGCTGAATTTGTGGGGGTGAAAAAGAATGTGCCACCTTATTTGGATCCAAGTTTAACCATTGAAGACCTAATGTCTGGTGTTAGTTTTGCTTCTGCTGGTGCTGGTTTTGATCCACTTACCTCCCAAATTAGTGTAATCCCTTTCTCTCTCATCTCTAGGATTTTTTTTAAATAAATAAATAAAAATTAAAATATTAATAAAGAAGTAATTACACTCGAGTTCTCTATATTAAGGGTATCGACATAAATTATATTGCTAAAATATTTAATAAATTGAAGATGTATCACAAAAAAAAATTTCAAATAAACAATCTTATATGAAATTATAATATATTATCTTCTCAATATTTGATTTATAGTGTTTCTAAATCTATAACTTTTATTTATCTATCTCCTACTTTTTTCCATTTTAAATAAAGTTTTAAAAAATCTATTGAAGTAAAGAAAAAAGTAGGATAAAACCTCTAAAATTTCCATATCTTCTTTTGAACAATCTATCGAACATGCTCAAAACAACGTAAACTTTATCTTTAAAATAATGTTCGATAAAACAGTAGTAAAAGTGAATAACAAAGAAGTACAAAAGCCTTTGCATTCGACTTCTAGGGACCATAAACATTGAATGATTGGCCAGTCTTACAAATGTGTTAAGTGCATATAAGGTATATGCATTCGTGGGACATTGAACACCGAAAGTTTTGCTCGTATTCTTTCATTGATCCTTCATTGTGGTCCTCACGAAATTAATTATGTATACTATACAATCACAAAATTGAGCATTCATGAGTTCCACACATATATGTTTATCGTACCTTTTAATCAAGAATCTCGAAGGTTTTTATGCCTTGTGAAACATCACATGATCTTGGTGAATTTCGTTGCATCCCGATAATTAAATTAAATATTTTAGAACATTAGTACATGTACATATCTTTTAGAAAATAACCCAACAAAAATCTATCAGAAATCCTTTAATTTGGGTTCAATTTAGCTTGAATGCCCACCAAATTTTATATGTGTTAAATGTAAGAAATGCTAATTAAAATAAACAAAAGTTAATGGTTAGATAGATTACATAAGCGGGTGTTGGACCAAATTACTTAATTAACGTGTGCAATTGGTGTTCGATTATAAACATTTTTTGCTTTTGCAGAGTGCACTTACACAATCGCAACAACTGGACTTGTTCAAGGAATATAAAGCGAAATTAGAGGCGGCAATAGGCAAGGAAAGAACAGACGATGTGGTCGCAAGGGCGGGCTATCTTGTTAGCTCGGGCACAAACGATTTCACTTTTAACTACTATGGGCCTCTGCCTATTAGACGATCATCTTACCCTACGATCTCCGAATATCAAAAGTATCAGTGGCAGCTCATCGAAAATTTCTTACAGGTGTGCCATCTTTCGATCTTCCTAATTACTTGATGTTATAGTCTTCACCGTATGATCATATTTCCTTGATTGATATTATAGTCTTGATCTTTGCTACGATAGCATTGATCTTTCTTTCTATAATCTCGACAAATAGTTCAGCACAACGAAATCGAGTTTATATATAGGACGTAAAATTGTCTAAATGTCTAATAGACTGTTTTATAGGGATAAACTTTATGAGATTAAACAATTGTGCGTATTATGTAAACGCATGTTGTAATAAGTTTTATATGATAATTTTGGACGTCTTTAAAAAGTTTTTACTACATATTCAAAAGTGTCATATAAAAAAACCTAACACGACATTTTATTTTAAAAATGTTATTCAAGCTTGTTAAAGCGTCTAAAAACATTGAATAAGTTGGATTGCAAAACTCTTACATAAACACATAAATGTTAGACTTATTTTTTTTAACAGCAACAAACACACACAACCATTAATTAAATCGACTTCTAAACCTACTCCTAAATCCATATCAAAGTTGTTTGGATATATTATAGTAATTATAATATATAACATTTTGCAGGAACTATGAATAGTAAACTCATCTAATAATGTACAATTTTAGTCCCTGTAATTTGATCTTTATAATGATTTTCATCCTTAGTTTTGAAAAACTGCTCTTTTCATCCCTATGGTTTTATTTTCATCCTTGCATCCAACTTTGTTAAATTAAGTGGTTAACTAATCCAAAAAACGTTTGATTAAATTACATATTTGGTCCTTATAGTAGACCATCTTTATATTTTTTATTTTCAAATTACATAATTCACAGTTTGTTACTTTTTACTTTATTTATTTATTTTATTTAGACGTTTTTTTATTTATTAGTTATAAACAATTATAATTTTAATAAAAAAATAATCAAATTATTTCATTAAACTATTGATAAGTACATGATATTTTTTTTTCCAAAGCTTTAGGTTAAAATCTCTTAAAATTAATATTTTTTATTTACCGGTTTATTAAATACCCAACACAATGCATGAAGTCCGTCATACTAACCTTTCGCGTGACAACATATGTACAAACTTTATGTTTTATATAAATCAATGTTATTACCTATAATAAAATCTATCACAATTTATAATCCGATGCAAAACTCGGGCTTTTAATAACTAGTTACTATCTATTACCACCATGGGAATTTTTATCCATTTGCACAAGTTAGTTGATTGTTGATCATGTGGTCATTAACTGAAAGCCAACTGCCTATGCAGGCTTAGTAATTACAAAGATATATATAACTTAAGTCATGTGATCATTGGCCACCTACACATCATAACTCATGAAACTGATGGGTAACCCACTAATAAAATCAGATCAATCTAGCTTTCAAATTATGACACAAAATAAATAAAAGTTGAAATAGCATGACTGAAATATAATTTAGAGAAGAATGAATCAAATTAACCAGCACCTTGGATCAATTTTCTAAATAGAAATATATTATCCTTTATTTTTTCTAATAAATTATATATATATATATATATATATATATATATAGTTTTTTAAATAGAGAAAACAATGAAAAACTTCAAGTTAAATTAATAAAATTGATTTATAAAATTGCTTAATATTATAAAATTATATTATATAATTCCCTTTTTATGAAATCGTTTTATATTTTGATTTTTTTATATAAAAATAAAAGTCTTTCATGTATTTTTTTTATTTTAATGAATTTGTTTCATATATTTTTCTTATTTTGATGAAACACTTTTATTTTTATAAAAAAACATAAATATATAAAACAATTTTATCAAAAAAAATTATATGATGTTACATCAAATTAAACAATTTCATGAGAAAATTCATTAATTTAAACAATGAAATTGACAGTTTAAACGATTTGTATTCTAAGAATAGGTTGAAAAGTACTATAACTTTCAAAATTGAACAACCATCTTGTAATATAAGAATTTTACAAATTCTTAATACAAAATGAACAAATTTAGTATTCTACTATTTATAATGGAACTGTAGGATCCTAAACTATGCAAGAATCATTAGTAGGATTGTAAACGATCAAACGTTCAGTGACCGTTCATGAACTATTTAGCAGGAAGTTCGTTTATTTAATAAATAAATGAACATGAACATATTTTTTGTTCGTTTATTTAAATGAACGAACATGAACAATGATCTCATGCATTCGTTCATTTATGTTCATGTTCATGAACGTTTGTTCGTTTATGTTCGCTAATATTCGTTTACGTTTGTTCGTTTATGTTCATTTACATCTCTTTATATATGTAAACATATTTATATAATATATATTTTAGTTCTTGTAGAATTCTTTTTTTTATAAATCATCAAGTAAACTAATTTTTTAGAATTAAATTTTTATACCTCCTAAACTAACCAGGTTTTTCATTTTGTTATGATTATTTTTTCAAATTAAATGATGATTAATGGTAATTTTTTTTGTTTCTATAAGTTCACTCGTTTATGTTTATTTAAGTTTGTTCATTTATGTTCATTTAAGTTTGTTCGTTTATGTTCGCTTAAGTTCGTTTGTTTATGTTCGCTTAAGTTAGTTCGTTTAACTCTTAACGAACGAACATAAACGAACATGAACACAAAAAAAACCTCATTCATTTACAGTTCGTGTTCATTCGTTTGTTCGGTTAAGTTAAACGAACAAACATGAACAAGCCTCTGTTCGTGTTTGTTTGGTTTGTTTACAGTAATAGTGAAGTAACGCTTCACATTGAAGCTTACAATGGATAAACTAGTATATTTTTCAATAAAGTGAGAGAGACAAGACAAAAGATTCAAAGCAAAACATGCACTTGTTGACTAATACTCTTCTAACTCATTGAAGAATATACTAGTTAATCCCTTGCAAGCTTCAATGTCAATCATTTCTTGGCTATTACTTCACTTGATATTTGGAATCCACATGAACGACTCGGTTAACAAACCTTTGCACAAACTTGTAGATGTAATTAATATAGGCCCTGTGTTACAATTCCATTAGAGGTCATATAGGCCCTATGTTAGCAATCTCTTAAACCAGCAACCTAACCTAGCATTCCAATGTATAACTTACAAAACATTATTGCGACATGGTACTTTGTGGGCCAGCTTGGAGGTTGTCGGTTAAAAATAGAAGTCAAAATATTTTTATTAAAATTAAATACCTATTTTTTTCATTCATTCAATCTATCCTAGCTCTAATAAAGTTGTGGACGTTGCAGGAGTTGTTGGATTTGGGTGCAAAGAAGATAGGGGTTGTGGGCATACCCCCTATGGGATGCTTGCCTGCGATCATAACTCTAAACTCAAAGAGACCTATCACCGGTCGCGAATGTAACGCAAGTTATAATTCACTTTCAAGAAATGTCAATCAAATGCTACAAAATAATCTCCAAAGTCTTCAAAGACCAGGCACGAAGATCGTGTATGCAGATATATATACCCCTCTCATTGATATGGTTCAGCAAAAGACTAAATACGGTAATCTCATCACTCAGTCTACCTCTTTTCACTTTAATAATTTGTTTATAGGATGCTAATAGTTTCTGCATATCCTAATAGACAACTTTATGGGACCTAAGTTTGTAAACATCGTATCTAAAAGTGTTAGAATAAGCATTAGGATGTTTTAGTCTTTTTATCAAGCTTTTAGGACAATTTTTTATATAAATTGTCATATTAGATATTTTATATGATACTTTTTTAAACAAAGTCGTATAAAAAATTAATATAACACTTAATTTCAAAAGCAAACTAAAAGTTAACATGTCAAAAGACATCCTGTAAATTTATTGTAACTCTTGTAGATATGGTTTTTATTACTCCTATAAAACAGTCTATTAGAACCCATAATAAATTTTTTACTTCCTACAGACTCAATCTTACTATATATAGTGATTTCATGACATTTTTTTATCCTTATGTATTCAATGCAATCATGTTTTTCTTGATAGGTTTTGAACAAGTTCATAAGGGTTGTTGTGGAACTGGTTTAATTGAAGCAGATTTTGGGTGCAATCCAAGTTCTCCATTGTGTGATGATGTCTTAAAGTACGTATTTTGGGATGCATTTCATCCGACTGAAAAGGGTTATCGTATTATCTTCGATTCCCTTAAATCTGTTATTCAAAATAACTTAGCATGAGTCTTGTATCATGAATGTTGTATCTTTTTCAGTATTCTTGTTCGTTGTCAATAATCAATCTCTTAAATTGTTAATTAATTGAAGGAAGTATGATGTTTTATAAGAACTTCAGAAAAAGAACCTTAAATATGCATACATATAGGTTAAAATGAGAATGTCAGCATATAAAGGAAAAAAGAACAAATGAAAATTTATAACAATATAATCTATGTTTTTAATGGAGCTTAAGCTCAACTGTTGGAAGGCTAGGTTTTGTCGATTCGAGGTAGATTGACACTAATCAAGGTTGTTCTAACAAACGATCATAAGAAGATTCTTCTGGGGTTTCAAAGAAGGGGAAAGAAATATTTGCTAGATAGCTTGGGATAAAATTATGGTTGCGAAAGACGAAGGTGGTGTGGGTGTTCTATGTTTAAAATCAATGAATATTGCGTTACTATCCAAATGGTCCTGGAAATTCGAAGTGGGCTCAAACTCACTTTGGAAAGACTTCATGGCTGAATTCTTTGGCAATCTTGGTGATTGATGGTCGTTTAGTAAGAAGAGGAAATCCCCGTGGGCGATTATTGTCCGAACTCTTAAGAAACTTCATCTCGATCCTCCCTTTGCTCAAGACTTTTGAGAAGAAGATTTCAGCAAGATCTTCGGTGGCGTTCTGGAAAGACAGATGGGTCGGCTCTGGTATACCATTAAAATCTTGCTAAAGAAGCTTACAAAGAGGTTCCTTTCAAAGAAAGATGGGTGCTATCGGATGGTGTTTGGAAAGGGAATTGGGACTGGAATTCAAACTTCCGTAATCGAACTCTAGAAGATCTTCATAGCTTGGAGTATTTTCTTACTAAGGACTATTGGTGTTGGAATCAGGATCGTAATCGCCACTTTTCACTTTAAAAAAATGTATGATTACATTAACTGATGGATAAACCCACTCCCTCAATCGCTAGCTTGATGTTAATGGTCGCCTTGGGTCCCAATTAAAGTCAACATATTTATATGGCACCTTTTTCTCAACGCCCTTCCAACCCAGGACAATCTCCACCCTCCCCATGAATCGCGTCAATCCCCAGTGATCGCGTCCACCGTAACCGATCAAAGCCACCTTTATTGACCGGATGAGTGGTGGAAATCAATTTTCTATTTCGTATTTTTTTAGCACTTCTAATTTTAACTCTATATATAATATGTTACTTAATATTCGATCCCATTATCAACGTTCCTGGATTGGGCTACCCACAACTCAAGTGGTTATTATATGATAACACTTGATAAAATTAAGTATTAAATATTAAAATTAAGTATTTATGTTTTATTAAAATATCACGTTAACGTGTTATTAATAAGATAAATACCATAATAGATCATGAAGATTAAGCATTAACCATTCATTATATACACATATACTCCACTTTTGGTTCCCGTACTTATAAGGAAAATCTAAAATTCATCCATATGCTTCATTAAGCTTAGAATTAGTCCTTAAAGTATGCATCTAGTTTGAAAAGTGTCATTTATCCTAACACCGGAATTGGGTTTATAGGGCACTAGAGATGTGTAAAAACGTTTCAATATATTGTTTTATATAACTTAAATTTATAGGTTAAAATGAATTATCTAAAAGTATTGTTATAACATTATAGGACGGTTTTGGATATCTTAATTAACAAGGTTTTTAGGGCTTTTAAACGTCATATTAGCTATTTTTTTTTAAAATGTCTTATAAAAAAGTTAATATGACGCTTTATTTTAAAAATGTCCTAAGTACCGTTTTGTTAAGACACCTAAGAACGTGCATTTGAAATAAAGTATTAATTTCATCGTTTGATCTTATAAACTTAAACGCCTATAACACGATCTAATAAGACGGCTAGACATCATTGTGTCGCATAAACCTTATTTTGTTGTAGTGAAAGAAAATTAAGAAAAAGATGGTAATACAACGAGAGAGGCACAGAAGCATTTAAGGGACTCTTGTTAATAGCAAGTAAAGAAAAAAAAACTTGTTTCCAAAACTAAATGCATACTTTAAAGACCATTTATATACTTATGCAAACATAGGTGCATTTGCAAATTTTTACTAAAACCACAAGGACCTAAAGTGAAATTTACTCTTTATTTATATATATTAACACACAAACTCCATTTTAACCTCTCTTTTCCCTAAAATTCTAACATCGCAAAGCAAAGAAAACAAAGTATTTTCAGATCCATATTTGCATCTTCTATTTACCATAGATCTCCATCAACAACAACATGTTTTCTCTCTCTCAACCATAAACATAGATCTTTGTACGGAGAGAAAGAGAAATGGGCTCGTATGCAGACGATGATTACGATTACTTGTTTAAGGTAGTACTAATTGGTGATTCAGGTGTTGGCAAATCCAACCTTTTGTCACGATTCTCCAAGAACGAATTCAGCCTCGATTCCAAGTCCACCATTGGGGTCGAATTTGCCACTCGTAGCATCCGTGTTGATGACAAGATCGTCAAGGGCCAAATATGGGACACTGCTGGACAAGAAAGGTATTGATGTTTTTTGTTGTGATTCGATTGATTGAAACCCATCATCGGGTTCCAGCATTCTTGTTTTTTAATGTATTGTAGTTCTTATTTTTCCGATGTTTTTGGTGTCAAGTTCATTAATTATTCCGTTTTTAATAGTATTGTAGATCTTGTTTTTGTTTGTTTTCCGTTAACATGTTATTCCGATCGAATAAATCTTTTGATTCTTGAAATTAACAAAAAACTACATCTCTCTTAAATGATATTTAAATAAATCTATGATCTTCTGATGAATATAAGCCATTTTTAATAGGCTCGGAGTTCATAAATTTAATTAAGATCTTATTTAAAGTTGTATACCTAGATTCTTAGATAAATTTTGTAAATATAAATAAATTTAATTCATAAATCGTAACATGTTAATTATTATAACAATTATATATCTTCCATATTTTAACATGTCATTAGAGCTAGTCAAGATCTATGACTCTAGAGACGATCTTTTGGGGAAATTTGTATCCGTCTAGCCCTTCTCAACAATCTGGGGAGGGGACATGTTGGAATCCTACATCGATTAGCTTTTGAACATTGCTCTTCAAAAGATGACGAAACATCTCTGTTTTTCTTATAAAATTAAAAAAAAAAACACTTTTGTCGTACCCACGTGGGATACGGTGGCACGGGCTACCGCTTCATGTGGAAATTACGTTTATGAAGGGTGTCATAGTATTCTTTTTGTTGGATGTCACTCTATAGCTTTTGAAAATGAAATGTTAAAGGTAAGACTTTAGTGCTTGAGATGGTAATGCTTCTGCCTTTGTACAAAAGGACCGGGTTTGAGTCTTATTTATCTAGTTTAAATTTTAGTGTTTTTTATATACCTCTTGTCTTTTAAAATATATATAGACGGTATTCAAATATGGGCCTCTTTTATGTAAAGACAAGAAATCAACCAATGCATCCATACTAATACTGTGAGGAAAAAGTTAGATATTATTATAGTCAAATTATGTCACCACTGAGAATAATATATGGGTCCGCCTTTCTCCTGTGGAGAATTATCTACGGGGTTCCTAGTATTCTCACAATACCTTTTTATATTCTTACTCGCCGGTTAGTCTATGATAAAGAAAGGGAAACATATTTTTATGGCTAAAAGTTCGATCACTCGTTTTTGATCTAGCTCACAATCGATCCTAAAGCATCGGCACAGTGTTAACTTTCTAGCATTTCAGGTACCGAGCCATCACGAGTGCTTACTACAGAGGAACAGTGGGTGCCCTAATCGTATATGACATCACCCGAAAGGTAACGTTTGAAAACGTGGAGCGATGGCTAAAGGAGCTTCGAGAGCACACCGACCAAAACATTGTGATTATGCTCGTGGGAAACAAAGCCGATCTTCATCACTTGCGAGCCGTTCAAACGGATGAGGCCAAGGCTTTTTCCGAGAGAGAAAATGTTTTCTTCATGGAAACATCTGCTCTAGAAGCACTAAACGTCGAAAATGCTTTCACCGAAGTTCTTACTCAGATTTATCGTGTTATGAGCCGAAAAGCCCTCGGCATCTCTAACGAACCATCGCTTGTACCAAAGGGACAAACGATCAATATCGGAGGTAAGGATGATGTATCTGCTGTCAAGAAAGCTGGATGTTGCTCTAAATGAAGCTCTCAAAGAACATTCCGTTGGATCATCTCATGCTGACGGTTTAGACGTGTTATTTGGTTCTTTTTTTCAGTGTTCTCTCCACGGGAAAACTCTAAATAAATGAAAAACTAGAAAGAAAAAAAAAACACTTTATCAACCGTCAGATTAGATGATCTAATGGATGTGATTAAAATTTAAATGGACCGTTAAAATAATATTTTTTTAATTTAAAAACCTCAATCCCCCTCCCTCAAAAAAAAAAATCTTATTTGAAAAATGACAAAAAAACAAAACAAACTCGAGTAAAATAAGTTACACTAAAAAATGATTATATTTTCTCATTAATTTGACATCCATGTTCATATTATTTTATCATCATTTTTTAAATTTTACGTTTTTCATTTATTTAGCGTTTTCCCCTGAACCTGACTATATATAAGTTGTAGTTAATTAGTGTTTATATAAGTTGTAGTTAATTAGTGTTTATGGCAAGAACATTGTTGGTAGGGTGGGTGGTTGAATAGGCACTATAACAAAATCAATTTTATAGAAAGTTTAGTATGTATAGATGTATTATTATTAAAACTTAACTTTATAAGATCAAACAACTGTACATCATATAAAAGTATTATAATATGTTTTTGGATGTCCTAACAAGTTTTTCTATGACACTTTTGAGATAAAGAGTCAAATTGGTTTCAGAGATGACATTTTGTGGGAAAAAAAAAGTTATATAAAAACAAGTGTCTTGTAAAAGATGTATTCCTATGACATAATGTCCTATAAAAAAAACTAGTAACACCCTTTTTCACAAAAGTGTCCTAAAAAACTTGTTAAGACACTCAAATATATTTTTATGCGAAAAAAATACACAATGCAATCTAAGGTTTGGATTATGGAGCTTATCAACTATAGATCGAATCTTCGAAATAAACAAAACAAATCTAAAAAGACAAATATTTTACTGACGCTGAATACTCCAATATTAAGGTTTAAACCGTGGACGATATCCTTAATAATAACAATCGCTATTAAAAGATGTGCAGAGTAAGAAATGTCACCAATAAACTTAGGATAACAATTTTAAGAGTTGAAATTCTTCGAGAGCACTTTAGAGTAAAGTCCCTTCGAATCTTCTTTTATAGATATTGTTTTAAACAATGTTTTCATTGACCTTTGTGGTGGTAATGGTTGGTCATATTTTAATGATGTGATTGAATATTGGTTGTCGGGTATGCTTGATTGATGAGATGAATTTTGGTCATAAATCTTTAGTTACAAATAAGACCTGTATTAATAAAACATGAACGTTAACCGTTTATCGAGTTTAACTGATATAGTACATTGTCGTGGTTCTTACCGATCATACATATAGGATATCATCTTTGTCAAGGATTTATCCCAGTCTCATCTCCGATGTTTGATTTTTAGAACTCATTTAAACTTCAAATTTCACTCCGAAAGTTGGTTTGGAAGGATAAGGTGACACGTATGAATCAATTGAATCGGTTTCCTTATAAAACTAATGCAACGAGTGTACATGACGTTGTTTGTCAAAATAGTTGTGGCATGATACGCATTCGCTTATTAGGTAAGGCATGCATTTGTCGCTTGGACGGGTTTTGCTCATTGGAGCGACGATTAGACATTTGTAATCATGGTGGATTTCCATAAATCAATATAAATATCTATTTATTTTCATTTTTTCCCATTTTATGTTTGTGAATAATCTTTCCTAACCATAATATTGTCCATATCGTTTCTATATCCCGTTTTTGCAAGATCTCTTGAGGTTTTTAGTATATAAGGTACATTTATGTCTTCTTCATATAAGTATTATAGATAATATTTATTATCAACAGGTGCATTGCTTGTATATGCCACAGATATTGACTTTTCTCGGGAAAGTCAATGTCTCGAATATCGACAAATATTCGTAAAGAAAATTTTCCTCGACCAATTTTATTAGTATTGGTCGAGGATATATCATTCTCACTGACAATTTCTTTATTT
The DNA here is from genome assembly GCA_030169165.1 of Centaurea solstitialis. Taxonomy (NCBI): domain Eukaryota; kingdom Viridiplantae; phylum Streptophyta; class Magnoliopsida; order Asterales; family Asteraceae; genus Centaurea; species Centaurea solstitialis. Next base: position 45,794,723 of record CM058040.1, read on the forward strand.
CTTCCAGATGGAAGTTGTGAGAAGAGTTCAACTCCTACCGAGAAGACTGCCACTCTGCTTTCCAAGAAGAAAAGGGATATGGAGCTTGCCCGAAAGGGCAAAAAGATAAAGATGAAGGCCTTGTTGTCGGGCATTGACACCATAACATCAAAGATGGAGACGACTCGGAAGGAATCGTCTCTAATTATCGATGACCTTCAGAAGGTCATCGATGGTGGGAAGGCAAAGGTGTCAACTCCTCCCGATTCGCCAACATCCATCCCAAAGGGGGTCCCACAATCATCTTCTATTGCCTCCCCTGAGAAAGGGGAGGAAGAAGTTGGCAAGGGGGGCCCTAAAACCATGTCTATGACAATTGCGGTCCCCGTTGACTTCATGCAGGGAAACGAACTTAGTTCAAATATGTTCCCCTACATGAACTCGTTTCTCCTTTCTCATAGTAAGGAGAAGTATGCTGAGGTCCCTATCGAGGACGTGGATATGCACACCGTTGGGCTATCTTTCATGGTAAGATATTATAAAGTTTCTCTTTTTCGTCTTTAAACTCATCTTTTATACTAATATCGGAGTTATCTATTTTGTAGGCTTTTCAGTCGGCTTTAATCATGCACAACCGAATCGAGACAGTTCGTCGTGCATCAGCGAGTTTTATAAAAAGGCTGAAGAAGCCGAGAAGGCCAAGAACGCCGCCATAGTTAAACTCGAAGAGGGCCTCTCTAAGCTGAAGTGTGAGCTGAAGCATGAGGTTCAGATCAAAGAGGAGTTTTGCAGACGTCTAAATGAGTTTGAGGCGAAGGAGAATGCTGCTAAGTCCGCCCTAGCCGAGAAAGAAAAAGAGGTCGTGGAGCTTAAGTCGGCCTTAACGACGACTAGAGATGAGATCATCGGGTTGAAGGAGGAGTTTGAGGCTTTGGAGGCTTTCACTCGTCTCAAGACGAGAGCCTCCATTATGCGACAACACTTGGCCGGGAAAAACCCGCTCAAGGATGCTAAGGAGGAGCTCAACTCCTTCTTGCAAAATGTAGGGACGGAGGATGATTTGAAGTCCGACGAAGATGAAGTATTCGAGGATATTTCCTACTAATATCGAGGCTAAGGCTTCGAAGGAAGTTTAACCCGCTCTTTAGGCTTGAGTTTCTTTTGTCTTATTTATTTTCTATGGGCGATCGTTGGTGATCATGTCAACGCTAATAATTCTTTTTTGAATTTTAATTCAAGTGTTTCTTTCGTTCTCGTCATGTTTCGCATAATTAACTTGTCTTCCAAAGTTTATGATCGGGTAAAATATGCCTTCGTTGGCAAAATATCTTTGTCTTTAACGACGACCTTAGCTTTGACAAATGTACGTCTCAAGGGTTTAACCTTAAACAATTATTTTTCAATTATCCGCCATTCTTATCAATGACGTCGAGTTATTTCATGTGTACCATCAAAGCTCTTACACATGCAAACTTCCTGGTACTTCTGGGTGGTTGGGTTTTTAAAACGATTTGTAACCGTAAACGCAGCGGAAAATTAAACTTGGTTATAAAATAACATCAGAAAACTTTTGAGATAAATCTTAGTAGTGTGAATCTTTTGTTACAAGTAAGGCATGTAATGAAGATGAACAGTACCCGTTTGTCAAGTGTGTCGACGGTCGTGGGTATTAATTAACGGTCGAACGTCAAGGATATCATCTTCGTCGGGGATATCATAATCATAAAGGATTTATTCCAATAGCTCGTTGTTATAGATTTTTCAAAAAAAAAAAAAACATTCTAGGATTTTATTGTATCATCTTTATATATCACCTATAATTATTTAGTTCTATAAAACAGTCTATAAACAATGTAGACATATTTAGCGTCCTATAAAACATACTTGTAACTATAGTTTGTAACAACCCCAAGATCCACGTGTTATTAGCGTTGACCATGTACAAAATTGGTTTTTATAGAAGGCCAAATGTGTTTGGACGTTTATAAATTGTTTTATAAGATTTAAGTTTATAAGGCAAAATTATTGTTTTGTATGTAAAGGTGCTAATAAGTTGTTATGATGTTCTTTTGAAATAATAGCACTTTATTAGATTTTTCATTGGACAATATTTGGAAGAAAAAAAACTCTTGTAAAAGTACATGTCTAATAAAACCGTTGGTTTTATTTTATTTTAAAACTTGTTAGCACGATCAAAAACGTCTTATTAACTTATTAAAACACTTTTAGACAGAATGCACTATTGTTGTCTTACAAATCCAAGTCCCATAAACTAGTCTATTAAAACATTTAGACGTACTTAATGTTGTATAAAACATATTTTACGGCGTGGAAACTATAGTCCAAGATTCTCCTGGTTTTTAACAAATACGCATAAATAGAAACTGTCTTTGCTTTTCCTAGGTATCGTATTTAAACGTTTGAATTACGAGCATCGTTATCCGGATAACAATCAGGCGCAGCTTTTTGAATATCAGCTTTATATGACACCATTTTTAGATGACAGCATACCAAAATCAGCTTTATAGGACACCATAATACATCAACTATCCTAATAGACCACGTAACACGATATACGTTTATAGAACCAAATCGTACATTATATAACATAAACGTATTACAAAAAGGTGGCACGACGCTTTTTAGAACTTCGAAATAAAACGTCCTACTTGAAAGTTTTCTTTTACATGACATTATTTAAAAATTATCTTATAAAAATAAATGCCACGTGAGTTCACAACACAATTCTAAAAAGTCTCATAGAAATTCTAAAACGGGCATTTTATTTCAAAAGTGTCAAAAAAACTTGAAACGATGCCCAAATACATCCAAATATCATATACTGTAACACCTTTAATCTTGTATCTGTGTGATTTTATAAACTCAAGTCCTTTTAAACAGTTTATTACGACACTAACATCCTATAAAACCAATTTTGTCGAAGTGTCACCCTACTACGTAAAGTAGTAGCCGCCGAGATCCTCCATAAGATAGTTGAATCCCGTATTCGCCCCATAATCAACTACATCCACCATAGGTGCGGTCTGGGTTGAAGCAGGGTAAACCGTTGCCGAGGCTCTTCCCCTCCCTTTCACCGACCTTTTGTTGTTCTCCAATCGAAACTCGGCCGAAAGCCTTCCCATTTGTTTCTGAAGATCGACAACTGAGTGATCCCCGATCTTTCCCTTCGGACTCCGTTTCCGGTCCACGAGCTTCAGTTCCAATCGGTACAGAGCACAAGCGTCGTACTTGGTGATTTCGTACTCGTAAAGATGCCACTCGAGAAACTTCATGGGCTGCGGATCCATGTAATACGATCTCTTCAGCCAACCCGATTCGTTGATCACTTGCTTTCTTGATTCGTGCCAACCCCGCCCGTTGTAATCCGGGAGTGATCTCTGCTTTCGGTTTCCACTCTCGAACGCCCTTCGTGGCTTGTCGAAAAACAACCACTCCCGTAATGTCTCGCCCTCAAAAACCGAGAGATCAAAGAGTTCTGAAGATGTTTAAATGGAAGTAGCATTAATACACAATCGAATGACGAGAAAAAGAAGAAAAAAATATAAAATCACAACAAAATTGGTTTTATAGAATGCTAAATACGTGTTCTAACAAATAGTTTTATAGCACTTAACTTTATGGTTTATATATTTTGGTTAACTTATATAATTCATTCGGGGTAAATTGGTCATTTTATTTGTTCTAACTTGTCCAGTTCGGGGCACCAAATACACCCTATAAGAACAAACAATTGTGCGTCTTATATAAATATGTTACGACGTATTTTGCCATCCTAACAAGTTGACGTATTTTGCCATCCTAACAAGTTTTCTAGATATTTTTTAAATAAACTATCGTATTTAACTTTTTTATAACACTTTTTATTAGTGTCTTATCAGCACATCTTTGGACACTTTATTTTATAAGACAGCTTTTCAATAATTGTTATATAAAAAATACTAATATGACGGTTTATTTAAAAAAAATTGTCCTAAAAAACTTATTGGGAGTCGTTAATATTAACTTCTAGTTCTTGCAACACATTTACGTCGGTCGGACACACAGTTGTTTCGTCCTATAAAGCAGTCTATTATGACACTTAAACATAATATCGCGTCCAATAAGAAAACTGATTTTTTTCATAGTGAAAATAGACTAACCGGGAGCATTCCATGGCGATTTTGCAGTGGCGGCCCCTTCGCACTCGGAACACCGACGTTTTTCCCCTGCGCCTTGGCACAAAGTGCGGAAAAAAGCAAATTATCCTTCAATTCAATGCCTTTCGGTCGTATAATCGGGTTCATCCCCGGCTGGCCTTCGGTTTGAGCGATTGCAGCATGCAAATGGCTGCAATAGACGGTGCACCACCATTGAACCGCCCTCTCAAAACCCCAGGCCTGAGCGGGTCGGGGACAGTCCCAAAGGGCACATTTCGGTCCGAGAAAAGCCGAAGGCGGAGGGCAAATATTGGGAAGAAATCCCGTGATCGGATGTGAACCATCTTCACTCCACATGCCATAAAACCGACCGACACAATTCTCCTCAAACTCATGCGGAAAATCAAACGAAAATTGATCGAGTTGGGCACCGACGCACGTATTATGTACCGCTGTCATGTTCATCCCGTAAGGGGGAACGAAATCTTTGCATTGATCAAGCGGCTTGAAGCTTTGTTCTTGAGCCACCTGAGTTACAACAAAATCGGCTTTATATGAAGCTAAATAATTTCTAAATGTTTTAATAGATTGCTTCATAGGAATTAGATTAATAGGACCGAACGAATTAGATTAATAGGACCGAACGATGTAGGTTTTATACAAAAGTTGGGACATACTTGGACATCCTAACATGTTTTTAGGATATACTTAAAAGAGTAATTTACGTTTTTCGTCCATGTAAGTTTGTTAAAATTCTGAATATCGTCCTTGTGGTTTTGAAATTTCGGTTTTCATCCCTATGGTTTGCAATTAATTTATATCTTCGTCCCTAAGTCTAATTACTACTTTTAAGTATAAGGGGCCAAAATAAAAAATAGATTTTAAACCATATGGATGAAGAAAGGAATCAAATTTAAATCATAAGGACAAAAATAGTAATGAATTATAAACCATGGAGACGTAAATTGGAATTTCAAAATCACAAGGATGAAAACAGAAATTTTCAACAAACAACAGGGAGGAAAAACGTAATTTTCCCTATTTAAATTAAAGTGTCATATTGGCTTTTTTTTAAAGGAAGTGTCCTATAATCTTTTTAGATGACATTTCTACAAGACACTTTCAAATTATATTATATAAGAATGCATTTGGTATGATACCAAGTATTTTTCCCACTACCGTGTCATTTTTAACAAAGGCCTCCCCGAAATAATTTGGAGTCTCTTAATAGCATGCTCTTATTTCGTCAAATGCTCAAACAAAAAAGCTAAAAACTTATGATGTAAGAATATTTAGTTCATCAAAAATACAAAAAGTAATAAATAATCAAATAAGTCGGTACCATGATACTACCATGGTAAGCAAATTCCAATATCGTATACCAACCAAGTTTGTATACATGGTAAAGTATTCCCAACCAAGTGTAATTTGTACTCATTTAATTGGTAGAGTTGGTACACATGCTAGCTAGTTTAATTTGGTGCAAAATTTCCATGCCTAAATTGTTATAAATAAGAACTAATAGGACCTTTTATTTCAAAATTATCCTAAAAACCTTGTTATGATGTCCAAAAACGCCATATCAACGTATCATACAATCTTTACATTGGATGTACAATTATTTGGTACTATTAACTTAAATCCTTTAAAAGAGTATATTAGAACATTTAGACATGTTTAGACTTTAGACCTCTATAAAATCAATTTTACTATAGATTTTTAAGTCATACAATTATCACAAGAAAGATATAGATGTTCACCTTGTGAAAAGCTATATCTTGAGTGGTATTGTGGGCATCTGGGTCAGGTTTTGGTGCAGCTAAGCCACTGGTTGCATCATCCTCTTCTTCATCATAGAGCTGCAACAGCCTACTTATATCTGGGGAAAAAGACAATAAGCTTGCACCCTGTGTCAAAAGAAAAAAGGATCTTTATGAATATGATGTTAAATGAGTTTTTAATAATAAACTTGACTAACTAAAATAATTAGCTTAATGACATTTACTAACCGGCCGTTGGTTCAAAATGGGTTTTTAGATAAATGACCTTTTGACAGTTTCTTTCAAGATCCAAAGAGCTTCAGACAATTTCTTTGAAGATCCAGTGACCTTTACTAACCACCCCCGGTTCCAAATGGGTATTTAGATAAATGACCTTTTGACGGTTTCTTTTGAGAGATCTAATGACCTTTTGATAGTTTCTTTTGAGATCCAATGACCTATACTAACCCGTCGGTTCCAAATGGGCATTTAGATAAATGTCCTTTTGATAGTTTGTTTAAATCCAATGACCTTTTGATTGACTTTTGAGATCCAATGACCTTATCATGGTGGCTTTTAAGATCCAATGACCTTATCCCGGTGTCTTTTAAGATCCAATGACCTTGTGATGGTTTCTTTTTAGATCCAATGACCTTGTGGTAGGACTATACAATTTTTTTTGTCAAACAAAGGCATTCTTAAATCTATCAAAACGTTATGAATTTCAAAGAAAGAGGTCTGAAGATCATTTAACCGATTGGACCTTTCTCAGATAAATACTTGGAAAAACACTAAAGAGGCGTTTGGTTTGACGGAATATTTTTGTGAGATTCGGATTTCATATATGTGTTTCATATGTAGGAATTGTAATAGAATTGAATTCCATTCTTCAAAGATAATTTATAAAAACAAATTTTTAATTAATTTTAAAAAAAATAATAAATTTGTCCTTTATCAATTGATCATTACAAAACCAATATTTTCCTTTTTTTTTAGCATATTTTCAACCATCATTACAAACAAATACTTTGAAATCCCATGAAATCATCAAATGCTAACTAACAAATGGGATTTCCAACTCCAACACTTGTTGGGTCTCAATGAAAAATTCTCGGGATTTCAATTCCAAACTTTCCTTTAGATCAAACACAAATCAAGATTGAATCGAATTCCAAATCCTACCCAATTTTGCACACCAAACAAGCCGTAAAACGGGCTCTGGTGACCAAAGGCAAACACCCAATTGACCTCCCATCCACTTCCTTTTTCATATAGCAAAATAGCCACTACCTCCGTTAAAAATGGGCCTGTTAAAAAATTGGCCTGTTAAAAAACGGACCCAGCTAAAAAATGAAAAAGAAGTCAAAATGGCCAGGTTAGCTAAAAAAGAGACCCATGTCTGCTAAAAATGGTCAGGTCCGTTAAAAATGGTCTTGGGTCCGCCTAAAACGTATCCAAATCTGTTAAAAAAAAAATTCTTTAACGAACCACTCATTTTTTTTGTCTTTTAACTTACGGGTCCATTTTAACGGAGGTAGTGGCTATTTTGCAAATATGACAAATAAAATGGCTAGAAGGTCAATTGGGTGTTTCTCTTTAATCACCGGGCCAATTAGATTCTTAAATTCAGTTTTCGAAGATGGTAATTCAAGCTAAATATCACATCATCAAAAATGCAAAACCATATGAAAAAAAAAACTCATTCAAATTACAAAAACCACAAATTAAATAAATCCAAAGTTGTCATATACCTGCTGCAAAGAAGAAGAAGCAGGGGAAGGCTCATTAAGCTCCTTCTTCCATTCCTTAAGCATCTGATGAACTTGTTCTTCGAGTAACGCCATATCGATCTTCCGGCTCTCCTTTCTCGCCGACTGCAGATCCATCAACATCCCTTGAAGATCGTCCACACGGTTCATCGCCCGATCTTTCAATTTCCGGTGCGATTTTGCACTTCTCCCCATTTCCCTCAAAAGATCAGACAACAATATTTAACCATCCATTTTCAGTAAATTCGAACTCAGAACTCACTAACAGTGATCGAATTGAAGATCAGAATTGGTGGAGATTGAAGAAAGGGATTGGGAATTTACCTTTGAATTTGGTGAAATTGGGGATGAATGGGTGGAAATGAACAAGGGTTTGGATCGAATTGTTGAAAAAACTGAGTTGAGCATATTAAGTGAATCTGGGAGGGAAAAGTTGGTTGGGGGGAATATATACGAACTAGAAATTTGTGCTTTTTATATTCTTTTCAAATGTGTGATGTTGATCACAAATGAAATGAGTCGTTGGGTTGGATTTCTCTTTTTCTTTATAAAGATTTCATTCTATACTTTTTACTAATATCTTTGTGAAAAGTTGAGTTAACGAATAGAAATGTGAGAAATTGATTTGAATCATTAAAAAAATTAATTTAATACATTTCCATGAAATATGCTTTAGAAGAGAGTTGTTTTCTTGTAATCTTATGTGGGTGCATCTTATAGTTGATAAATCGGTTCTTATGTTAACCTCAGCTTCCTACTTAAACCAACCCTCAACTTTACTAGGGTATTGATATATGCTACTTTTTTAATGTTGGAATCAAGTTAAGTCGTGCATATGGACATTGAAAAGGCAGGTATGTGTCACGAGAAGATTAGTAGGTTGAGATTAGGCCTAAATCTCGATATCAAACTGGTACCGTGTGGGTATCGTAACGATCTCGGACCGATTCATGTATTTTGGTACGGTAATCAGCTCTATGTTTTTTCTATAATCGGTATTCGGTAATTGGTTTTGGGAATTTTCTGTTCGGTACGATATTAGTCCTACGGTCACCGTTAGATGTTTTTTGTTAATATTCTTGAGTGATTGTAATGTTTGTTGTGAAGGTTGTAGAGTGTAAAATTAGAATTAATGTGGTAGTAGTACCGCAATACCGGTACCAGTACCGTATATTTCTAATCGGTCCGGTATTTGTTTTCCACATTTTCAGTATCAGGAATTTTCGGTACAGTGTGACTCTCATGCTTACCTTTAGTATAGATGCATGTAGTAATGTGTAAGGGTGCATTTAGTCCACCTCTTTTATTATATGCTTATTTTCAAAGGGAAATGGACCGGATTTGATGGGACAGGCTAGGATTGCACAAGCAATTGTGAAGTATGCAGATAAAAGCATCTTCAACAAATTATTTAAAATGGAAACTTTGAGATTTTAAAAGACATTGGAGGGCTTTTATTTATTGTTTTACTTTAAAAGATTCTTCAAAATGTAAAAGGTATGAAAGAGAGTCCGAAAGCATCCAAAATTGAAGAACTAGAACCGATTACCATGAGATAATAACTTATTATATTTCTAATAATAAAAAGCTTAAAAATAAAATATTTAGAAGAGATAAACAAAACGAGTAGAGGTGGTTGTTTTATCGAATCCCAAACAAGAAAAAAAAAAACTATTTGTATAAGTTGAGGTGTAGATCGACCTTTGTTTGGATTAAATGGAGCAAATAGGTCAATCTTTGTTTGGATCAAACTTTGTTGAAGTTGATTGAGTATCTAGCGATCGATCTTTGTCTGGATCAAGGAGAGCAAATAAGCCTTAGTTGAAGCATTAAGACACGACCAAATAAGTTTATATGGTTTATGAATAAGCCATACAATCTATTCAATCCATTAACAATTAAACAACTCCTAGTCATAGATGAACACTAAATTAACTCAAAGAAAAGTTCATTTTCAAACAAAATAACATGTTATGATCCTGCCATATACGAATTAAGAGGGTGGGTGGTGGAGAAAAAAAATGGAAATCATTAATGACGTTTAAGGCACTGAAAGTGCACCATTACTAGATGTTATGTGATAAATGAAACTCATATCATGTTTCTATTCTCTCAAATAAAAACAAATGAGAAAATCTATAAAACCAAAAATCAAACTATCGAGTACAAATTACAACGAATTTATTGTGTTCACGTTATCAACCAAATAACATCAATGCTTATTCTTATTCTCGATTACATTTCCTTAAACAAACCTAACACGTCTTAACAGAAAACCACAAACAGACATTTTTCTCTTCTTTTCACTTTCACCTTCATACCTTCATCGATCCATTTTCTTCGATGTTTTTTCTAAGAATAAAAAAACACGAAAAAAATTATTTAAAACTAAGAATAGCATATTACCGATTCTCTACAACTCCCTTTTTTTCTCTAGTATACATTCCTTTGTGCCTTCTTTGTCAATCTTAAATCTCATCCACAAAATTCAACACAATTGGAATCTGAATCCTCAATGGCCCCTGGAACATACGTGATCGCTTTTCGTACATAAATTGGATTACCTTTTCAATGAAGTAAAAGACACATCTAATACAACTTTACTTCTTCGCACAAATAGAACTCATACACGATAAAAATGAATATATTCTTACTTTTTCAAGATTACAACGACCGAAAACTTGCACAAAATTTGATTCTTCCTCACAAAATCATATAATGAGCATATCAATAATGCAAAAAAAAAAAAAAACGATTTCAACCATCAGACGAACCTAGTATATCTTACCGTAGAAACGGGTCTCGAGGTAGATGTAGGTAGATTCTTCATATACCTACTAAAAATTTATTTTTCCGATAATTCCGATATGACCAATAAAGATAAAAGGGCATTAGCTAAGTTTTCTTCCTTCCAAAAAAAATTAGTACAAAACCACATAGCAAGTGTAAATCACTCGAAGGTAACAGATTTGAGTCGTGGAAACAAACTCTTTGTAAAATGTAACGGGTTTGCTTCAATACCCACGAAGAATCGCATCTAATTGCATTATTTGTAGCCAAAGCATGAGTCAAAATAGATCAAGGCGATGGCTTTTCTTGCTTGACCTCTTTGGTTTGACTATCGGCTAATGATTTTGCTCTGACTGCCTTCTCAAGTTCAACAAGTTTTTGCTCGAGAAGCTCCATTTGTTTTGCTAAATTTTCATCTCGTTGCCTCATGATCTATGCACCAAAAAGATAGAACTAAGCTTTCGCAATGAAAATGACAGGCTTATTGTATAAATACAGAATAAACAAATGAATAAATGAATGACTTATTCATCCGGTCATTAAGGTGTCATTTGTTTTTTAAGAGGTCTGAAATCTAAATTCAAGTTTGAAAAATAAGAGGTGGATGGTGAAACTCTTAAAATTTCAGAGGACAGTAGAAGGTTTTCAGGCATTTTCTAAAAAATAAAACAAATGGTCTTAAATTTGCAAATCTCTTAATATGCATACTTAAGAGGTTTTAAGAGGTAACTTATCAAAAACAAATGGCCCCTAAGTTGTGCTTCTTTTGGCTTAATTGTTAAAAAATGAATGAAAAAGAGTGAATTGGATAAGTCATCATTTATCTTTTGTCTTTATTCAGTCATATCTTATTTTAAATACATCCTAAGAAAATAAAAAATAAAAACAGTACTAAGATCCGTGGATCTTTAGCGCTGGTCACCAAGTAATGAAGTTTAAAAATGTTTCCTATTTAATGCATTTTGCTAGAATTCTTATATAAACATTTTATTTACTTTTTTTTGTAAACGGGTATCCATGTAATTAAATGTTACAACATCAGAGATCTTGAAAGTCCTAATAAGGAAAAAGGTGATTTTACCTCGATTTCATTCTTGCGGGCTTCTTCTTTTTTGGCTTCGGATCTAGCACTTCTTTGCACTTCAAAAATGACAACTGCTCCGGCAACCTAATCAGAAAATCAAAAAATATCTACACATCACGTTTCAAACGGCAAAAATGTTGGGTTTTAGATGAATCTCACGTCTCAATAATCACAAAGTGAGACCAAACCCAATAACTAATGCCGAACACAAATTCATCTTTTCAAAGCGAAAAACGAGATGTAAGCATATTGCATACAAGATGAGACAACACCGAATTTACGTGGTTCCATTTGGTAAAAAAAGAAACTCTTAAAAAACAAATGACTTAGCATTTTCACAATTTAGTATTGTTTACTACTTACTAGTACAAAATCTTTTAAAATTCAAGTTTACAACTTATTACTGACTTAGTGCATACGTATACGTTTCAAAGCTTCACATCTGAACTCCATAAAACAAACCGATAAACACGTTCAAATATAGGAAAAGCATTAAATCCCTACTAATACGGCTAAATAATCCAAAAAAAATTGTGGTAATTGAGTCTGGCTGATAATTATTAAAGAATATTATACATTTGATTGATGGTCAAACAGGTTTAGGGCTTAGGGTTTAGTGTTTAGGATTTCATGGTTTAGGGTTTAATTACAGTGTTAAAATAAAATGCTGCAATGTTCATAGATCAATGGCGAAACATAGTTTTATATATACGGTAAAGAAAGAAATTTTGCATGAATATGTGAATACCGTGAAAACGAAGAGCTCGCCAATAAGGTCCCCAGCTACTTGAACGGCTCTTTCCTCATCCAAAGGCCGAATTTGAACATCCGTATCACGTGCATATATTCGTCTTTGAATTCTTGTTGTGAACCGATGGTTTGCCTGTGTTGACATTTAATTGAAATTTTGTTTCAAATTAACCGTTATTCTTACTAAAAAATTGTCAAACAAGAAAGAACAATATAATTTGAAAGAATTAGCGATGTTTGGATGTTTTCTGTCGAGCATCAAATAATGTTTCGAAATGCCAACCGCTAATCTCCCATAACATAAACCACATAAAGCGCAACCACAACGAAAACTCAATAAGTAACAAATGAAAAATTATAACTCTAAAGGAGAAAGAAATGGAAAATAATTTATGGAATTCTTGGATATTTACGACATTCAAGAATTTAGTACTTAATTCATCTGGGCGTGTTTGGTATGGAATCAGGACGACACAATACAAAATTTTGGGCAGGACACGGCAATACAGTACAAAATTTGGTAAATTACTAAACTAACCCCAAGTCATATGAATCCTTAAATCCTTTCACAATTCATTTTGCAAACTAAGGGCATATTTGTTAGCAACTTAACGAGTTTTATGGGACAAACCGGTTATTCAGTCAGCTATAAATGATTGTTTGGAAGTGGCTTAATGATATAGAATCTGACTTGTTCCGTAAGCTTCTAGGGCGTAGCTTTATACAAAAGGTCATGTTTTTTTACCGAACCTGTCCCTCCCAATTAAAAAAGCACCCTCTTCACATTTACGAAAAAAAAAAATAACTTCTAAGCAAAAATCTTCTCAATTTATACAGACAAATTAATCCACATAGTGTGTTTTATCCATACATGACTTAAGAGAAAACCAACCAAACAACCCCTTAGGTTTTGTTTGGTTCAATTTGGTTCAATAAGCAGCTAATATACTTTGAAAGGGTAGCTGACACCCTTTAAGGCGCCCCCACCACACTAGTCCCACAATCATCATGGGGGAGGTAAATCAACACATGCATCCTATTGGTTGAGAAGCGGTGCCCACAGCTTAAACCCGGGACCACACACATATGGATTACACCTACATACACCTCTACCACCAAGACAGATCAAAAGAGACACTTATATACTTTAGATGCCCATTGGTTGACATTTACTTATTTTTTATTAGTTGAACTTTATCCGACTTTGTTCAAATACATAACAGGTTCAAGTTTGAACAGCTTGAAACTCTCCGCAACATTTAGTCGTTAAGTCAGCTCTGAAAAGTCTACTCACATGTGGATCCTAGTGGGCATGTTCCGTGTGGGGCCGGTAAATTTAATAAAATAAAGAAGAATTCATAGGAAAAAGACAATGGAGTTTGCTTCTTCATCACCAATCATAAACCCCCACAAGAAAAAGAAAAAAGTAATAAAAATCAAAAAAATCGAAAGAAAACATCTAGAATTCAACAATGAGTATGAATCAGAAGCATTATTAGGGTATAATTCAGTAGTAGTAAATAGTAATTGTACCTGAGCGATTGCCATGATGGCTGTTCGAAATTTAGGGTTAACCGCAGCTCGTTTTTTGAGCCTAGTGGCGATGGGTTTGCTTAGGGTTCTCAGTGCAAGCGTCCCAAGCTTCATAAACGGGAGCGCCATTGCTCCAATTTTCCTTCACGATCCAAACGCACACCAGCTGTTCGACGATTTGCCTGACTGAAATCAGATGCGGATATTAACAATTCATGGCGATTTCAACTCGTGGGATGCTCTGATTTTTCAAGAAATGAAGAGGGATTTGCGAATTTGGAGAAGGGGTCGAGAAAAATTCGATGCTTCACAGTTGCGTTTTTTTTTTTTAAGATGATCCCAATCTGATCTGGGATTGGTTGATCATACAAAATTTTCAAACAAATAAAATCAATATTGTTTAATTTGATTATATAACTTATACAAATACACACCGCACGTGACACCAAAACTTTCCGTATGGAACTTCACATCGAAGCATCAGGAAGGTAAATAAAATTTGGATGTTATATTAAAAAACACTATCGGGGTAAAAAAAATCCAAAAGAAGATAAAAAACGAAACATTCACAAAAAAAAATGTTCTGAAGGAAAAAATAAATAATGTGAACCTTCATAGCGAAAATGCTGTGAAAGGTAAAAAAATGTTGATCCTTTACATCAAAAAATACTATGAATGTACGAATTTCTTTTACCTTCACGGTATTTTGGTGTAAAGTTTCATGAAAAAAAACACCATCAAAGTAAAAACCGTGAACATTTTTAGGTAAATAAAATGTTGGTCTTGCCGACTTGCCGTAAACAAGACAATAAAAACGGCGTTTACTAAAAGTAATAATGAAATACTGATTTTATGAGATTATTTCATTCGATAAAATCAATATTACAAATGGCCTGATTTTGACATGTATAGGGTGCAAATAGCATTCCCTTTTGATAAATTCTAAAAAGTCAAACTTGATTTTTATGTTTGATCGTTGTATGGAAGCTAAAAAAAGAAGAATATGAACAAGGCTAAGATATGTATGATTTTATACTAAAACGGCTAAAATATGTGTGTTTTTATACTAACAGTCAACAAAGGTCTTTCATCTGGAAACATTTGATTATCCAACTCTTAACACTCTGTAAAGTTGGTACATCGTTTCCTATGAGTAGAATGTCGTCTACGTACAAGACCAAGAAGGTTACTATGCTCCCACTGAACTTAGTGTAAACACACGGCTCGAACTCACTTTTCGCGAAACCAAACTCTTTGATTCGCTCATCAAAATGTAAGTTCCAGCTTCGAGATGCTTGCTTTAATCCATAAATGGATTTTAGCAGTTTACACACTTTATTAGGATTCTTAGGATCTTCAAATCCCTCTGGTTATTCCATATAGACGTCTTCTGTTAACTTTCCGTTCAGAAAGGCTGTCTTGACGTCCATTTGCCAGATCTCGTAATTAAAGTACGCTGAAATGGCCATTAGAATCCTTATTGACTTTAACATGGCTACTGGCGAAAAGGTTTCATCATAGTCGATACCATGAGTTTGCGTGAATCCTTTTGCGACCAGTCTAGCCTTAAAAGTGTGTACATTCCTATCCATGTCGGTTTTCTTCTTGAAAACCCATTTACGTCCAACAGCTCTACAGTGTTGGGGTAAATCAGTCAACTCCCATACTTGGTTGTCGTACATGGATTGCATCTCGGCATTCATGGCTTCTTGCCATTGTTCAGACTCACTGCCTGACACAGCTTCTCCATAGGATGTTGGTTCATTCAAGTCTCCACTATCCTGAGAAACTAGAAACCCAAGATACCTATCTGGTTCTTGTCTTACCCTATTGGATCTGTGAAGGTCCTGTGTTTGCACTTCCTCAATCGGCTCTGATTGAGGTTCAACATTTTCATGTTGAATTTCTGGCTCAACAATCGGTGTAGTGTTTTCTTCGTCCACTACCTGTAGATCTACATCCTCTCTGGTGTTCCCTGAACTGAGAAACTTTTCTTCCAGAAATTTTCCATTTCGAGCAACAAAAACTTTGTTCTCTTCAGGGTTGTAGAAGTAATATCCCACGGTGGTTTTGGGATATCCCACGAAGAAACACTTGTCGGATTTGGGCTTAAGTTTTTCTGAGGTAGGTCGCTTGACGTAAACCTCACAACCCCAAATTTTCAGAAAAGACATTTTGGGTTTCTTACCCTTCCACAACTCGTATGGTGTCTTTTCCACCGACTTTGTTGGCGCTCTGTTCAGTATATGTGCTGCTGTTTCGAGCGCATTTCCCCAGAATGACACTGGTAGTGTAGAGTGACACATCATCGATCGTACCATGTCCAGCAATGTACGATTCCTCCTTTCTGACACACCATTCATCTGAGGTGTATACGGAGGTGTGAGTTGTGATACAATCCCACATTCTATCAGATGATTGCCAAACTCTTGACTAAGATATTCGCCTCCTCGATCTGACCGTAAAAACTTGATCTTTCTGTCAAGTTGATTCTGTACTTCATTCTGATATTCTCTGAATTTCTCAAAGCTTTCAGATTTATGTCTCATCAAGTAGACATAACCATATTGAAACACCCAGATCCCATTTTAAATTTTAAATGGAATAACTTAGAAATAAAAACCTTGCGTAAGTTTTTAAATAAAATAATAATTCGAAAATCCTTAAGTTAAGTAAAATTAACATCCAAAATCAATAACTACTAAATAAATCCCAAAAACAGATCGAAACGCCGCCTAGCCGGAACCTTCAAGCCGGAGCCTTGCCTTTGTCAACCCCTGAACTCGTACCTAAAAAGATGAAATGGAGAGGGGTAAGCACAACCACTTAGTGAGCAAGTAAATACATACGAAACATCGTAATCAATACATATAATCACATCAGTCACATCATAACGGTTTCCCGTTCACCGGACCATCCCGCAATCCGGCCTTAGTGGTTTCCCACTCTTCGGGTCATCCCGCAACCCGGCCCATCACATCATATCATCAATCACGCATTAATTACAATAGTTCGCACATAAAAACCCACTCACCTCGTAATCAACTCGTGCACGTGAACTAAACCAACAAAATCCGAGAACTAACAATCCTCACGGTAACCTGAAAGAAATCACGCCTTACCGCTATTAAATTTACTTCCGACCCTAAGGCCACGTATATATATGCTACAATGATTCCCAACAACGACAACTAATTTTAGACTCGAACAAATCCAATAAATGTCACAACCGACCGACCGTCGCAAGCCGCGATACCAACGTCGGACAGCCACGTACCCGGACCGTCGTAGCCGGACTGACCTTGTGGCGGCAGCGGCGTACACCACCACTACCACCGCCGTTCAAACGGCACACGGCAGCAGCGGCGATGGAACTAACCGCCACCACCATCGACGGCAACAACTAGGACAGCCGCAGCGGCGATGTAAACCACCACCGCCGCCGGCCGGTCATCTACAACGACAGCAGCGGTCGGGAAACCCTCCACCGTCGCCGGATTAAACATCAACAGCGGCAGCGGTGAGCATCCCGCCACCACCGCCGTCTCGACTCTCGACAGCAATCGCAACAACAGCCATGGCAGCGGCGGTGATTAACCACCACCACCTCCGCCGGCTAACCACGACACCAACAACGACAACCGGGCCGTCGCCGGTGTGCACGAGCAGCGGCGGCTAGGCCAAGGCCGGCCAAGGCCGGCGGCCACCACCACCGCTGACGGAAAGAAGAAGAAAGGAGGAGGAGGACCACGGCGGCTTACCCTTGCCGGCGACGTAACCCCAAAACTCCGGCAGCCTCCTCTTCTCTTCCGGTCACTCTCTCTCTCGCCGTCCCTCTCTCTCTCTTCTCTTTCTTTCCCGTCTTCTCTCTCTTCGTCTATTCTCTCTCTCTTTCTTATTCTTTTTTCTTTTCTCAAAAGCCACCACTAATTAAATAGTCAAGAACCCTAACCCTACCCCCTTTTGTTGGGTTTGAGGGAACATGTGGGCCCCACCCCCTTAATTGGTAACCTACATTAAATAAAAGAAAAAGCCCACAAGAAATTTCTTCTATCTTATTTTATTTTAATACTTAACTAACAAATAACAAAAACGAAAAGAAAGAAAAAAAACGAGACTCGGAAACAAGAGGAAACGGGACGTTACAACTCTCCCCCACTTACCAGGATTTCGTCCCCGAAATCACTCTGAGAAAAGCTCCGGGTAGTACTCCCGCATTTCCGCTTCCGGTTCCCAAGTCTACTCGGAACCCTTCCGATGCTGCCACTATACCTTCACGATTCCGATTTCCTTGCTCCGTAACCTTTTCACCTTCCGGTCTATCACCGCTATCGGCCTCTCGACGTAATTCAGGCTCTCGTCTACCTGGATATCGTCTAAAGGAACGTGCGCCGTCTCGTCGGCGAGACACTTGCGCAACTGCGAAACGTGGAACGTGCTGTGGATTTGACCCAGCACCGCAGGCAGCTCCAACCGATAAGCCACCTTCCCGACACGCGCGAGGACTGTGAACGGTCCGATGTAACGAGGCCCAAGCTTACCTCTCTTTCGGAACCGGATCACACCCTTCCAAGGGGAAACCTTGAGTAGCACTCGGTCTCCCACCTGAAACTCCAAATCCGACCTCTGACGATCAGCATAGCTCTTTTGCCGGCTCTGAGCCGTCCGCAATCGCTCCCGAATCCTCTGAATATCCTCTGTAGTCCTCTAGACAACCTCGGTGCTACCGAGAACACGCTGTCCGACCTCACCCCAACAGATAGGGGTACGGCACCTCCTTCCGTAGAGCATCTCAAAAGGTGGCATCCCAATGCTCGAATGATAACTGTTGTTATACGAAAATTCCGCCAAGGGCAGATACATGTCCCAACTGCCTCCGAAATCCAAAACACAAGCTCGAAGCATGTCCTCCAAGGTCTGAATCGTACGTTCGCTCTAACCGTCTATCTGAGGGTGGTACGCGGTACTAAAATGCAACCTAGTACCCAACTCCGAATGAAACCGTTCCCAAAAACGAGAAGTAAAGCGTACGTCTCTGTCAGATATAATCGACACTGGCACCCCGTGCCTCGACACCACCTCGTCCACGTAGATCTTAGCCAACTGCTCCGCGGTCGAACTCTCCCGAATAGCAAGGAAAATAGCGCTCTTGGTTAACCGATCCACTATGACCCAAATCGCATCAAACTTCCGAGGGGTTTTCGGAAGCTTGGTGATCAGATCCATAGTGAGGTTTTCCTACTTCCACTCGGGAATCTCCAGCGGTTGCATCTTGCCGTGAGGCTTCTGATGCTCCGCTTTGACCTTTAAACAGGTCAAACACGACTCCACATACCGAGCAACGTCTCTCTTCATCCCCGGCCACCAATAACCCGTCCGCAGATCCCGATACATCTTAGTAGCTCCCAGATGAATTGAGAATTTGGACTTATGGGCTTCCTCAAGCAAAGTATGCCGTGCTGTGCCCGCACGAGGAACCCACACTCGACCAACCTAGTCAGCAACCCTCGACTATCCCTGACCAACGCGGCCATCTGGCCCCGAATTCGCTCTCCGTTCTGGTTCTCCTCTCGACTCGCCTCCTCTTGTGCTCGCAGAACCAAGCCCACAAAGGAGGTAGTCACCGCCATCTTCAGATGTGAAATTCGAAGCGGCGCGTGCTCCGTCTTCCTACTCAAAGCATCAGCGACCACATTGGCCTTGCCTGGATGGTAGAAAATCTCGCAATCGTAGTCCTTGACTACGTCAAGCCACCTCCGCTGTCGCATATTCAGATTCGGCTGCTCCAAGAAGTACCTCAAGCTCCGGTGATCTGTAAAGATGGTGCACTTCACCCCGTACAGGTAGTGCCTCCATATTTTTAGGGCAAAGACCACCGCCGCAAGCTCAAGGTCGTGCGTGGGATAGTTAGCCTCGTGAGGCTTTAGCTGCCTCGAAGCGTAGGCTATCACTCTACCCCGCTGCATCAACACACACCCCAAACCCAGCCGGGATGCGTCGCAATAGACCGTCATATTCTCCACCCCCTCCGGTAGAGTCAGAACCGGTGCCTCACATAGCTTCTGCCTCAACGTGTCGAAAGCCATCTGCTGCTCAGAACCCCAAACGTACGGCTCACTCATCTTTGTCAAACGCGTCAACGGTACCGCAATCTTAGAGAAATCCTGGATGAACCGTCGGTAGTAGCCGGCCAAACCCAGGAAACTCCGGATCTCGGTTGGTGCCTTTGGAATCTCCCAGTTCATAACTGCCTCGATTTTTGCCGGGTCCACCTTGATGCCCTCCCGGTTAATAATGTGGCCCAAGAACTGAACCTCTTCTAACCAGAAAGCGCATTTTGAGAATTTGGCGTAGAGACGTTCCCTCCTCAGAACCTCAAGCACTTCTCGCAGATGCACCACGTGTTCCTCCCTTGACTTCGAGTAGATCAAGATGTCATCAATGAAAACAATCACGGACCGATCGAGCATCGGCCGACAAACCCGATTCATAAGGTCCATGAAAGCGGCTGGAGCATTGGTAAGTCCGAACGGCATTACCAAAAACTCGAAGTGGCCGTAACGGGTTCAGAAAACGGTCTTATGAATGTTCGCTTCCTTCACCTTCAGCTGGTGATACCCTGACCGGAGATCGATCTTAGAAAACCACGACGCCCCCTGAAGCTGGTCAAACAGGTCATCGATCCTAGGTAGAGGGTACCTACTCTTGATGGTCACCTTGTTAAGCCCCCGGTAATCAATGCACATACGATGACTCCCGTCTTTCTTTTTCACAAACAAGATCGATGCTCCCCACGGTGAGCTACTCGGGCGAATAAACCCCTTCCCCGAGAGCTCCTGCAACTGGTCAGACAACTCCTGAAGCTCCGGCGGAGCTAGACGGTATGGAGCTCGTGCAATCGGAGCCGCTCCAGGTACCAAGTCGATGCCGAACTCGATCTGCCTGTCAGGCGGAAGGCCAGGCAGATCCTCTGGAAAAACATCTGGAAATTCGCTGACGACTGGTACGTCTGCTACCGACAGCTTTCTCTCCTTCGCCTGATCCGCCATAGCATAAACCAAGAAACCCGTACACCCCCGCTGGATGTACTTTCGAGCCTTCGCGATAGAACGGAAGGATGTAGACACCCTCCTCCCCTTGCCGTACACCACCAGCTCTCCCCCACTTGGGTTCTGGATGCGTACCAACTGCCCTCAACATCCGTGGTCGCCCGGTTTGGAAACATCCAGTCAATCCCGACCACCACGTCCACTCCGTTCATGGGGATGGGGATGAGGTTAATGCTGAACCGAACTCCGAAGATATCAATGCTACACCCCTGGTACACATGCTCAACCACCTGCACTTCCTTCGCGGCTACATCGATCGCCAAGGGACTATCCAGATTGCCGAGCTCGATCTGAAAATCCTAACAGAACCTACGCGACACATAGGACCACGTGGCCCCCGTGTCGAAAAGCACTAAGGCCGGTTTCGAGTTGACAGGAAAAACGCCTAAAGTACACATTTAACAACAGACATACTATTCACATCACTAACAAGGTATACTACAATCAAAAACTACGTAAAAACGTAACAAGGAAAAACTTGTAATCACGTCAGGCGCCGTCTGCGCCTCCTCAGCAGTCATCTGAAAGGCCCGACCACGAGTGGTAGTAGCTCCGCTCTTCCCTTTGGTGGTGCCGTCAGTAATCATAAGCGTCGCCGGTGCAGGAGCCAGAGCCGGTGCCTTCTTCAGCTGGGGACAGTCGGGCTTAATATGCCCGGGCTGGTAACAATGGAAGCAGATCTTCGCAGTCTCCTTGCAGTCTCGGCTAAGATGACCTGCCTTGCCACACTTGTAGCATGACAACTCCCGCGGCCTACACTCGCCCCGATGATAACGCCCGCACTTGGGACAACTCGGGGTCCCGCTCCTGCTATCGTTCCTTGCCCCCTTGAACTTCTTCGTCGGCGCCGGCTGATCTTCTGCCTTCCTCTTCCCCTGCTGACACTCCTCAAGAATTAGCTCCTGAGCCCTCGCTACCTCCTGCATGTCGCTGAAGGTCTTGCACCTTCCCGTGGCCACCGCCTTCTTGATCTCCGGCTTCAGCACCCCCAAATAGCGAGCCATCTTCAGTGACTCATCATTCGCGTAGCCTGGCACGAACAGCAGCTTTTCCAGAAACTGCGCGGTAATCTCATTCACGGACTCGGTCGTCTGGGTCAGCTTCAGGAACTCAGCTGCTATCCGTTCCTTCTCAATGCGAGGAGCAAACTCCTCGTCAAACATGGCCCGGAATTCCTCCCAGGTCAATGCGGTGATCTGAGCCTCCGTGTATTTCTTGAGAATCAAGTCCCACCAGTCCTTCCCCGCTCCGCGAAGAAGGTTCACCGTGAACAGAACCTTCGATCCCTCCGGGCATCCACACGTGCGAAATGCCCCCTCGACCGCAGAGTACCAGCGGTAGCAAGCAACAGGGTCCTTCTTCCCATCGAAGAATGGCGGTTGGCACGCCATAAAGTCCTTGAAAGTAATTCCGCGAGTCTGAGACTGACCCGTGCTCCCAGATCCTGTGCTACGGGCCGTAAGGGCCGCGTCGATACGCTGATCCACAGTCTGAATCAGCTCATCCCTCATTTGGTTAAATAGCCCCGGCAGCATTTGCTGCAAGGCCTCGGTGATCTGCGCGGCAATCTGATCTGACTGCCCGGCCTCACCATCATCAGTATGGCTCCTAGTTTGCACCATTCTGAAGATTCAAGAAACATCTTAGATTACGACTATAACAAAGCAATTCTTATATACCACTAAGGTGCTCATACACATCCTTACTGCTAGTGCTCATGCCAACCCTAAAGCTAGTCCCTACAGCGCATGCTAAACACAGACTAGTTCACATATACAGGCATTACACACAATAGTTATCCACATATAGTCGTAATACCATAAGCATTCTCATCCCTAACCGTCGTCAATGAGTTAAAGCCCCCAGAACTTAATCAAATCCAACACTACACAGGTGTTTATAGTAACACTATTATTGGCGCCGTATTACTATAACCGTCCATTCAAGATAGCCAGATCAAGATCACCGAGCAACAATCAAACAAGAACATGCTCGATAACCCATCACCGACGTACCAAGGTGTTTACGTTTGGTTTTGATACCGTCCTATTTAGACCTCAACCTACTGACTAAACGGACACATAAAATCATAAATACAGTTTAACATCACATGTATTCCATCCTCATTAAATCCACATACAATTATGCAATTTAGCATGTGTCAACAATTAAAACTACAACATGCATGCATATAACAATATTAAAGGTACAAATGCTCACCTCCGTCTTGACGGTTCCGCTGGCCATTCCGATCTTAACCGATTGTTCCCAAAATCTCCTAGTTTAAGTCCAACCACACACACACTTGCAAGTGAGCATGCTGATTCTCTTAAACCTAGGCCTGATACCAAGTTGAAACACCCAGATCCCATTTTAAATTTTAAATGGAATAACTTAGAAACAAAAACCTTGCGTAAGTTTTTAAATAAAATAATAATTCGAAAATCCTTAAGTTAAGTAAAATTAACATCCAAAATCAATAACTACTAAATAAATCCCAAAAACAGATCGAAACGCCGCCTAGCCGGAACCTTCAAGCCGGAGCCTTGCCTTTGTCAACCCTTGAACTCGTACCTAAAAAGATGAAATGGAGAGGGGTAAGCACAACCGCTTAGTGAGCAAGTAAATACATACGAAACATCGTAATCAATACATATAATCACATCAGTCACATCATAACGGTTTCCCGTTCACCGGACCATCCCGCAATCCGGCCTTAGTGGTTTCCCACTCTTCGGGTCATCCCGCAACCCGGCCCATCACATCATATCATCAATCACGCATTAATTACAATAGTTCGCACATAAAAACCCACTCACCTCGTAATCAACTCGTGCACGTGAACTAAACCAACAAAATCCGAGAACTAACAATCTTCACGGTAACCTGAAAGAAATCACGCCTTACCGCTATTAAATTTACTTCCGACCCTAAGGCCACGTATATATATGCTACAATGATTCCCAACAACGACAACTAATTTTAGACTCGAACAAATCCAATAAATGTCACAACCGACCGACCGTCGCAAGCCGCGGTACCAACGTCGGACAGCCACGTACCCGGACCGTCGTAGCCGGACTGACCTTGTGGCGGCAACGGCGTACACCACCACTACCACCGCCGTTCAAACGGCACACGGCAGCAGCGGCGGTGGAACTAACCGCCACCACCATCGACGGCAACAACTAGGACAGCCGCAGCAGCGATGTAAACCACCACCGCCGCCGGCCGGTCATCTACAACGACAGCAGCGGTCGGGAAACCCTCCACCGTCGCCGGATTAAACATCAACAGCGGCAGCGGTGAGCATCCCGCCACCACCGCCGTCTCGACTCTCGACAGCAATCGCAACAACAGCCATGGCAGCGGCGGTGATTAACCACCACCACCTCCGCCGGCTAACCACGACACCAACAACGACAACCGGGCCGTCGCTGGTGTGCACGAGCAGCGGCGGCTAGGCCAAGGCCGGCCAAGGCCGGCGGCCACCACCACCGCTGACGGAAAGAAGAAGAAAGGAGGAGGAGGACCACGGCGGCTTACCCTTGCCGGCGACGTAACCCCAAAACTCCGGCAGCCTCCTCTTCTCTTCCGGTCACTCTCTCTCTCTCGCTGTCCCTCTCTCTCTTCTCTTTCTTTCCCGTTGATAGGGTGAAAGTTTTACCCTCATAACTAACGTATTTTATGCACTTTTTTCTTTCTTTTCTTACTCTCTAATAATAAAACTACATAAAAATGGTTACATGCATTTTTTTACCGAATGATCACATTCATATGTTCTCGTCTTTGTTTATTGCACAAACTTACGTAAAATACTACGTTTCAGGAACTCTCTCATGGACCACCGGGATGTCTTTTGAGCTATTGGGCCGGACTGGATGACCAAAGAGGAAGCCGGGCCGAAGCTGTTGATGGGCTGCAGAAGTCCCTTTATGGGCCGGTTCTTATGCAAGAAGATGGAGGCCCAACATACAAGCCCATAGTAATTAGTTTTTGGCCCAAGTCCATGAGGGATCCTATATATATGTGTGTTTATGTAACTAAGAATATATAAGTCTTACCATCCAACTCAAGAACATCATCATCACCTTTTGTTCTCTCGGTTTCTAGCAAGAAACCGACCTCACCCCTAGACAATCCCTTTTGTGATTACTACTCCTTTGTTTGGTTCGGGTTTCCCTTCAGTAAGGCCGAACATCTCTTTTGGATACTTGGTGATTTGAGCTTTCGAGTCCTTTAAAACTCGTTGTTTGACTCGAACGCATCTCCAAGTGTTTTAGTAACTTTTGAAAGTATAATCTACGTAAAAGTTTAAGTTATACTTGTGTTTGGTTAAATTCCCATCAATTGCTTACATATATATATATATAAGATATACATAGATATATATATATATATATATATATATATAACCGTAGCATTTATATACATGCTTGAATTGTTTTTATAACCAAACCATCTCTTTATTATATAACTGTGTTCAATTTTGCGCTCATAGTATTAACTGGTCACTTTTCCAGTATACCTTTATATCAACTGCTTTAAATTTCAACTGGTCAATTCCAGTAACTGCACTTTATGAACTGTTTTAATTTCCACTGGTCAATTCCAGTAACTGCACTTTATGAACTGTTTTAATTATTGCATTTTATAATTATTCCTGTGGTACTAACGTTTTCTTGTCCAATTAATTATTAGTTTAAAAATAGTCGTAAAACACACCCAAGCATGATAGGCTAATTTCATAGCTTGGGGTGTAAGGTTCAAGTTGGAATTTTAATATGGTAAAAAGGAAAAAGAAGTCTTTTATATAACTTCAATTTTTGCCACTTAAAGTTTAATGCCTCATTAAAGATTGTCTTTGGATTTTTACTGGTTAACCGGATGTACGAAAATGCGGTATCTTTTCAGAAGTTACTAAAATGTTATTTTGGGGATATATGAGTGGGTGACAACACTCGTTGCTATTATCTCACGTCTTTAACATTTCATTAAAGAGTATGTCTAATAATTAACTAGTCATAATCCAAGGACATGAAAATGTGTTAGTCTCTTAAGGGACTACAATTGGCACTATTCCTGAAGTTGGTATCAGATCTAGTATCCCATTAAAGATTATAACTAATTATTTAACGATGAGTCAGATGCATGAAAATGTGTTAATCTTTCAGAGGTTACGTAAGTGTTGATTTTTAATATATTTTAACATTTCATTAAAGATTGCATCTAAACTCATCAATAAGTAATTGGGTTATATGAAAATGTGATAACTTTTCAGAAGTTACTTGGATATCATTTCTGCATAATTGAGATTATTAAATTACTTTTCATCCAATTTACCTATTTTTATTCCAACAAAAAGACTTTACACCCCTTGCTCCTTTTTATAATTGTTCTCTTAACATAGCTCATAATCAACCAACCAACCAAATACTTTTTCATCCAAACCCCATTTGAAGTTAACTTTCACAAAAACTGAATTTCGAAGGATTGTTTTCACCGCTTCCCTGTGGGATCGATATCTGGTACTTGTACCATCTTTATTACTTGTTTTTAGAAAAACGACAGTAATTGGAGGTTTATACTTGGACCGAAGGTTACTTGTTTTATTTCTTTTGCATACCTGTTTTTGGCACCGCTGCCGTTCAAATAATAATTAAAATCATAAAAGAACAAAAGGGGTCCTGAAATCAGACGAACAAGTTTTTGGCGCCGTTGCCGGGGAAGCAACAAAACAATTTTTCAATTTTAGTTTTAGAGAGTTAATTTTTCTACCACCTTTTTGAAAAAAAAAAAAAAATTTATATATAATTATATATTTTTGAAAAAAAAAAAAAAAAAAAAAAAAAAAAAAAAACACAAAAAGATTTTTTTTTAGTTTATGCAAAGAAAATCACGTGGGGAATTTTTCAATCTAGACCCCGATATCGAAAGAACTTTTAGACGTCGTAAAAGGGAGCAAAGAAATTTGCAAGCTTCTACCTCGTCTGCAATGGAGGAAGAAAACGCATTTTTAGAAGAACTGCCATTTCCTGGAAACCCACCTGATGGGAGGTACAACAATGATGGTCTACCTCCACCTCTACCACCACCTCCTGGAGGTAATGGTAGAAATCGGCTGCAAGACATCCAACCACGTGTGGCAGAACCACACGCTGGTCCTGTACCTATCATTCAAGAACCTGGACCACGAGTTCAGCAAGAAAATCCAGTTAATGGAATTTTACAAAATCCTCCACCACCTCTTAATAATAATCAACACATTGAAGATGCAGAACAACACATCTTTCGTCTGGCCAATTCCAAAGACAACAGTATGATGGATTATGCTATTCCTATTGTACATCAGTTGCAAACAGGAATACGTGATCCAACATGCAATGTCCCGCATTTTGAGCTAAAAACTGTAATGTTTCAGATGTTACAAAATAATGGTCAATTTGCAGGATTGTCAAAAGAAGACCCACATGCTCATCTCAGATCTTTCTTGGAAATTGCAGGATTATTTAGACTTCGAGGAATTTCTGATGACGCTTTAAAATTAAAACTTTTTCCTTTTTCATTAAGTCATCATGCCAGAGCCTGGTACTATTCTTTAAAACCAAACTCTATTTTTACATGGGACCAGATGGCTGAAGTATTTTTGAAAAAATATTTTCCACCACTAAGAAATGCTCAGTCTAGAAATGAGATCTGCACCTTCCAACAAGAAGATGATGAGACAGTTCCCACAGCCTGGGAAAGATTTAAAGAATTGTTGAGAAAATGCCCTCACCATGGCATTCCCTACTGCATTCAGCTAGAGACATTTTACAATGGCTTGAATTACCCAGCCAGACAAATGCTTGATGCTACTGCAGGAGGAGCTTTTACAGCTAGTTCTTACAATGAAGGATACAATATCCTTGAAAAAATTTCAAATAACAATGGTCACTGGGCAGACTCTCGTGCAAAACCTTTACAACTAACTGGTGTCAAGAACAATGATACTTATTCAACACTTGCTACCCAAGTACGTGATATGGCAGTGATGCTTAAAAATCTCACTACCAAGAAGCAAGTGGTGTCTGGTATTGATGCTTCTGAGGCATCCGAGTTACCTGTCCAATGTGCTTATTGTGGTGAAAATCATCTTTTTGATAATTGTCCTGGAAATCCAGAAAAAGTCAATTACATTGGAAATAATGACAAAACTGGACCTTTTTCACCAACCTACAATCCTGGATGGAGGGATCATCCACATTTAAAATGGAACAGTCCTTCTCTTAACCCACAGTTACCTAGGATACAAGGTCAGACTAACCAGTATCCTCAACAACAAAGACAGTCCAACTTTCAAAATCAAGGGCAGTCACATTTTCAAAACCAAGGACAGTCACATTTTCAAAATCAAAAGCGTGTTCATTTTCAAGATGAGGAACCACCTAGATTTCAACACACTTCACACAACCATTCACAGAATCATCAACAGGCCACCTCTCCTAGATATCCACCAAGGCAAAACCAACAGGTTGAACCTTCACTAGAAGCCATGATGAAAGGGTTTATTTCTCAAACCCAAGCATCAATCAAAAACCTTGAGACCCAAGTGGGTCAGATGGCTCTAGAAATTAGGAATAGGTCGGCTGGCTCTTTACCTAGTGACACTGAGATTCCTCAGAGACCAGGAAAAGAGCAGGTTAAAGCTGTGACTTTAAGAAATGGAAAAGACTTGAATAAGTCTGAAAAGAAGAGTCAGAATCCTGACAAGAATTTTGCATCATCTTCTTCTACTCCAACACACACTGACTCACCTACTCCAGCAGAGTCAGATTTTACTTCACCTGTTCCTGACTTTCCACTTTTGTCTCCTGTAACATCTACAGGACCCCAAAGAACAGTGTGGAAACCTCAGGAATACACCAGTAGGGATGTGTCACAATTTGGTGACAGTCCCAAGACCATTAGCAACACACTTCCCAAGGAGACAGACACCACTTTATCCACCACTGTGATGAAACCTGTCTCTGTCACACCTTCACCATCACCATCATCTACACCTCAAAAGACTACCACTCCTACTCAGGTCCCTCTCTATATTCCATACCCCAAAGGTTAAGGAATCAAAGGGAGGAAGCTCAATTTAAACAATTTCTTGATGTTTTCAAACAATTGCATATCAACATACCTTTGTTGGAAGCAATTGAAAGAATGCCAAATTACACAAAGTTTTTAAAAGATATTTTAAACAAAAAGAAAAGGCTGACTGAGTATGAGACTGTAGCTCTAACTGAGGGATGTAGTGCACTGTTAACTAAGAAAATTCCACCTAAGAAGAAAGACCCAGGAAGTTTTACAATTCCCTGTTCCATAGGAGGTAAGATCATTAGGAGAGCCCTATGTGATTTAGGAGCAGGCATCAACCTTATGCCTTTATCTGTCTTTACTACCTTAGGGATAGGTGAAGCAAGACCCACCACTATATCTATTCAGTTAGCTGATAAGTCCATAGTTTGGCCTAAAGGCAAGATTGAGGATGTTTTGGTGCAAGTAGATAAATTTATTTTTCCTGCAGACTTTATCATTTTAGATTGTGAAGTAGATCAAGAAGTCCCTATCATTTTAGGAAGGCCTTTTCTAGCAACAGGAAGAACACTGATAGATGTCCAGAAGGGTGAATTGACCATGAGAGTCCATGACCAGAGGGTGACTTTTAATGTGTTAGATTCCCTTAAGTACCCTGATGAGAGAGAAGAGTGTTCCACCTTGAGTGAAATAGAAACCTGGTGTGAGGAAAAGACTTTGGGAGAAATCTTGTGGGATGCAGACACTGATGATGAGGCAGAAGATGAGAGTGAGGAAATACCCCTAGTAACTGCTGCATTTGAAGTTTTAGAGAATGAGGATAGGAAAACTCTTGTCCCATCCTTAGAGGTTGCACCAGACCTAGAACTAAAACAACTTCCATCCAACTTAAAATATGCCTTTTTGGGAGACTCAGGGAAGTTGCCTGTCATTATTTCATCTTCCTTAGAAGCAGATCAGGAAGAAAAGTTAGTTCAGTTACTTAAACTTCATACCAAAGCCATAGGATGGACCATTGCTGATTTGAAGGGCATAAGCCCAACAATTTGTCAACATAAGATCATTTTAGAAGATAAAAATTTCAACTCTGTTGAGCCTCAAAGGAGACTCAATCCAGTGATGAAAGATGTTGTCAAAAAGGAAATTCTGAAATGGTTAGATGCTGGTATCATTTATCCTATTGCCAGTAGCACATGTGTCAGTCCTGTACAATGTGTACCTAAGAAGGGTGGGGGTAACTGTAATCACAAATGATAAAAATGAACTTATACCCACCAGGACAGTCACAGGTTGGAGAATCTGTATGGATTACAGAAGACTCAACAAGGCCACTCAGAAGGACCACTTTCCTTTACCTTTTATTGACCAAATGTTAGATAGGTTAGCTGGAAAGGAATTTTACTGCTTTTTAGATGGTTACTCTGGTTACAATCAAATTGCCATAGCACCTGATGACCAAGAAAAGACCACTTTTACTTGTCCTTATGGGACTTTTGCTTTTAGGAGAATGCCTTTTGGATTATGCAATGCACCTGCCACTTTTCAAAGATGTATGATGTCTATTTTTTCTGACATGTTAGAAAACTCCATGGAAGTTTTTATGGATGATTTTTCTGTATATGGGACATCATATGATGACTGTTTGCAAAACCTGGAAAAGATTCTTAAAAGATGTGAAGAAACTGATTTGGTTTTAAACTGGGAAAAATGTCACTTTATGGTTAAAGAAGGCATTGTGTTAGGGCATCTTATATCCAAAAGAGGCATAGAGGTAGATAGAGCAAAGTTGGAGGTAATTGAAAAATTACCAGAGCCAACCACAGTCAAGGGAATCAGAAGTTTCCTTGGCCATGCAGGATTTTACAGAAGATTTATAAAAGATTTTTCTAAAATTTCAAAACCTCTTTGTTTATTGCTGCAACAAGACCATGCATTTGATTTTAATGAAGAATGCACAACAGCTTTTAATATTTTGAAAAAAGCATTGGTCACTGCCCCTGTAGTAGTCACACCTGACTGGTCAAAACCTTTTGAGGTTATGTGTGATGCTAGTGATTGGGCAGTTGGTGCAGTCTTAGGACAGAGGAAAGAAAAGATTTTTCATTCCATTTATTATGCCAGTAAAACTCTCAATAATGCTCAAATTAATTATACCACCACTGAGAAAGAATTATTAGCTGTGGTTTTTGCTTTTGAAAAATTCAGATCTTACTTAATGGGAACCAAGGTTATAATTCATACTGACCATGCTGCCATCAAGTACCTTATTTCAAAAAAGGATGCAAAACCAAGGCTAATAAGGTGGATCTTGTTGTTACAAGAATTTGATTTGGAGATTGTTGATAGAAAAGGCATAAATAATCAAGTTGCTGATCATCTGTCCAGATTAGAAAAGCAAGACAATCAGGAAACTGGTACTGACATCTGTGAAACATTTCCAGATGAAAAGATTTTTGTTATAAAACAATTGTCAGTACCTTGGTTTGCTGATATTGTCAATTATTTAGCTTGCGGGATTATTCCTAAAGAGTTAAATAAGCATGCCCGAAGAAAATTAATTTTTGATTCAAAGAAATATTTATGGGATGACCCATTTTTATTTAAAATTTGTGCAGATCAGATGATCAGGAGGTGTGTCCCTAAAGAGGAGACCACACAGATAATCCACCATTGTCATTCTGGACCATGTGGAGGTCATTTCAGTGGAAGTAGGACGGCTGCAAAAATTTTGCAGTCTGGTTTTTTTTGGCCTACTTTACACCAGGACTCTTACAATTTTACAAAAAACTGTAATGAGTGTCAGAGAAGTGGGAACATTTCCCACAGAAATGAAATGCCTCTAAATGGAATTTTAGAAATAGAATTATTTGACGTTTGGGGCATTGATTTCATGGGACCATTTCCAATCTCAAATAATTGCTCTTATATTTTAGTAGCTGTAGACTATGTGTCTAAATGGGTGGAAGCCATGGCTTGTCATTCCAATGACGCAAAAACAGTAATTAAATTTTTGCAAAAACAAATTTTTTCAAGATTTGGTACCCCACGTGCCCTGATCAGTGATGAGGGTACACATTTTATAAATAAAATGTTGGAAGACGTCTTGGAAAAATATGACATTAGGCACCGGGTAGCTACCGCTTATCACCCTCAAACCAATGGATTAGCCGAGCTCTCTAATAGAGAGATAAAAGGAATCCTTGCTAAAGTGGTCAAACCACACAGAAAGGATTGGGCATCCAAACTGGATGATGCCCTATGGGCTTATAGGACTGCCTATAAGACTCCTATAGGGATGTCCCCGTACAAATTGGTTTACGGAAAAGCCTGTCATCTGCCTTTAGAATTAGAACACAAAGCCTATTGGGCCATCAAAGAGTTAAATATGAGTCCTGACGAAGCTGGCAGGAAAAGATTTTTGCAAATTTGCGAACTAGAGGAACTTAGGAATAACTCTTATGAAAATGCCAAACTTTATAAGGAAAGAACGAAAAAATGGCACGACAAGAGAATTATTCCTAAGGAACTTGCAGAGGGTCAACTGGTACTCCTATTCAATTCCAGATTAAAATTATTCCCAGGAAAGTTAAGTTCCCGATGGACTGGGCCATTCACGATAGCAAAGGTTCACACCTACGGAGCTATTGAGCTAGTCGACCCTGAAAAAGGTACAACCTTCAAAGTGAACGGCCAACGAGTAAAACCCTTTTATACAGCGTCAGAAATAACCAGGATCGAATAAAGATTGGTTTCACGGCCCAATACCTGTTTTCAAATTTCTTTACATAATTTTCCTTTTACTTCCTTTGCTGTCGGCCCAATACCTGTTTCCAGCCCAGATTGGTTTTATTTTTACTTCTTGTTTTCAAAGGCCCAACTGAAAATACATTTTGTTTTTATGGCCCATTTAAATATTTTTTAGTTATCCATATGCAATTTACTCATTTAATTTTAAGAAAATAATACAAAAGTTTTAATCAGTGCATTAATTGCACTGACATATGAGAATTTTTTTTGGGCGCCGGCGTATACTTCATGCAGAAGACAGAAGGTCATATCCCTTCTCAAATCAGTCAATCGTCTTTCTCTCTCACTCTCGTTCACCTCACCGGCCACCACCAAGAACGCCGCCGGCGTTCACAGGAGAACGACCGACGATTCTCGTACCTCCTTCTGATCTCTGCGCCGACCTCGTACCTCTCTGACACCCCACCACCGCCATCGACGTAAGACATCAAGTCCCGTCGCCTGTCGGAATCGACTCTCGCTTCCACCGTGACCTTGAAACACCGACGATAAGACCACCCTCGTACCTCTGCCGGCCGCACTGAATCCCCCTGCCACCATCTGCCGCCACGATTACCATCACCGCCACCCTTCTTCTTCCCTCTTTCCACTGCCATCAGAAACCCTAACCCCACCCCCACCCCTTTTCTTCATCCTTACGACAATGCGACAACCCCCACCCCACCTCTTGGCTATAAAAGAAGGTAAACAACCTTCGATTTCAAACCACGCCATGACTAGCCATAGGAGCTCCGGAAAGAAAAAGCGCACTCAACGCCATCGGACAAGGTCGGTGAATCGAACATACATCATCCCCACCACCGCCGAAGAACCGGTCTCCGATCGCGCCTCACGTACCACTTCGGAGGTGGAACTAATCCCTAATGTAGCTTCTGATTCGATCCACGCCCTTGCAGATGCCGCGGCTATGATGGCAGCCACCACCGAAACCTCCAAGGGTAAAGGTAAAATGGTAGCCATGGATATTGATGCTCAAATATCACCACAACCAAAACCTGCTTTTGATCTCAACTGCCCTCCCAATGAACCCACGGACCACGCCAAGGGCACCTCCATCACTTTGGAAACCCTCATTGAGCAAGCAAACCGAAACCTAGCCCTAAGTCTCGCCCAATCCCAGATGATACCACCACCCTTGGCTTTAGACCAAATGACTCGAACTCATGGCCACCCGTTTTCTGCTATGAACACCTACACTAACCCTTCGGTCCAACCAACGGTCATGATGCTCAATACCTACGGACAGCCGGTTCCGTATGTACCACCCCACGCACGGCCAAATCTGCCTAACCCGTACTACTCCCAACCATCCTCACAGGCAACAGTGGCTAGCGTCACAGCCATTCCCATGCCAACCCAACCAAAATTCAACCCGCTGCCCCCAATTCGTAATGTATATAATCGTCGCTCTTCGGTTGCACGTAACCCTAGTACACCTGCTCCCAACCCAATCTCATGGGCCCCACCGCCACTACCACAATCTCGCGAAGGTGGTAGCTCCTCTAGAAATACTCGCGGGGAGGTACCAACTCTAACTTTATTTAGTAACGAGGTTGCTAGTTTACGTTTTACTATTTATTGCAATAAAATGGCACATTCACCAAAGGGATTCCTCACAGAAACTGTTTCTCAAATTCCTTGCATAAAAAAGGTAATCATAACACACATGTGGGATATCTTGTGTACCGTACCCGACCCATACAATTTGAGTTGGGTTCGTGAATTTTATACAAGAGGCTTCTATAAGGGATTCTCAGCAAATCCCTATTCGGGGAGTGTTCATAGACTACTCCCCAGCCTCTCTCCACAAGCTTTTAGGCACACACCCTCACGTCAGTTCCAAGCTCGATGCCTTGAGCCGACATTTGACCACGGAGGACTTAGAGGATATTTTGACTACCCTTACCACCCCAGGTTCAACTTGGTACTTCGAGGGTAATGTTAGGCATATCCGCATAAGAAGTCTTACTCCTGAGGCCAATGTATGGGCACAATTTGTAAAACATACACTGTTCCCCACGAGTCACAATTCCAAGTTAGGCATTGACAGAATTCTGATACTATATTGCATTCTAAAGGGATATCCGTTTGATATTGGTGCATTGATTTCTAAAAACATCAAAACTAGTTGTACACGCATTAATGGGAGACTATTTTACCCTGCCCTTATTCACAAATTGTTAACCGCGGCAAGAGTTTTAGTCTTCCCAACTGACATCTTTTGTAAGGAAAAGATGACAATAGGGAGTAAAGTTTTGGGCAAGCTAGTACGGTCCTATCAACCCTTAGACAGTACTCATTCATCCCCGGATGAATCTTTGCCTACATCACTTGTTAGTACGACTCACAAAATCCATGCTCTAACCGCGAAAATTTTGGCTAACTCTGAATTGGAGATGCAGGATCTTAGGGAGCTCATGCGGTTGCACCACAACCACCAGCTTCAGCTCAGTTGGATCATCCGAGTGCTGTTCCAATCTCGGGAGTACGACATTCAACGTGACCGTATTTGGAGAGATACCGTACGAAGTGTCAACCGAGACCTGCTATTTGGTTTACCATCCTACCCCACTCTGCCACCTATGGAGCCTTTGCTCCAATCACCTACTCACCGACAGTAGGAAGTGGTTTGCTATCCTCCTTATACAATCTACTTTTTACTCCAATATCATACGTGCTCTTAATATCATTTACTAAATCTATCTTTTCTGCCCTAGTCAACTTAGTCTTTATATATATACTTACATTCAAAGTTTAGGGATGCATGGCATCCTCAATGCCCCCGGGGTTGTTGGTACATTGTTAAGATACATGGCCGGCTGATTCATTAAGCCACGGGTGTAACGATAACTTAAATGGCCCTACATCTCTCATGCCATTAACCTGCCCTAGCAACAAAACTCAAGACCATTTGTAGTTGCACATGCATGGAGTTGTTGTGCTCAATTAATGGGGCCACGCATTTTAATCTAACTATATGCCCACTTTGTTCTTGGCCAAAACACACAAACCGGCCCGAAGGCACTGCTTTGCACAAGCCCAGCCTTACGGCTGCTGTTGGCCCAAACCACAAGCACACACACACCACATGCATTTATATTGTGCCCTCCCAATTGTTACACCCGACGATGTGTTTTACGTGTTCAGCTTATTCCATAAGCCAACTGTTGGGTACTTAGGCTTAACAACATGAAAATACCCATGACTGCTGCCTGTATGGTACCAACACAGCCGTAAGGCTGCTGTTTACTGTCAAAGTGACCGCATAAGCACACATCATCACTCCCAAATCCTTACGGTGTTTACTTGTCCATTTCAAGCGCTGCTACCTATACTTTAATAGTAGACAATTTCTTCAATTCAACTTGTCGTCTACTAGCTTTTGAAAATACTTGGACCATGAATTTCACTAAGTTACCACTTTCGCGTACATAATTTGTCAACGTTACTCTTGTTGTTTTCAAACAAACCTTGGGAATTCAAAATGCCTCTTTTCTCTTACTCTCTTATTATTTTATGGACGCACTTCTACTAACATGACACCTTAGGGTCGATTGAGGATTAAGTTGGCATTAACACAAACTTTTGTCTCTTCTTCCAAACGCATAGCTCACTAAAACTCCTATACACTAACTTTTCACTCTAACCCATCTTCTACACCTTTTCACCCACATCTTGCTCTTACTTTCACCACTCTCTCTTCTCTATTGTCCTCCCTAACACAAGGCTTCTATTTGCTTGAGGACAAGCAAAATTTCAAAGTTTAGGGATGGATAACACCCCCCCCCCCAAAACTCAGCAATTAGCTCTAACAAATACTAACCTAAAATTTTTCCCTTTCTCTCTTTCTCTTGCTTTACCACCCAAACTTGTGTACAAAACTCACATAGATGAGGTACTTGAAAAGTCAAATCAGCACATAAGCCAGAATGGAACTTTACCATACCTCAATATGAGATGTTGGCAGTAAAATTGTGCCATTTCATAAATAAGTACAAAAGTACAGTACGTGCCTAAGCCCCTTGTCTATGACACACAATGAGCTAACCTTACATTGGAAGAATTAACAAAGTGAGTTTATGCATCACTTCTTCAAACACTAACCGTCAGAATGGTATGAGTGTTCATAAAATTTTAAAAATTCTTATCATCCTTAAGGAAGCAGCAACTGAATGACAATTTCATGTTAACTAACTTAGTGAGAAAAAGTCCTAAAATTCTTTCTTTTCTGTCGCTTGAGGACAAGCAACCATTCAAGTTTAGGGATGTGATAGGGTGAAAGTTTTACCCTCATAACTAACGTATTTTATGCACTTTTTTCTTTCTTTTCTTACTCTCTAATAATAAAACTACATAAAAATGGTTACATGCATTTTTTTACCGAATGATCACATTCATATGTTCTCGTCTTTGTTTATTGCACAAACTTACGTAAAATACTACGTTTCAGGAACTCTCTCATGGACCACCGGGATGTCTTTTGAGCTATTGGGCCGGACTGGATGACCAAAGAGGAAGCCGGGCCGAAGCTGTTGATGGGCTGCAGAAGTCCCTTTATGGGCCGGTTCTTATGCAAGAAGATGGAGGCCCAACATACAAGCCCATAGTAATTAGTTTTTGGCCCAAGTCCATGAGGGATCCTATATATATGTGTGTTTATGTAACTAAGAATATATAAGTCTTACCATCCAACTCAAGAACATCATCATCACCTTTTGTTCTCTCGGTTTCTAGCAAGAAACCGACCTCACCCCTAGACAATCCCTTTTGTGATTACTACTCCTTTGTTTGGTTCGGGTTTCCCTTCAGTAAGGCCGAACATCTCTTTTGGATACTTGGTGATTTGAGCTTTCGAGTCCTTTAAAACTCGTTGTTTGACTCGAACGCATCTCCAAGTGTTTTAGTAACTTTTGAAAGTATAATCTACGTAAAAGTTTAAGTTATACTTGTGTTTGGTTAAATTCCCATCAATTGCTTACATATATATATATATATAAGATATACATAGATATATATATATATATATATATAACCGTAGCATTTATATACATGCTTGAATTGTTTTTATAACCAAACCATCTCTTTATTATATAACTGTGTTCAATTTTGCGCTCATAGTATTAACTGGTCACTTTTCCAGTATACCTTTATATCAACTGCTTTAAATTTCAACTGGTCAATTCCAGTAACTGCACTTTATGAACTGTTTTAATTTCCACTGGTCAATTCCAGTAACTGCACTTTATGAACTGTTTTAATTATTGCATTTTATAATTATTCCTGTGGTACTAACGTTCTCTTGTCCAATTAATTATTAGTTTAAAAATAGTCGTAAAACACACCCAAGCATGATAGGCTAATTTCATAGCTTGGGGTGTAAGGTTCAAGTTGGAATTTTAATATGGTAAAAAGGAAAAAGAAGTCTTTTATATAACTTCAATTTTTGCCACTTAAAGTTTAATGCCTCATTAAAGATTGTCTTTGGATTTTTACTGGTTAACCGGATGTACGAAAATGCGGTATCTTTTCAGAAGTTACTAAAATGTTATTTTGGGGATATATGAGTGGGTGACAACACTCGTTGCTATTATCTCACGTCTTTAACATTTCATTAAAGAGTATGTCTAATAATTAACTAGTCATAATCCAAGGACATGAAAATGTGTTAGTCTCTTAAGGGACTACAATTGGCACTATTCCTGAAGTTGGTATCAGATCTAGTATCCCATTAAAGATTATAACTAATTATTTAACGATGAGTCAGATGCATGAAAATGTGTTAATCTTTCAGAGGTTACGTAAGTGTTGATTTTTAATATATTTTAACATTTCATTAAAGATTGCATCTAAACTCATCAATAAGTAATTGGGTTATATGAAAATGTGATAACTTTTCAGAAGTTACTTGGATATCATTTCTGCATAATTGAGATTATTAAATTACTTTTCATCCAATTTACCTATTTTTATTCCAACAAAAAGACTTTACACCCCTTGCTCCTTTTTATAATTGTTCTCTTAACATAGCTCATAATCAACCAACCAACCAAATACTTTTTCATCCAAACCCCATTTGAAGTTAACTTTCACAAAAACTGAATTTCGAAGGATTGTTTTCACCGCTTCCCTGTGGGATCGATATCTGGTACTTGTACCATCTTTATTACTTGTTTTTAGAAAAACGACAGTAATTGGAGGTTTATACTTGGACCGAAGGTTACTTGTTTTATTTCTTTTGCATACCTGTTTTTGGCACCGCTGCCGTTCAAATAATAATTAAAATCATAAAAGAACAAAAGGGGTCCTGAAATCAGACGAACACCCGTCTTCTCTCTCTTCGTCTATTCTCTCTCTCTTTCTTATTTTTTTTTTCTTTTCTCAAAAGCCACCACTAATTAAATAGTCAAGAACCCTAACCCTACCCCCTTTTGTTGGGTTTGAGGGAACATGTGGGCCCCAACCCCTTAATTGGTAACCTACATTAAATAAAAGAAAAAACCCACAAGAAATTTCTTCTATCTTATTTTATTTTAATACTCAACTAACAAATAACAAAAACGAAAAGAAAGAAAAAAAACGAGACTCGGAAACAAGAGGAAACGGGACGTTACACATATCTACTGAAATCGTCAGTAAATGTGATGAAGTACCGGTATCCTCCTCTTGCCTCATGACTAAATGGTCCACACACATCTGTGTGAACTATTTCTAACAAGTCAGAAGCCCTTTCATTTTCTTTGTTGAAAGGTTCTTTTGTCATTTTGCCAGATAAACATGATTCGCAGTTGTCAAAAGGTTTAAAATCAAAAGTGCCAAGAAAACCTCCTTTTAGGAGTAGTTCAACGCGTTTCTTGTTTATGTGGCCTAAACGACAATGCCAGAGGTAAGTTTGATCCTCAATGTCTTTGGATCGTTTACTTATATGATAGATTTCTTTCTTATCGTCTTGCAGATTTACTATGTATAGACCATTCACAGGTGTAGCTTTAAAATAAAAAATATTATTTTTAAAGACAGAAAGCATTTTATAATCATATTTATAATAAAATCCTTAGTCTACCAATAAATCAAAAGACATAAGATTCTTAATCATATTTGGAACATAATAACAATTTTCTAGTTCCAAAACTAGACCCGATGGTAAACTAAGACTATAAGATCCTACTGCTTCAGCTATCAGTGGAGTGCCTTCGCCAACTCGTAGGTTCGAACGGTCCTTCCTCAAAGTCTCTCTTCTAGTGAAT